>CAUYUJ010017285.1:0-15000 GCA_963575745.1 Prorocentrum cordatum
GGAGGAGGAGGAGGATGAGGAGGTGGTGGAGGAAAACGAGGAGGGGGAGGAGGAGGAGGGGGAGGAGGAGGAGGAGGAGGAGGAAGAGGAGGAGGAGGAGGAGGAGCAGGAGGAGAAGGAGGAGGAGCGTGCGAGCGAACGAGCAGAAGCCGAGAGGCAGTCGGAGAGCCCACGGGCGAAGGAACTCGACGGCTGCACTTTACGCGCCGCTCATAGCACCGCCCGAGGGACCCGAAGTCGTCCAAGGGTGGTGCCCCGAGCGAGGGGAGTGGAACCGTCAAGCCCCCAGCAGCAGCGGCACGGCGCCTCGCGGGCGCCGACGGGAGCACGGGGCTCGCGCCAGGCCCGTGCTCGCCAGCTTGGGCCCGAAGGACAAGGGCCGCAGGGCGTCCAGCGCTCCCAACGCCAGTGCCACGAGGGACCACCACAGCAGCTCGGAGGCGCCAGGGTTGCCCACGAAGGTGTCGCTCGAGCTGAGATCCAACAAAACGAAACAGCCCAACACACAGGAACCCGAGGGCCAGCAAGCTGCAAGCCCAAGGGCCCAGGGAGGACGGTGCTGACCCGGCGACGCGAACCTGCCCACGGCAGGATTTAAAACTGAACAAATTCGAGGGCGCTCCAGCCAGCGGGGATCAAACACCACGAGCCGCCGACCGCCGGAGCGCTCACACCAAATCGTGATCGTCTTCGTCATCGGAATCTGAATCACGCGGAGCCCCCAGCTCCAAACACTCGGGGTAAGTGAGGCCGAAGTCCGCGAAAATGCACGCGGTGTCGAGGTACCTCTTCGGCTCGGCCCTGATCTTCCTTCTTGGACGGCTGACTGATCCATCCCGGCACAGCAGATGCTGCCAGCCTTTGGCGCGACATAGCAATCTCCTCACCCATTCGGCAGGCTTGCGCGCATGAAGAAGCATGAGACGCTTATGCAGTCTCTGCGTGTGCCTCAGATTCCCGAAATGCCTGGCCTTTTTTTTTGTTTTTGTTTTTTTTGTTTTTGAAATCTGCCACCTGCCACCGAGCCGACCGCAACAGAAGTGGTCGAGCCCTCTGTGGTTGATGCTGCCCGTGTCGGGGTACGTGCAGCAGCTTGTGCCGAAAACCAAAGAACGAGCCTCCCCATCGACAGGGTATTCCAGCAATGCGTGGCCCTGCACCATCCATGGCCAAGGGAGGGTGGCCTCCTAAGCCGCCGCTTCCTGCACGGGCGTGACAACATCATTGTCATCAGCCTCGGGAACACAATAGTCACGAAACTCAGCATCCTGCTCATAAGACCACACCTCAAACTGCGCGATGTACGCGGGAAACAATGTATGGCATCGGCTGGCACCTTTGACGAATCTAAGCTGCTCGTCCTTGGCCGCGTGAGGGTAGCACCCGTTTTGGCCTGGTCGTTGGGCTCCGCGTTGCAGCTGCGATCGAACTCGCTGATGATGCCCTCCTTGACGTCCACCATGGAAGCGTGCGCCTTCACATGGCTGGGCGTGGCGCGGCAGAAGTCGTCGTTCATGGCAGCTCGCTTCCACGTGTGTGCTCTGAGGCTGGCTGGCCCGCACGCGGAACCCAGCTTATGGCAGCAACCAGCTGATCCTTTGCAGTCGGGCTTGACGTGATACGTGCCAAGGGCCAGCTTCGATGTCATCAGCAGCGCGTGGTCTTCTCCGTCTCGTGCGACTTGGCTCGGACCCTCAGCCCGAAAAGCGGCACCATGGTACCGAGCAACGTGCTGCCTGTCAGCGCTGTAAACCACCACGGCACAACCTGCCGCGCGAAGCTCTGGGGCCTGCCCCGTGAACGATCCACACCTATGAGGCCATGATTGCGACTCCCCTCCATGAAATATTTGGCCAGCATGGGGCAGGAGACCTCTGGCGAACCTGTCCTGGCGATCCTCTGGCTCCGACGCGCTGGACTTCGGGCGGGATCAGCACCTGCCGCTGGGCCGCGAACGCGTCGCAGACAAAGAACCGATGGTGTCGCGTACCAGGCGCGGACCTGCACCTGGTGCAATAGTGCGACTCTCTAGGGAAAGCTCTGGCCACGCGCACCTGAGACCAGTGACCGCCTGTGGTCACCCCTCGTAGCGCTAGCCTTTCGTGGGGCGTCAACTTCTTTCCGTGCAAACACTCGTGAATGGGGTTCCATGCGATGGGGCCTGCCTTCGTGGTGCCTGGCCCTTGTAGGAGCGCAAACGCATCTTTGTCGATCTGCCTGCGCAACCCCAGCTTGACCACATGCGCCATCAGGAGAAGGAGGAGGAGGAGGATGAGGAGGAAGAGGCGAGGCAGGAGGGGGGGAGGATGAGGAAGGCGGAGGTCAGAGATGAGGGAGAAGGGAGATGACGGAAAGGAGGGGGAGAAGGGGGAGGAGTAGGATGAGAGGAGAAGGCAGGAGAAGGAGGAGGAGGAACATGAGAAGGGGGAGAGGGAAAAGGAGGAGGAGAAGAAGGAGGTGGATGATGATGAGGAGGAGGGGGGGGAGGGAAGAGGAAAGGGAGGAAGAGGAGGGGGAGGAGGGGGAGGAGGAGGAGGAGGAGAGGGAGGCGGAAGTCAGGGATGGGGGATGATGATGAGGAAGAGGAGGAGGAGGAGCCGGAGCATTGAGAAATGCGCCAGGCATCCAAATGAGTTACTCGAACCTCATGCCATAAAACTGGCAACGGACTCTGCGCGACCCGACTTCGAGAGTGAGCGGGCCAATCTTAGCAAGGCCAGCGCCGCCCCGGAACGACGGCGAGCCTCGAGCGCCACGCAGGCACGTGAGAGGAGCCGATGGGGGGCCGACTATAGATCGGCGGTGGACAAACCTCCCTTTAGTAAACCTCCCCTTAGTGAAAACGGCCTGGGGCCGAAACCGACGGACCTGGACCCGCAAAAATGACGGCCGCGACGCCCTCTCGCAAACCGAAAACGGCCAATTCCTTAACCGACGTGCCAGGGTAGGAGGCCTGTCCGCCCCCGAATAGACTGGACCTGCCGCGTTTTGTCCTCTGGCCCGCCCTCTTGCGCGGAGCCTGCTTCGGAACCGCAACTAACGGGACCGGGGGGATATCACGATTAGAATAAGTATCAAAGCGCGTGTCCTGGAACGGGTCGGGGATTGCCCCTCGGGCCACTAAAAAACCTAAGCGTTCACTGCCTACAAAAGTACCCTTGCGCAGGTTGTTTCTGGCACGCGCTCCTTCTCTCGAGCGCGAGCGGCTTCTCTCTCTCTCTCTCTGGATGCGACCGCACGCCGCTGGCTCAATCGCTTTTGCCCTTGTCGATCAGGGCGAGGAGGCGCGCTGCCTCCCTCTCCGGGGGCCCACGAGGGGCAAGCCTCATGAGCTGCGCCGCCTTGGAGACCTCCGCGTTGTTCAGGAACTGAATCATCGGCGGCCTCGCCTCGCGACCTGGTTCGTCGTGCGAAAACGCGAACGTCATGCGGCCCTTCAGCGTCTTGTCGTTGTCCTCCTCCCGAGCCTTCTTGCTCGTGTGCTTGTGCTTGCGATACCTGAAGTGCAGCGCGTGCTTGGCTACCTGCTGCGGGGTCTTCGCATCGATGTGTTGCTGGAAGTACTGCTAGAACACCTTCTTCTCGCTTTCTTTCTGCCCATCGCTGCCATCGAGACGCGTCCGTGCAGTTGACGAAGTGAAGGGACACCGCCGCCCACAGCTGCACATGTGGTGGTCCTCTTGCGCGATCGTCGATCTTCTCGCCGTTCATCTGGCGCTCCTTGGGGCTGTGTGCTGTGTGAAGCGGCGTCGTACTTTGCGCCTGCGTCGATCATGACTTTGGTGACGCCCTTGTCTTCGCCCTGTAGCTCCCATGTCTGAAACACCGTGCCCGCTAGGTTGGCCAGCTCGCGGGCGCCGTTGAAGCACAGCTTTGCGACCACCTTGACCAGCGCTTCATACATGTCTCACTTCTTCGCCTTGCGCTGTCCTTCCTTCTTCGAATCGTTTGGTGGCGGTGCCGACTGTGGGGCCTCATCTGCTCCGCGCTTCGCAGGGACCTAAACATCTTGCATCCATGAAGCTGCCTGCACCATCTGTCCCGTCGCAGACGCCGACGCTGCCGCCGACATCCCAGTTAGGAGTGTTTGGCAGCCGTGTCCGTTGCCTCGGAAGAACTGGGCCAGGCAGATGGCTGCGTGAGTGATGGCGTAAATCGTCCAGATCAACAGCCTCGAATTCGCGCCGGGGACACACCAACGTCGATGGAGGCTCCAGAGGTCGTCGCGTCCAACCCCCACCGAATCGGCACTGCCCCTGCAGTGCAGCTGAAACTAGACGCCTTGCTGCACATGCCTTGTCCCAGAATGCTTCCCGACAACACATACATATATTTGCTGGAGTCCAGATATGACATCGTGATCGGTAATCATGCCGTGAACGCAGATGGGCCATGAGTCCCTTTGTTGTGGCAAACCTTCCCCCACAAGCCTCAACTTGGCAAACAAACTCAGGCTCCCCAGGATCCGCAGTAACCTCGGGGTTAGCCTCTGGAGCCTGCTCGGTGTAATCAGGGGGCGCCACTTGGGAACCAAATAGGCAAGAACGTACCTCGGCGAAATCGATCTGATCGAGCTCCTCCTGAACCTCGGGGTCCCACATGAGTTCAGGACGAACAGCGGGAGAACCCAACATATCCTCGCGATCGCGCAACAGTTCCCGCGCCCGCTCGAAATCTTCAGCGACACGACGAGCCCACGGGGAAGCCTTTGAAGTACGAGTCCCCTCCACCATGGGCGCCGCCTGCGACCCGAAAAGGATCCGAACCGAAGAGGACCGAGAGCAACTGCAGGTGGCTGGAGGGAACGCGAGCCCAGGCCTTGTACCAGATAAGCTGCCTACTGCCGAGCTCAACGTACGTTTCACATATGCGCCAGTGCTGCAAAACACCTTGTGACGTCGACGTGCGAGTCGCTCCAGCCTCCGTCTTCCAGCTGGCACGCCCGCGCATGGCCACGCGAGAATAGCTCGCCACTGTGGCGTCCAAGCTAGCACACTGCTTCTGCGTGAGCAGACACGCCTGCAATCCATAAAGAGCTGGATTCTGCACCGATGGCATACACATTGAACGTGTACACTTCCATGACAGACTGGGCAACCAGACGCCGCCCCTGGCGAAGAAGGCAACACGTACGGCCTGATGCCGACGGGCTACCTCCTGACTGGATGCCTGGGACATGGAAACAGGAGGTCCAAGATGTCGAACGTCTTCTTTTCGAGCTCCCGACAGGAGGGCCCGTCACTGGCAACGAGGCCTCCCCACGGCTCACGCATGACCTTGCGTGGCCAGCTTCCGCGCGCAGGCCCGCGCAGCCGAGCCCGCTTGCTGGCGCCTCCCAGGCGGACCTCCACAAATTAGAGGCCTCCTAGACCGGGTCGGAGTAGATGGATTTGGAGGATCGCGCTGCATCGCCGATGCATCGGCGACGCATCGGCGACGTCGGCGTGGAGAACATCGGGCTCCACATCGAGCCGCACCGCCGATGTATCGGCGATGCGGCGCGATCACCCGACCCCATCTGTACAGGAAGGGGTGTTGACCTATCGAACCCTACATAAGGAATGAGGCATCTGTTTCCCGTAAGTTAAACTTCGATTTCCCATCGAAGACCTAAGAAAAACCAAAGGCGAACTGCAGAACAACTAAGGAACACCGAGCCCCCCCCAAACGAAAAGGATTCCTTCCTCAGTGCCCCATCTGTACTCGTCCTCCTCCTGTGCTCATCTGCACTCGTCCCCCATCTGTCCTCGTCCTCCTCCTCCTCCTCCTCCTCCTCCTCCTCCTCCTCCGCGAGGCAAGGGATGCTGGAGGTCGCAGGCAGGCAGGAGGAGGAGGAGGAGGCGGAGGATTCGGAGGCGGAGGAGAAGGCCCAGACGTTTTGTCCTCCGCCCGAGGCGGCGGACCGGGCCTCTCGGCGGCGGCCCCGCCCCCCGCCCCGCGCAAGAGGCGCCCGCCACGGCCCCACCGGGGGCTGCGGCTCGGCGGGGCCCCGCCCTGCCCCGTCTGCCGCCCGATGGCGCCAGGAGGGCCCCCCGGGGAGGGCCTCGCTGCAGGAGCGCGTCTCGTTTATGTTCGGCGATAGTGGGCATTGTAGGGGGGGGGGGGGGAGGGGCCAGGGGGGGGTACAATGTAACGCCTCCCCCCGCCGTGCGCACGGCGGCAGTGCCCTGGGGGGGGGAGGGGCGTTGCGTGAAAGGGGGGGGAAAGGGGAGCCCAGGGGCTATAGTGCCCGTTGTGCTTCAAGCAATGAAGAAACACGCTCCAGCCACCAAGACGGCCCTCGACGAGCGCCCCAAGCACGAGACGGAGTGGCCCCCAAGACGGCCCCCGAGCGCCCCAAAGACGACGGCCCTGGAGCAACCTCAAGACGCAGCGGCCCCCCAAGACGGCTCCCTAAGAGGGCCCCGATGTGGCCCCCAAGGCGGCCCAGGAGCGCTCGGGGACAGCATCGGACTGGGATGAATCGAATATATCTGAGAGCTCGCGGTTCTGAAACATGTATCGAGCCCAACAGCATTTTCAAAACATTCCGGAACGCTCTAAGAGCGTGCTGGAACGATTTATTCCCGTCCTAGACGAACGTCTCCTTCCTTGGGCCGCTTGGGGGGGGTCGGCTCGGCGGGAAGCGCTTCTCTACCGTAGTCGAGCACATCGTAGAACAGTTGGCAGCTTTCGGATGCGTGCGGAAGCCGTTCAATTTTTTGGACACGTCTGGAAGTGCTTGGACGTGCTAGAAGCACCTTCGACACACATTCGAACCATGCAGAGAGTTCACAGGGATGAGTCCAAAACCTTCCTGGGATGACGTCAGACTAAGAAATCGTATAGTGATCGCGATCCTATTTGAAAACGGCCTAGGAAAACTTCGCCGCCATATCAATTCGAACCGCACCAGACTTAGACAACCCACCCCCACACCGTCTCATAATCCGAGAATGGAGAACGAGTACGAGGTATACAAGAAGCTGGCCGAAGAAAGAGAGGGCAAGAGAGACATCTTTATCTGTATACAGAGAGAGGGACCTGGAGAGAGGAATTAAATACAACTATATAAAGAGAAGGGGCCAAGAGAGAGAGAGAGAGAGACGGAGAGAAACAACCAAGTAGGGAGAGAAGGGAATAACGAGGAAACGGCAAATACCGAGAGAGAGAGAGAGAGAGGCGGCGAAAACGAGATATAACATAATACAAACAGGAGACACATAGGAGGGATAGAGATATAAAAAGAGAGAGAGAGAGGGAGAGAGAGAGAGATAACGAAACTTAAAACATACAACACATACATATAAATAAAGAAATATGACAATTATAAACATAGCACATATATAAAGAAATAGCGAGCAATACATAACAAAAGAGAGAGAGATAGCCATACATATATAGAGAGAGAGAGAGAACGAAACAAACAAAGCAACACACAAAGCAAAAGAGAGAGAGAGAGACATATAAAACAACGAGACTCTCTACGCATTCGTGTATCGAACGGGAGTGGTGGCAGAGACAGGGGGGCGACAAACACAGGGATGGCGCAGAGGATGGAGACGAGGACCACCGGCGGCGACGATAGGGGCGAACGGCCCAGGGGCGGGCATTACACGTGTTCGCCCGGGAGCCTTGTCGAAGACACAGATCGTCGGCGCCCCTGGACACATGCGTTGCTTCCCCCTGGGCTATCCGCCCCTATCGTCAAGTCGGGCCTGTCCCTCTACAGGAGGAACATCCAAAAATAGCCAGAAGAAATAGTATGGGGCCGATGTTTTGACTATGTTTGAACATGTTTGGATTCCTTTTTGGGGTACTTTCCATGTTTTCGCCCAAACTCTCCCTGTAGGGGGACAGGCCCGACCTAACCCGATCGTCGCCTCCGAGATAAGGCGAGGACCAGGGCTGGCCATCGCTCGGACGTCCATTCCCTGTGTTTTTTTGGTTTCGTGCGTGGTTTTTCCGCCAAATGATCAAGGATGGCCCTCGATGGTCCTCATCGAAGGAAAAATCCACACGTCCGAGCGATGCCAAGAGGGGGACGAGCGGTGCTCGCCCACCCGGCGCGCGGGGGCCGCGGCCCCCCGAGGCCTGCGCTCCGACGGGCCCCTCCAGAGGGTGCGCTTGGCGAGGCCGGCGAAGCCGTAGTCCTTGTCGCCGAACTCCTGCGGGAGGGCAATGGGGGGAGCGATCGAGGCGAGGAGCACCGGCGGCGAGCGCGGGGGGGGGGGAAGCGGGAGGGAGGAGGACTTCGCAGAGAGGCCCTCGGGCCTCCTGAGGAGGCTTCGGCGTCTTCGGAGAAGGCGTCGAGCCCCCTTCAGAAGGACCGAGAACTTCCGAGCCTTCCGAGAAGGCCCGCCCCTTCTCACTTTCCCCCCCCGGTTCCGCCGCCGATCCAGGGGACTGGGACGGGCGCCCAACGAATGCTGGCATGCGATGCAATCGCTGCTGAGCAGGCTGCGCTCCGAGTGCCCCCGAAAGACGGCACCTCAGAGCCGAGCCGCGCGGTGTCAGATGAGGCAGCGATGCCGCTATTGCTAACCTCGTAATCAGAGGGTCGTGATTTTTGACCCCCTGGCTCAGGAGGGGGAAGAGGAGATGCTGCCGGGTTCGGGCCCTAGGTTTAGGTCGGGCGTGCCCCCCTGCAGGCGACTTTGGACGACAAATTAAAAATCGTCAAAAAATGCCCCCGAATTGCCAAACATTGTCAAAACATCGTCCCAAAAAGATGTTTTTACTATTTTTGAATATTCCTCCTGTAGAGGAACAGGCCCGCCTTAACAGGTTCGAAACGTCGGATCTCAGGGCGCTGGGGGAGCCCACGGCTGCGGTAGGGAAGCTGGCGCGGCCGGGCCGCGGCGGAAGGATGGGCGGGAGGAAGATAAACGACTCAGGAGGAGGAGAGGGAGGAGGAGGAGAAGGAGGAGGAGGAGGAGGAGGAGGAGGAGGAGGAGGAGGAGGAGGAGGATGAAGAGGACGAGGAGGACGAGGAGGACAAGGAGGAGGAGGAGGAGGAGGAGGAAAACCAGGAGGAGGAGGACAAGGAGGACAAGGAGGAGCAGGAGGAGGACGAGGAGGAGGAGGACAAGGAGGAGCAGGAGGAGGAGGAGGTCGAGGAGGAGGAGGAGGCACGAGGAGGCAGCATCTGAGAAGACGAGGCGGAGGCTCGCCGCCGAGAGGAAGCGGGGGGGGGGGGGGGGGGCGACGCGCCTCGCCGCAGCGCGGCAAAGAGGAAAGAGTTCCCCTTCTCGCGCAGAGGGCGACGCAGGCCAGAGCAGCCGCCCGAGGAGCATGGCCGCGGAGGGGACGGGGAGCATCGGCGGCGAGACTGACGGGGAAATAAAACAGGGGGAGTCTTTTTGTGATTTTGCTTCTTCGGAGGGTTCGGAAGTCCCCCGGCCTTCTGGACACAAAATGTTCGAAGCCTTCCTGGAAAAAAAAACAGAAACCTGTCAGGACGCGCGAGGGCTTCTGAGCAGACCCGCCGCTTTCTTAGAGGGCAATCTCCTTCTCACTTCCTCCCCTCGCTCGCCGCCGAACCAGAGGAGCAGGGCCGCGGTGGGGACGGCCAGCAGGCGGGAGGTCCCCAATCCCCACACTCGCCTCGGTCAAGCGAGCGATCCCGTGCGGATCCCAGCAACCGTCGCTGAACAACCGACAGGCGAGGCTCTGTTGCCCGATGTCGTTCGACATGGATCCCCATCGGGCGACAATAGTCAGCTTGCAAAATAATGATGAACGTCCCCGTGAAAATGATTGTGCATCTCGCAGGTGGCCTGCACCCTATAGAAGCGCAGTGTCCTGCGTGGGCCACCCAGCCCCAGATAAGGACAAAGGACGACTTCGCATTGTCGTCACTCGCTGAACTGCCAAAAGACTGCGTCCACAATCACGTGCTGCTCGCCTACTTGTCCTCGAAGAAATAAAACGGCACATTTCCCGAATTGGGCTTGGCAACGTGGAGGGGCCCCGCTGCGCCACAGGTCAATTGCTGAGATGAGCCCGTTGCCGACTGACGAATCGATGGGCCGCTTCGAGCGGGGCGCGTAAGTCTTCGCTGTCGCGCCGGACTCGCTGCGAATCCCACCCATCGCAGCCAAATGCTCGTGGAAACTCGCCGTCGCGATGGGGCTCGAGACGCAGCGCGCGGGGCCCTGGGGGTGGGGCGCTCGAAGCGGCCGGGGCAAGCCTTCCTGGCCGCGTCGACCGCGTCGGAAAATGCTTCGGCAAACGGAACGGCAATACATTCTTTCTTCGCTCAGATTCGGGGCGGGCCGCGGCCTTCAGCGCGGACTTGAACACGCCCTGCAGCGCGCGAGGAGAGAACTGCAACGTCCGCTTCGAACAACACCTCGCGAACACACTCATCACTGAAACCGAAAATGACGGCCTTCGACCGAAAACCGGGAGAAGCGAGACGAGGACGGGTCATATCACGGGGTGCCTTAGCAGAGCTGCCGTCAGCGCCTTCGCTGCCGTCGCCGAAGTCGTTGCTGTTCGCAGACGAGCAGATAAAAGGCCAACTCTTTATCTGTCTTAAGAGTTCGTCCTCTGCTCGTCCGCCCCAAGTTGCAATGCCTTGGCGCGAAGGACGAACGCAGATACTTGCGCCATTGCCGAAGTGAGAGGGGGCGTTCGCCTTGGCCACCTGGGCTGTCAGCTCGGAGATCAGCGCGTCCGTGCCTTCGCGAGCCTTCCCCCTCGAGCAGATCAAAATCCTAACAGGTCGGAGACGGGGGGGGGGAAGGGGGGCAAATCACAACAAGGGTAGCTAGCTGTGCCCTGGTTTCGATCTCGTCCCTCAGCAGTGAGCAGGCTCGAAGCGCCAGGGATTCGTGTGTCGACGCTGGGCCACGATAGCTTGAACCAGGACGGCCACGACAACTGACCAATATAATGGCAAAGATGGTGATGCGGACGGTGGTGCAATGATGAGCGTGGTGGTGATAGTGATGATCACGGGTCGGCATAGGCGACCCAGAGCAATCCCAAGGAGTTCTGAGCGGGCGCGGCGCGCTGCGCAGGTGGCGCTGTGGTGCAAGACCGACCTCCCATGGTAATGGTGGAAATGGTGAGGGTGACGATGATGATGATGCTGATGATGACGGTGCTGGTTCTGATGCTGATCAGTATGAACGCGACAACGAAGCTGAACACGCACATGAAAGAGATGCGGGTTGCAAACAAGATTGTGAGGATGACAAGGGCGATAATATCCCCAGAAGCGGAGATTCGGCGCCTTGCCTCAGATGCTGAGGAACCCCGCGAACATGATGTTGAAACCGAATGGCTTAACGAACGCAACCGCGAGGCCGCAGAGGAAAACGTTGAGCGGGAAAACGGCCCAACAAGGCACTATCGCCCACCCCCGCCGCTCCGGAGCCGGGCGCCAACGCTAACCTCCCGAATGGCTCCACATCCAGGACGACGATGGTCCACACCACCGCGCGGCGGGCCGTGCCTACCCTGGACGCCCACATGGCCGTCCTCCACACTGGGATCGCCGTAGAGCGCCCCGTCACGACCATCACGAACATGACCGCGGCCACCATCCCATCCCGCAGGCCCGAAAACCTTGGGCAGCGCGAAAGCTTCCGCGCGGGCAAATCATCCGACCACTCGTCATTCATGCCGCCGTACTCGAGGGGACCGGGGGCCGTCAAGTCCAGCGCTCCCGATCCGTCAGGCAGGCGCGGGCCGACCTTGCCCATGCTGTTGTCTTTGTGCTGCGCAGCGTCGCCGTTCTCAGCGCCCCCTTCGTCGCCCTCCATCGCTGACTGCGCCAAGCCCGCTCTCAAATGGCCGCCTCGTCCACGCGGGCGGCGGCGGCGCCGCCGAACAGCAGCGGTGGGAGATGCCGCCTCCATCGGAGGGGTGGCGGGGGCAGGCGGCGCCGCCAGGGCGGCCGCGGCCGCGCTGAGACAACCCTCGGCAACGCGACGGAAACGTGCCGCATCGAGGCACTCCGCGCCACCCGTCCACCCTGCGGCGGCGGTGCGCCGCGAAGACAGCGCCTCGCGCTGCATCGAGCGGTGCCGCGGGCGCCCTTCGGCGGCAGGTGTGGCGACGTCGCGGGAGGCGGGGGGCGACTCGGCGAGCGAAGCTTGAGCCTGGATGGTGGGGAGGATGAGGAGGAGGAGGACGAGGAGGAGGAGGACGAGGAGGACGAGGAGGATGATGAGGAGGAGGAGAAAGAGAAGGAGGAGGAAGAGGACACAAGACAGTTCACAACAAGGGAGGGAGTACGAGTAGGAGAATCGGAAAAGGTCGACAATGACGAGAAAGGAAGAGAGAAGGCGGGAGACAGGAGGATGAGGACGTGGAAGGAAGACGAAGACGATGGGAGGATGAGGAGGATGATGAGGAGCATGAGGAGGAGGATGGAGGACGAGGGCGAAAGGAAGAGGATGAGGAGGAAGAAAGAAGGATGGAGGGAGGAAGGCGGCAGGATGCGAAGCTGAAGACACCCCCGCGCCCCCCGACCCGATCCTGCAGGCCGAGGATGACGAGGTCGGAGTCCTCGTGTCCCCTGGCCGCGCGCTGGCGGGAGACCCCAGGGGGAGGAGGCCCCCCAAAGTCCGGCCAGAGCAGACCCAACTTCGCGCAACGCCCCCCGCGATGCACGACTACCTTCGCGCCCTCGCGACGCCCCCTTGGATTGGCCTCCTCCTCCTCCGCCTCCTCCTCCTCCTCATCCTCCTCATCCTCCAAATCCTCCACCTCCTTCTGCTCCGCCTCCGCCTCCTCCTCCACCTCCTTGTCTCCTCCTCCTCCTCCTAATCATCATCAGCACTATCCTCGTATTCCTCCTTCTTCTCCTCCACTTTCTCCTCCTCGTCCGCCTCCTCCCTCTTGCCTCCTCACTCTTGCCTCCTCCTCTTATTCCTTCACCCCCTCCTCCTCCTCCTCCTCCTTCTCCTCCTCACCTGTTTTACTCCTCCTCTCCTCCTCCTCCTCCTCCTCCTCCTCCTCCTCCTGTTCCTCCTCCTCCTGATCCACTTCCGCCTCCTCCTCCACCTCCACCGCCTCCTCCTCTCCTCCTCCTCACATCCGCCGCCTCCTCCTCCTCCTCCTCCTCCTCCTCCTCCACAATAACCTCTTCTCCTTATCCCCTCCTCCTCCACCTCCTCCACCTTCACCCCCTCCTCCTCCTCCCCTCCTCCTCCTCCTCCTCCTCCTCCTCCACCTCCTCCGTCTCCTCCTCCGTCTCCTCCTCCGTCTCCTACTCCTCCTCCTCCTCTTCCTCCTCCAGCTCCACCTCCGCCTCCTCCGCCTCCGACTGCTCCTCAACCTCCACCTTCACTTCCTCGCTCCTCCTCCTCCTCCTCCTCCTTCCTCCTCCTCCTCCAACCCCCTTACCCCTCCACCTCCTCATCCTCCGCCTCCTCCTCCTGCTTCTCCTCCTGCTCCTCCACCTCCACCTCATCTCCTCCACCTCTACCTCCACCTCCTCCTCCTCCTCCCCTCCTCCTCCTCCCCCTGCTCCCCCAACAACTTCACATCCACCTCAACCTCCACATCCTCTTTCTCCTCCTCCTCCTCCTCCTCGTCCTCCTCCTCCTCCTCCTCCTCCTCCTCCTCCTCCTCCTCCTCCTCCTCCCCCTCCTCCCTCTTGGCTCCTCCTCTTGTATCTTCACCCCCTCCTCCGCCTCCTCCTCCTCCTGCTCCTCTCCTCCTCTCCCTCCGCCTCTGTTTTCCCATCCTCCTCTCCTCCTCATCATCCTTCGCCTCCTCTTTCCTCCTCCTCCTCCACCTCCACCTCCTCCTCCACCTCCTCCTCCTCCTCCTCTCCTCCTCTCCTCCTCCTCCTCCTCTTCCTCCTCCTTCTCCTCCGATTCGAGAGATGGCCCTCGATGTCGTCCCCGCCGTCGGCGCGAGGATCTCGACGGGCGCGGTGCCTCGTAGTCCTTCTCGTCGTCCTCTGCCACTTCGGGCTCCGAATGCTTGCTGTCCTCGGCCTCCTGCTGCGCGTCCAGCTCGCCCGTCGCGGCCTCGGTGTCCACCTTCTCTATGGGCAGAACAGGGCCCACGGCCAACTCGTCGTCGGCGGAGAACGTGGACTCGAGATCGTCTTAATCGTAGAACTCCGCCTCCCCGGGGTCCGTGGTGGAGTCGTCGACGGTGGACGGCGCTGAGCCCCACGTCGCGGACGTAGATGTGGCCATGGCGAAACCCAGCGCAGCGTGCGGGAAGCACTCGAGGGGGGCTCTGGCAAGCTCGGGACGCCTGCTCTAGACCCTGCCCTGCAAGGACTTCATCTCCTAGGTCGGTGGCCCAGCTCTCGGGGCCGATGCTCTCGACGGCTGGCTCGTGGAGAAAATCCTCACCAGGGCGCTGCGAGTCATCGGCCTCCTCCTGCGCGTTCCACCACGGACGTGGCGCCCGCGGGCACTCCCCCCAGACCAGGCTGTGTGTTCTGGCTCGTCTCCGGCCTTTGCGAGTCGCCCGAGAGCGGCAACGCAGTCGCCGACGAGTGGGCAGGCCTAGCAGCGACGCAGGCCAGAGCACCCGAGGCCGAAAGGCATCGCCTCCTGCTGCACGAGCGACGCGCACGTTTGGTGCGCTGCGGGCTGCAGTCGATTGCCTGGCCAAGGAAAAGGAGCTCGAAAAGCAGTGCGATGGGAAAAGGCGTGGAGGCGTTCTGTCTCCCCCCCCCTCCGCCTCCTCCTGCTGCTGCGTCTGTGGCGGCCCTGATGTCGAGGCACGTGTTGACCGACTGCAACAAGCGTTGCACGAGATGCCGAGGATCTGCGACCTTGGTCACCATGAAATAATGGCACACTACAGCTTGCCCCGATTTAGTGAATGTGAATGGTCGCATTTTCTCCCCTCCAGTCGGAGGGCGGGTTCATGTCGGGGGGGGGGGGCTGGCTGCACACCTCACATCAGCTCAACGTGCATGTTATCTTGAATTGCTGGTTCTGTGGGAGGTGCGGGGCTACGGCTGACAATCAGCTGCGTGCCCTGGCGAAGCCATGCTCTGGCATTCTCACCCCCACGGGACGACAATACCTCAGG
>CAUYUJ010017285.1:17500-35000 GCA_963575745.1 Prorocentrum cordatum
GTAACGGGGTTGGGACTGTGGAGCCGAGCGTTGGAAACATCATGACCTCGGGTGGCTGGAAACGGGACGGACAACACGGGAGCGAAGTCCAACAACGAACATCTGGGCCACCTAACCTTGCGCAATCTAGGCCACCTAACCTTGCGCATCGCGCCCCGCGATGCGCGTTTATCTTCACGCCCTCACGCCGCCGCCCTCGAGACGGGCACCTGTCCAACCCAAGCCACGATGCGCGAAAAGCGGTTATCTTCGCGATCCTTCGGTTGACCTAGGGGCATTGTCCGCCACAGACAGCGGCCGCAATTCGGGAGGCGACATTTTGTCCGAACTGGTCAACGTCTGCGGCGACACCGACAGCCAAGCCTTTTCACAATGGGCAAAGGCTGCTGGTGGTCTTCGCTCCACTACTGGACGAACACAAAGACATGGATACCGCTACCCCCTGGACCTTTTTTTCGGACTTGCGTACTGACAGCACGTCGAGACGAATGCAGTCGTGACAAGGACGGGTGGCGGTATCAATACAAATTCCTCATTGCACTGGCCTTGCAGACGTGCTGTAACGGACTTCTGCGTGGATTTCTGCATGGATTGTTGCCCGAAACCGCGAACGAAACACGTAATGATTTTTGCGTGGATTCTTTTTTGGTCTTCATTTCTGGCCCAAAAAACCCCGCACGAAATTCGCCTCGAAATCCGGAACGAAATTCTCCAGGACAGCCTGGCCCCCCCTATCGTTTTCCGAACTTAATGCCGACGCCGTGCTGCGTTGACAATGGGACCCCACCGAAAATCTTACTATACCCAAGACCCGGGACCGAATCTTCATCCCGGGGCGCTTGTGGACGGCCACCGGGGCCCCAGGGAGGGCTCCAAGAGGCCGAAGATTGCCAAAAAACTTCCCGCCGTGGCGAGAGGAGGAGGGTTGAGCAGGGACCGACCGTCCCGGCATTCAAATAGGCCTACCACGAAATTGTCTTATAGCCCTTAAATGTTCTAAGAACAACAACAACAATGTTCTTAGAGCATAAACCCGATGTGTTAAAACAAGACAGTCGCAACCAGAAAAGTTCTAAGCACATTCCGTGCAAACCACAAAACATGCTCAGACATCTTTTGGTGGGCCTATAGGCGAACCGGGACGCTTCGCCGCTGCTTGAGTGGGGGCCTCTGCCTTTGGAGTGGCTCGGGCGCAGCAGCGGGGCACCAAGCTTGAACAACCAAGCGGCACGAGTCGGCAAAGCGTGGGCGGGAACCCACATACACGATTCGGCCTGACCTAAGGAACGAAACATAAGGAACGAAGCCCCTTTTCTTCCAAGTAAGCCTAGGAATTCCGAAGGAACACCTAGGGGGCTCGCCGCCAAAAAGGTAGCGGAACGCATGCAAACCGAAGAAACGACCTGGCCCTTTTTGACAAGTAGACGTTCCTTATTCAAGCCGGACCCTGTACGAGCATGGCCCTCATCAGGGCACATGGCTGCAAGGCAGTCTGTTGACAACTCCGCCCTGGGGTTCTCTGGCGTGGCGTATGACATCTGATTGATAGATACTGTTATGTGCCTGGCATCGGGGCAGGGGTCGGCGTCGGAGAGAGAAAGGTTGATCGCAGGACACGAGAAGAGGGCGTGTGAGACACAAGCCATTGCCGCATGCAATTGTCGTCCAGACCATTCGGTGGCATAGTCGGCATGCTAGTGGAGGTAGGAGCGCACAACGCGCTCTGACAACTATGGGCAACACTGGAATCATTCGCCATCACGCGTGATGGGCATTCTTGATCCACGTATGACCAGATCATTGCCCTGACCGGCTCAACGGGGGACGTCGACCTGAGGTCGTCGATACATCGCCGACAGATCGGCGCTAGTCCCCCGATGGCGAATGCGCATGCTTCTGGGAGGGGAAGGCTACCAAGGGCATGCCCCCCCACAGGCGGATTTTGGACGAAATATTAAAATACACGAACAATACTTCAAACAATATTCAAACATGGTAAAACAAATCGTCCCCAGACTTCTTGATATATTAAAACGAACGCAGTTTTGAATATTTCTCCTGTGGAGAGACAGGCCCGACTGAAATCCAAGCCGCTGTCGGCGACCGACGTGAGATTGGGGCCCGATGCCCCCCCCCCCCCACGAGCCTGCCCTTCACGATGCTGCCCCTGCGGCCCGCTTCCCTGTCCCCGTCCTCGGGCTTCTGGGCTCTAAGTTTAGGTCGGGCGTATCCCCCCCTGCAGGGGGATTTTGGACGAAAGCTCGGTTCTCCAGCGGCCATTCGGGGCGATCGCGGCCTCTAGGGGCGATCCAGGCACCCCCAGAATGCCCTCGGCGAGGCGCAGCCGCTGGACGGCATCCCGAGGCTCGAAAGCCGCCGAGCGCCGACGAGCCCGTGCGAAACCTCGAAATCCGATCCTCAAACCCCCACTTAACTCGCCCCCCTTCCAAAACTCGATCTCGCCCCTGTTTCGGTCCTCCCTTTGGACGCCCGGCATGGGTACGGAAAATATGGGTACGTAGCACCCCGCAGTTGCGGATAAGAGTGAGGGGGCGGCGAGGACGGCGTCAGTCTGCGAGGCTCTGAAGAAGCCCGCCGCAGGCGCCTAGCTTCCACAAATTATGCAGTTAGCCCGCCGTAGGCGCCGATTTTTTAGTTTAAAAAATGGTGGTGGATCGCGGGGTGGGTCGCGGGTGGGCCGCGGGTGGGTCGCGGGTGGGTCGCGGGCCGGGTCGCGGATGGGTTGCGGATGTGGGTGGATCGCGGAGTGGGTCGCGGGAGGCCCGCGGGTGGGTCGCGGACGTATGGGTCGCGAGATGGGTCGCGGGGTGGGTCGCGGGGTGGGTCGCCGGGTGGGTCGCGGGGTGGGTCGCGGGGTGGGTCGCGGGGTGGGTCGCGGGGTGGGTCGCGGGGTGGGTCGCGGGGTGGGTCGCGGGGTGGGTCGCGGGGTGGGTCGCGGGGGGGAAGACGACAACAACAACAACAACAACAACAACAACAGCAGCAGCAACAAAAACAGCAACAACAACAACAGCAACAGCAACAACAACAAACAACAACAACAACAAACAACAAACAACAAACAACAAACAACAAACAACAAACAACAAACAATACACAACAAACAACAAACTACAACAACACCAACAACAACAACAACCACAACAACAACAACAACAACACCACCACCACCACCACCACCACCACGACCACCACCAACAACAACAACAACAACAACATGTTTCCCCTCATGCGCGATGTTTCCACACGAAGCATGCGACCATCACGATAAACATCCACGTAATGGGGGGCTCTTGTTCTGTAGCGGGTCCGATATTCCCATTACCAGATCTCCCGCCCGATGAGGTCTTGCAAACACCTCCTCCGAGGAATTTCAACATATTCCGCCTCGAAAACACATGCCCGCGCCTTGCTGCACCGATGCGAGACCGCCAATGGAACCCCAGCGAAGGGTAAAGCACAAGGAAGTATCGAACGACAGGATTGCCTTGGTGGGGATGGGGGCTGTCGGCGGTGAGGCAAGGACCTCGCCCTGAATAGAAAGGGAGGAAGTCTTGAGCAGGGCTGCTGTTGTTGTAGGGAGCGGCGCCAATGCTGAAGAGAGTAGGGCGCTAGTCCAGCGTGAAACAAAACGAAGTCTCAGGCGGGAACGCTGGTTTTGTCGGGGCGGCGGTTTTCGGCGGCGAGGGAGGAG
The DNA here is from genome assembly GCA_963575745.1 of Prorocentrum cordatum. Classification (NCBI taxonomy): domain Eukaryota; class Dinophyceae; order Prorocentrales; family Prorocentraceae; genus Prorocentrum; species Prorocentrum cordatum. The sequence continues at coordinate 21,216 of CAUYUJ010017285.1, forward strand.
CACCGCCTTGAGTAAAAAAGGGAGGAGGCCTCGAGCCGGAGCGTTGTTTTTGCTGGGGGCGGTGCCGATGAGAGAAAGGCTAGCGCGCCAGTCCAAGGTAAAACGGGAGGAAGTCTCGAGCGGGAGCGCTGGTTTTGTTAGGACGGCGGCTTTCGGCGGCGAGCAAGAACACCAGCCCTGAGCAAAAAAGGAGGAAATCTCGAGCGGGAGCGTTGTTGTTATTGGGGGGCCGGTTTTGGCGGTCCCCCAAACCGCTCGAGCGTGAGCCTCATTTTCTGAAAAGGTAGCCGTCGCCTCGGCGAGAGCCCCAAGGCGCCTTTAAGGTGTCCAACAATAATACTTGTTTAGTAATTAACATTCAACAGCAACAACAACACCAACACCAACACCAACACCAACACCACAAACAACAACAGCAACAATAGCAACAACAACACCAACAACAACAACCGCAACAACAACAACAAACACATCAATAACAACAACACCAACAACAACAGCAAAGTCAGTCTGCGAGGCTCTGAAGAAGCCCGCCGCAGGCGCCTCACTTTTACAAATTATGCAGTGAGCTCCCCAGAGGCGCCAAAGCAATGTGGGTGGATCGCGGGGTGGGTCGCGGGTGGGTCGCGGGACGGGCCGCGGATGGGTCGAGGGTGTGGGTGGATCGCGGGGTGGGTCGGGGGTGGGTCGAGGGTGGGTCGCGGGTGGGTCGCGGGCCGGGTCGCGGATTGGTCGCGGGTGGGTCGCGTATGGGTCGCGGGTGGGTCGTGAGGTGGGTCGCGGGGTGGGTCGCGGATGGGTCGCGGCGTGGTCGCGGGGTGCGTCGCGGGGTGGGTCGCGGGGTGGGTCGCGGGGTGGGTCGCGGGTGGGTCGCGGGGTGGGTCGCGGGGAGAACGACGACGACAACAGCAACAACAATAACAATACCAACACCAACACAAACACCAACACAAACAACAACACCAACAACAACAAACATAATCCCCAGCACGGATCCCCACTTCAGCCACGCACCCAAGGACAATGATTGACCGCTCGGCCCTTCACGCTGACGGTGCGATGCCCAGCTGCAATTATTGTTGTTCAAAACCAAAAGCGGCCGCTCCTAGGCAGGCTGGCTTCCGTCTCAAATGGGCAACGCCCGCGGCGGCAACCCGGATTAACATGGACAGGAACTGCTTTCGACCTTCGTGCCCAATATTCCTGCACCTTAAGGTCGGGCGCGTCCCCATACAGGTGGATTGTTGGACGAAAAATGAAACATTAAAGAAATACCCCCCTAATGATCAAAAATAAAACCAAGTTCGTCCCCTGACGATTTCTTGACTGTTTTTGAATATTCCTCCTGCAGAGGGACACGCCCGACTTAACTGTACCCGCTTCGAACACACCGACGAGCCTCTGGTTACCCGCGTTGAACGTGGCCGCGTGCACCCGCAGGCCAGGCTGCTCCGCAGCCTGCGCAGTGTCCTCGGGAGCCGCGGAGGGCCGGCCACCCAAGGAGAGCTCCGCCCACCCTCGCGACGGAGGGATCGGCGCGGAACGCCGGAAGAACTTGCTGGTAAGATGTGCGGATGTTGGAGGCGCGCGTCCGACAAGAGGAGGAGGAGGAGGAGGAGAAGGAGGAGGAGGACGAGGAAGAGGAGGAGGAGGAAGAGGAGGAGGAGGAGAAGGAGGAATAGGAATAGGAATAACCCTGGGGCGCCGCACCGTCCATCCAGCCTGCCAGGAGGGCGCCTAGGTTCTACTACTGTAGGCCGAGAGTGCCGCCTGCGCGCTGGCCAGCGCCACGGCGGGGCTGGCTCGGGCCAAGTGGCGCACCCAATGGCGCGCAGCCAAGCGGCTGCCACCATCAGCGCCGTCCTCAGGGAAGCTCTTGCCTGAGCGACGCACACACGAAAGGGGGGAGAGGCAGAGCGCCAGGCGCCTTGCCCCACCCCCCCGAGGGACGAGGAGGAGGCACCACCCGAAGCACCCTCAAGGCAGAGGAGCCCGCGGCCCACCCCTACCTCGAGAGCGGCCTCGAACTGCGCCCTTTCCACGCCCCTTAGCCCCCCTGCCGCGGTAGACAGGGGGTCGAACATTAAGTGCAACAGCTGGCCCAATTTCAGAGGCATTCTGGATCGTGTACATAAGGGGGGGAGGCTCAGAAGGGGGCTCCAGGCCAGGAGGAGGAGGGATGGGGCGAGGTAGAAGCAAAACAGGAGCAAGCGGAGCGGCTAAGCCTCAAACGCGACGAGCCGCCTCCTCAGAAAGATGACCTGCGCGCAGATGTCCGCGCACACGGTCGCTCTGGCTCCAGTCGAAGCCGCTGGAGTAGCTACGAACACGAATCACTTGACCACGTCCAGCAGCCGCTGCGCCTCTCTCACGAGCACCCCGCGAGGCGCCCCTCCTATCGTCTTGGTGCCGCCCTCGGCGCGGAGCGTCGCCCTGATCGCCTTCAGCAGCCCGATCGCTTCTGGAAGCTCTCCAGCCAGCAGGAACTGCACCTTCACCATGTCCTCGCCCTCCGAAGACTTGGCCTTGACCCTCTTGGCTTTGCAAAAGCGGATCGTGTCCGCCAGCTCCTCGGGGTCCGTGATCTTCATCGCGGTCTGCACCCAGAAGGCGTGGGCCGCCTTCCTGTCCTCCGCCAAGAGCGTGTCCCCCTCGGGCTTCGTCGCCGCCCCCTGCACCAGCGCCGTGAAGACACGAAGGTGGGGCGCGCACAACTTCTCCTTCGTGTAGGTCGGGTCCTGCTTCTCCTTCTCGCGCTCCTCCTGCGCCTCCGAGTTGAAGGCCTGGTTCTCCTCGAGCATCAGCTGCGCGGTCGGGGAGTCGACCTTGCACAGCCACGTGTCGTACACCGCGCCGATGAGCGCCCGCAGCTCCGCCTCGTCGCTCAGCACCAGCTTTGCGAGAACGATGACCAGCTCGTCCAAGCTTTGTTTTTTTCCACATTTGGCGGATCCGCGGGGCGCGCCGCCTCCCTTCTCTCCTGTCTTCGGCTTCTTGGACGACGGCGCCTGCTCGGACAGCTTGGCCATCCAGCCTGGGCGCGCGAGCGTCGACATAGCTCACAGGCGCCTCACCAGCAACAATATAGCAGTGTCGGTGTCGATCGTAAATAGAAAACTCTCGAGGAAAATGAATACGGACGTGAAACTGATAACTCTTGAGATCAGATCCATGGACTTCACAAAGCAGACATTGTAGATCATTCGGCCCATGCAGGGGCTCTTGAGTGCGCCCCCCACCCGAATAACAGCAGCCTCTATTCATGGAACCAGCCAAATGGCGACTCGCCGTGACGGTGCTAGAGAAGACCTCAAGGTAGTTGGGGCACTGGTTGGTTTTGCAGAGGACGTGCCCGAGAGACCGAATCCCATGATGAAGCCTCATATGATTAAGGGCCGCTTTCTTATCGGGTAAAACTTCACCACAGACTTGTTTAGCTCCCTCTGTCCCAATACATACCCCACAGACCCACTTCACCCCGTCCTCCTTGATGCTAACCTCCTCCTCCAACTCCGTGACAGGGTCCTTCGGGATATACTCTGGTGGGGGAATACACACGGTGTGACGCCGACGTTTAAGAAGAGAGAAATCTATTTTTTCCCAGCGACTTGCCGAGATCCTCATCCCACCAAAGTGCGAGGAACGAGCCTTGCAAGCGGGCGAGCAACTCCTCGCCATCTTCCAGCACGTGCAGACTTTCCAAGTCTGCGAAGAGAAGTCTTGCCCACGGGTTAGCGTAGGCCGTGAGACGCCCCATGTAGTCATACTGGGGACCAGGGTCAGAAGGGAGCTCCGCAAACATTGCCGCGATGATCTGCACGTGGCGGTGCGGGAAGCGCACAATCTGCACCAACCAGTTCAAACGCCTAACCCGCAGCTCAAGAAATGCGGGGTTGAGCCTCCAATAGTCCAAAACCTTCTCATTGGATAAACTATGTATATGTGATTCTCCTTCCAGGAGGCTCCTCCCCTCATCGCAACTCTACAGTATTTAACAAAGGCAGTATCAATGCGCTTACACTGGCCCTCGGTTACCAGGAACGCCTCAAGATTTTGGAGCCCAGCATTTTGCACCCCCATCAAGACAGATCTTCGAAGACGGAAGGCGACGTCCTTGGTCGACCAGAACTTGCCCAGGAAATGAAAAGACGCCTGCGTAGCTGAAATACGTTTGGTCACTTCCACCGAGATCGCCCCCGTAGCATGTATCTGTCCTCCCAGCACCCTCATGTAGGGAGCAACCCCTCCATCAAAAAAATACTCGCTGTTCCTACGTAACACACGATTAGCAGCAGCAGAGCCTCGGCCTACCAGTGAGACGATGGTATTCTGCTTGGCCCGATTCTGAGCCCACCCACCGGCAGCCAAGGCGGTGTCCAGCAACTGATTGGAGTGCCGACTTGCAGCGCTCAAAACTTCGAGGGCCGAGTCCTCTCTCAAAGATGCCGCACCTCCTCCGATATGAAGCTTGGCAAGGTCGTCAGCGTATTTCGTCAAGCTGAGATCGTCCTCACCCAACCCTAAAATAGGACAATCGGCTCGAAGAAATTCTTCAGAATCAAGAATCTCTCGAAGTTGCTCACTCCACTCTTCTACTGGATGCGAATATGCCCTGCTAAAGCTTTCGACAGCGTACGGGCCCCCCATGAGAGCACCACAACGAGGCCTGACGATAAGTTTACGATCTCGAGTCGGAAGTTCGATAGTCGCCGAGCGAAACCGATCCAAACCATACTCCCAATCCTCTAAGTCCAGAAGCTCCGAGTTGACCCTTTCCAAAAGCTTCCAAGACGTCGAGGGGAATGCATTGCTGAGGTCCTTGTTGGACCAAGTAGTACTGTAGCCTCCTAGCCGAAGACGGTGAGACATAATCTGCATAACCAACATGGCACCTTCCTTCCTCCTCCCCCTCGCGAATCCGTAGTCACATGGTCCCAGAGGCTGTGGTTTGTGCCTTGTCATAGCACCAGAAAGCCACGCCTTTCCCAAGGGATCCAGCAAATGAATGACTCGTTTGCCACGGGGGCCAGCAACGCTGCTCTTGGGTAAAGCACAGCCAACACTACGGTTCCACGAGCGGGGAAAGCGCCCTGCAAACCTAATGCACATGAGTCCTCGCTCAAGCGCTTCCTGCAACGAAGTCGCGTCCAAGGGGAAGTCGGCGCCGAGGCCGTGCCTGCGCTGCCTGAGACCAAACTGCGGGTTCGTGATCATGCCCCAGATCTCTACAGGAACAGACCAAGGGGGGCAGGCACGTCGTTTAGGCGCATGTTTGAGATAACCTGCAATAGAACCAAGATCAATATTAGCTTCCACTGAAAAAGAACCGTAATAGCCCTCCTTCCTCTCCTCCAGCTGGCACTCGTTCTCCACCACCTCCTCCACCTCCATCCCACCCTGGGGTCCAGGAAGTTTCCAGACGGATAACCATTCTTCTGCCGAAAGTGCAGCTCCCCGTAGATGTCTGAGATCCCTGCCCCGAGGGACCTTACCGCGGCAGGCGAGCAACCTAATAAGTCGGTGCGCCTCCATCAAATTTCTGACCCTCCAGGCCTCGTCTAACTCCTCGGTGACCTCCTGCCTCCACCTCCTGTGCTGCCTCCTCCTCACCATGGCGCATTCTTTACTGCACTGCTTGAGCTCCTCCTTCAATTCCTCCTCCTCCAGATCGTTGACTGCCTGCGAGAGTCGCAACCTGAGTTGCAGGCGACGAGCGAGCAGTGCACGGCGTTCAGCAGCTTGCTGGCGATACAGGTCCGAGCAGCTGGCTAATGGTCCACTAAAGATGCTTGCTGTCGTCTCCTGCAGCGCTGAATTGAACTACTCAAAATATCTGTCAGGCTGGCCGTGCTTGAGGGCCTCTCCAAGATCCTCGGACAGCTCCTGAACCTTCTGGGAAGCCTTCTCCAAGAACAAGTGGCGACCTTCCGAGAACTTCATCGCCTCAAAATTCCAGAAAACGCGTGCAACACGATCCTCCTGAGGGGGCTGGAAGTCCCATTTCAAATTGCAGTGCAGTGGAACATGGTCCCTGGGGCACTTGCTGGGGATCATCTGGTGCTTCTCATCAGCTTCATCAGGGGGCCTCCAGAGATCTCAAGGGACGCAGCGGCAGCAGGCCCAAAGATGTAGTCCACTCGACTGGACTGAGACTGGTTGCCAAACCACGTAGGCTCCACCTTCTCTCGCAGGCCTAGCAGAACATACCCGTACTCCTCCATCAGCTCCCTGACCTGTTCACCAGCTCCCCCCGCCATCATCTCCTTTGTGCTCAACTCCTCCCTCACGACGCTCGTATCCGTATACCTCCATCTTCCCTCCTTCAACCCGATGCCTAGCCCGTCATTCAGGTTCATACTGATCAAGGGCAGGACCCTAGTATGGTGAGCCAGCTCAGAAACAACAGATCGAAGCCAGACGACCAGCTTCTCAACAGTGGCCATGTAGTTCGGACGGCCGAGTACTCCGCGAGGCCGCGGCGGGAAGTAGGCGCCAATCACCGCCAGGTCGAGCCCCGCCCGCTTGACCCTCACGCCCAAGCCACGGCCTCCGAGTGCGGGTGGAGGGAGCCAGTGCCTAACGATGTGACTTTCTCTCAACCCACAACTTAATGTCGTAGATACACCTGTCGAGCGATTCGTGTAGGGCCCTCTGCCATATCCTGCCTCGAGCAATAGTACACCGTGCACCCGCCTTTTTGACAATGGGGAGTCACGAGCAGCACGGGCCTGCGTGCCCACGAACACAACCACGTGGAAGGACTGGGCGGTGGTGACGATCACCTCTTCTTGGCGGTCCTGATTAATGAAACTCAGGGGATTCCAGTGCAAGAGTCGAACAACTGACATGAAGACGGCCGCGCTCAGCAGCCTGACCCACTGGCCAAAAAGAACGTTGCAGTAAACAGAGTGTGTGTACTTCATTAGATATCAAAGGTGGGGGGTGCAACGGGGCGCGCTCGCGCCACCTGAGGAGAAGGAGGAGGAAAAGGAGGAGGGGGGAGGAGGAGGAGGGAGGAGGGAGGAGGAGGAGGAAGAGGAGGAGGAGGAGGAAGGAGGAGGAAGAGGACGAGGAAGAGGAGGAGGAGGATGAGGGAGAGGAGGAGAAAGAGGAGGAGGAGGAGGAACACGTACATGGTGAATCGAAAAGGTACCGGTACCGCGACTCCGCGGACCTCTCCAGGGGTGCGTTCTGGCCAAGATCTCGAGGCGAATCAAGCGGTGGCGACGAGGGCCTCCGAGGAGGCCCAGAGAGAGGGAACACGGGCGGGGGGTGGAGGTATAGATACCTCTTCATCCTGTCAGTATAGCACACACACACCTCTTATCGTATAGCGTTTCCCGAACGGCATGGTCAGCAAGTGCCCGCCACGGAGCTTTCCATCATTAGGTCGGGCATGTCCCCCTACAGGCGGATTTTGGACGAAAGAAATTCGCAATACCCCAGATATGCAGAACATACCCACAACATGATCGAAACATCGTCCCCAGACTATGTTTTGACTATTTCTGAACATTGTTAAAAGCTCAACGACTTCTGCCGTCCTTCGACTCGCGCTGGAGCGGCCGCGAATTGCTCCAACTTTCCCTGGAGATCTCTGGATTGATCTGGATTTATCCGGATGTAGCTCGATTTGCCTGGATTTACCCTGCTTTATCTCGATCTATCTGCATTTACCTGGATCTATCTGGCTCGACTCCCACAAGTCGATTGGCGAAAAAATCGATAAGCCCTTATCAGGGCTTAGGGAGAAGATTCCTCCTGCAGAGGGACACGCCCGACTTCAGCGCCCTCGGGAGCCGCGGGAGGGCCGGCCCCCCAGGGGGGCTCCGTGGCTGGCCCACGCCCTCGCGACGGAGGGCTCGGCGCTGATGGGCTCGGCGCCGAAGGGGACGCCGGAGGCGCGCGTCCGACGCTCGGGGGGAACGAAAGGGGGGGATAGCCGGATGCCTGGGTATGGGCCTCCCACGACGTGCTCTGATAATCAAAGTGTCGTACGAACAAGACCAAGGCCCTTGGATCATACAGCCGGTGGTGGAAAACTAGACGGTCTCAGCCAAGAATGATCTAAGGACGTGCCGTTGAAACCGCGCAAGGTTCTGTCGGGGGGAACGAAAGGGGGCGATAGCAAAGGGTAGGGTAGAGAATCAGCTCACGTAGCTGGTTTTCCCAGATGTATGCGCGTGAGCATGGCCCTTGCCGCGGCCGGCGCGCACCGAGCAACTAGGAGCAAGCTCGGGCGGTGCCGGCGGAAAAGCCCGCGCGTTCCAGGCAGCACCGCCAGAACTCCGCCCCAAAGCAGGATAAGCAACATAACTATCCCTCCTCCCTCCTCTTCCCTCCTCCCTCCTCCCTCCTTCCTCCTCCCTCCTCCCTGCTGCCTCCTCCCTCCTCCCTCCTCCCTCCTCCCTCCTCCCTCCTCCTCCTCCGACGACGACGAATCGGGACATCGGATCGAGCCAGCACGTGCCTGGAGTCGGGCCGCCGCGGCTCGGAATCGGAGTCGGCATCGGATCGGATCGGCGGCGCCAGAGCGCGTACCAGCGTCATGAGAGTACCGAGCCGCAGCGGCTTTGGACGCCCGGAATGGGTACGAAGAAAATGGGTACGATGACCAACAGCAAATGTTGTCTAAAACCGACAGCCGCCGCTGTGAGGCAGGCGGCCTTCTGTCTCAAATGGACACGGGCCGCGGCGACGCCGACAGCGAGTCCTCTTCAAAATGATCAAGAGATGCTGTCGGTCTTTGTACCCATTCTTTCCGTACCCATTTCGATCGCCCCGAGCGGTCGCTCGAACATCCGGATCGAATCGAATCGGACTGGCCAAAGCCGAGATCGAATCGGATCGATCGGATTGAAGTGGGCCCCGTCAAGAAGAACACGAGCCCCGTACTGTTTGGAGAAAACGAAACGAGAACGAACACACTTATGTTGCTGCTTGATGTAGGCGCCGGCCTAGGCGGACAAATCCTGCCACTCCTAGGCAGACAGACGCAAACAGAAGGATCGACCCGTGACAATTATTCCCAGGGCGAGCGTTGGAGGATGAAAAACATGGCCCACAAACCAGGAAACCAAGGCATGGCCACGAAAGTCGTCAGGAGAACGCGAGAGCAGAACAATTGCATTCCATGTGGACCTGGGAATGTGGTTCTGTACGTCCACAAGAACTTCTCAATCTCAGCAGCTTTCACATTCGGCACAGGGGTTCCTCAGAACAGCTTGCATCCAAGCTAAACCGATCAACCAAAAAACATAACTTAAAGTGCAATATGTCGCCGGCCTAGCCGGCTAGATCCGAAACTCCAGAACCTGCTTTACTCTTCAACATCTCCTCCTAGTCCTCCTTGTCCTCCCCCTGCAGCCGCTGCTCCTCCTGACGCTATTGCTGCTCTCCGTCCTCAGTATTCCTCCCTGCTGGTTACCGGCCGCCCCCCCCAGCCCTCGTCGGAACCTGGCTCTGTCGAGCTCCATGCTCGATGAAGTGTAGTTGCAGGAAACATTGCACTGGTGGTTGCGCGCGCATGCCAAATCAAGGTCGCGGGGCAAACTCAAGCAGCGGCCAATCTCAAGCAACGGCTCTCTGCAACAGGAAGGCCCAGAAGAGAGCGGCACAATCATAGACGGACCGAGGAAAGATTCCGCCCGCCACGCGCTCCTGGTGAAGGCGAGCTCGAGCTCCGAGAACATGAATATCGTGCCCGAGTAATGCCGCGATGGCCACCAGCGAGGTGCCTCCATGAGGAGCCATCTGATACCTCGCCTGGTGGGTAAATACAATGAGCAGCTGGACACGTCCCCCAGATCTGCCCTCCGCCCCTCTAGAAGAAGAACAAAACACATACACATACACTTGTGGCGCTCCGCGCGGATTTCTTGGATCTGTGCTGGACCTCCCTTCCTGGCGCGCGGAGCGCGCCAAGGACGGCGCCGGAGGTGCCGCCGGGGGGGCCCCGCGCGGATCCAAGAAATCCGTGCGGATCGCAAACAAATATGTCTATGGCGTTTTTTCCGGTTCGACCCTCCGCAGTCCACTGGATTGTCCCTCCCTCTTTTCCCGTGCCCTGCCTCTCCTCGAGGGCCAGAACCTGCCCCCTCGGACGTCGGGGCCGGCGACGGGGGGACATGCCCCGCTGCCCACGCTATGATGCTATGATGGGCCTGTTCTCCACCACCACCGCCCACAAGTTGGAGAGGGAGCGGGCCCTCCTTTTCCTCCACCTCCTCCACCACCTCCTTCTCTTCGTCCTCCTCCTCCGAGTCCTCCACCTCCTTCCCCCCTCCAGCTTATGGTGGTGGTGGTGGAAAAGAGGCCCATCAGGCGATGTTGAGCAAACAACCGACGGCTTCTGGCCAGAATGGCAAGAGAAGCCTGCTCACGCCTGAGCTTTCGGACCCAGCCCGCGCGGATCTCTCGGGCCAGCGCCGGACCCCCCCCCCCCCTGCCCCTCCGCGCGGAGCGCGCTGACCGGGGGTGCTGAGAGCTGGGAGGGGGCTCCTGGGGGAGCAAGAAAGGTGCCCATGGCAGGTTCGCGTCGTGTCGACCCCGGCGTTGGTTCCTGACACCGCGGGGATCATTCAGCCTTGAACGATCGGGCGTCTCCAGAACATCAGCTCGGTCAACATCGACCGATTCTGGGTCGCTGGCGGCATTCAAAATTGAATGCCAGCGACGGTAACCTGCCGTGAGCCGCTACTCCCCATACCTCTCCCAGGGTGCTTCCTCAGCAGAACTCCGAGGATAACCGGGCCGTGGTGGCGAGGGATCTCCGGGACGAGTGGCGGCGTGGGCAGTAATCGTCTCCTGCCCTGAGGTCCAGCGCCGACCCAAGATTAGGTCGGGCATGTCCCCCTACAGGCGGACTTTGGGCGAAAGATCAACCGTACCAACAAAAATACCCCCCACAATGCCCCAACATAATCAAAACAAAAATCGCCCCCACACACTATTTTGGGATCATGTTCGAACATTCCTCGCGTAGGAGGGACAGGCCCGACTTAGAGTGATCGCTTCCTGCCCTGAGGTCCAGCGCCGACCCCAGAAGCGCCCGCGGGAGTCCGAAAGCTCTTGCTCGTGCAGTCTCCACCCTTCCGTCCGGCGCGGCGGCGCGGCGCACGCGCGCGGCCGCCTGGGCCCCAAACGGCGCGAAGGAACGCGGCGGCGCGATCGCGGAGGAGGAGGAGGAGGAGGAGGAGGAGGAGGAGGAGGAGGAGGAGGAGCGGCTCGGAAAAAAATGGGACGCCCGGATCTGAGGGCACCTGCCCCCCGCTCCCCCCCCCGAAGGAGGGCGCGTGGGCCGCAGGCGCGCGCGGGGGAACGAGAGGGAACGCGGCGGCGAGATCGCGGAGGTCTCGGGGGGAACGAAATGGGGGATAGCCGGATGCCTGGGCATGGGCCTCCCACGACGTGCTTTTTCTCATCATGTCGCACGAACAAGGCCAAGGTCCTTGGATCATACAGCCAGTGGTGGAAAACTAGACGGTCTCAGCCAAGAATGATCGAAGAACGTGTCGTGGAAACCGCGCAAGGTTCTGTCGGGGGGAACGAAAACGGGGGATTGCAAAAGGTAATTAGGGTGGAGAATCAGTTCACGCAGGGGGGACGCCCATGTATATCCAGGAATGGGCAGGATGCCTGGGTATAGGCTTCCCACGACGTGCCCCGATAATTAAATAATGTCCTCAGAACAAGGCCAATGTCCCTGGATCATACAGCTGGTAGTGAAAAACAAGACGGCTTCGTCCAGAAATGATTTAAGAACATGCCGTTGAAACCTCGCAAGGTTCAGTCGGGGGGAACGTAGGGGGGGACAGCAAAAGGTAGGGTAGACAATCTGCTCGCGTAGGTGATTTTCCCAGCGCATCCTGGCGCCGGGAGACGCACATGTATATCCAGGAATGGGCCCGCCAGCGGGGCCGAAACCAGCTGCACGCAGCAGATTTCGTACCCCCCCGTTTCCATATCCTCCCCCTTTGTTCGGCCCGGAAGTGGCACGCTCGCCCCTGGGAGGGGTTCGATGTGTGTACCGCGCACTTTGGTCGACCGGGGAGGTCGGTGTATAGACTTAGGGCGGGCATGTCCTCCTACAGGCGGATTTTGACATGTTTTTTTAAAACCACCCAAAATACCCTCAAATAGTCATGGTCTAAAAATAGCCCCCTATTTTTTATTGTCTTTACTGTTCTTCCTGTAGGGGGACAGGCCCGACTTAAACATAGACCTGCAAGCGGTGAGACTTGCAGTGTGCATCGATAAGATGGACGACAGGCGTACCTGCAGGCGTGCTTCCACGCCGTAGCAGGCTTGCCCCGCGAATACCATCGCCTTCGACCTCGTCATCAGCACCTCCGCTCAGAATTTGATAGCCGGAGTCGCTGCGCAGGTCGACTTCGCCCGTTGGAATCATCGATCGATAGATGCTAATTTCAGGGCAGGCCTGCAACTTCAAGGCGATCGCGTTCAGTCGTCGTACCTGTATGTTGGTCGATTCTTGGACACGTTGTAGGGAAACAACATATACCATCAACCGCACCTGCATCATTAAATCGTACGCCAAAGCGCCTCTGAGGCGGACAAACATGTCAGTGACCATCTTTGATGCTTTGGCGTCAGCGTCTGCGCCAGAGAGTTCAGGATGTTGTATAGGACGGGGCTGGTTCATGTTTTCGTCTTGATCGAATCGATTTACCCCTGAATTGATTGTGCCGTCGGGTCTGCGCAAAAAAAGCGTAGGATGTTGTAGATCGATGGAACTCGCAGGTTCGACGAGAGAACCCATTTGGGTGCTAACCAATTCGGTAATCAAAAATCACCCCCAGACTATGTTTTGACGATTTTCGAAAAGTCCTCGTGTAGAGGGACAGGCCCGACTTAACTCTGTGCTCCCCGTCCTCCTCGCCCTCCTCCCCCGTGCCCCCCGCTCCCTCTTGCCTCCTCCTCGCTCCTTCCCCCCCCTCCTCCTTCCCCCTCGCACCTCCTCCCTCCTCCCCCCTCCTCGGCCGGGGAGGTCGGCGCGTGGGCGCCCCAGCTTCCCAGCCCGTGGGCCGACCGCACGGCGCGGCGTGTACACAGCGAGCCCCTCGTTCGCCGCCAGGGGGGGCGGAGCGCGCCGCCGGGGGCGGCGCCGGGGCGGCGCCGCGAGGGGAACCAGCGTGGGTGCGAGGAGGCCGTGCGGATCCGCCACCGCGCCTCCTCCTCCTCCTCCTCCTCCCCCTCCTCCTCCTCCTCCTCCTCCTCCTCCTCCTCCTCCTCCTCCTCCTCCCTCTCCTCCTCCTCCTCCTCCTCCTCCTCCTCCTCCTCCTCCTCCTCCCTCTCCTCCGCCTCCGCCTCCTCCTCCTCCTCCTCCTCCTCCTCCTCCTCCTCCTCCTCCTCCTCCTCCCCTGTCTCCTCTGCCCCTGTCTCCTCCTCTGTTTCCTCTGAGTCCCTGGAGCCACATGTCGTCGGTCCCGAAACGCCCGTCGGGGGCCCAGGCCCAAAACTCCAAACTTTGGCGGGGCTTGGCGCGTGCCCCCTCGGCCCCCCCACCGCATTTTGTCGCATGGCCTCTTCGGGCCCAGGAACGCCCCAACACGGACCAGGGCTTAGGGTTTAGGGTCTACAAGCTCTGCCGCAGCTGATCCCCTCCTGCCTCGGAACCCACCTGCGATGGCTGCCAGTCCCACCCGCAAACCACCCTACCATAAAGATCATATCTCCCCTCGTTGTAAGTACAACGAATGGGAGCGCATGGGAGCGCCTGGGAGCGCTGGGAGCGCTTGAGGGCGCCTGGAACGCCTGGAAGCT
>CAUYUJ010017285.1:40000-135013 GCA_963575745.1 Prorocentrum cordatum
GGGCCAGGCGCGGCCGCCCTCTTTTCGGCGGCCGCGAGCGGCAGCACCGCCCAGCACTGCAAGCCTACGCCTCCCGTGCGCACTCGGTTGGGACGTGCGTGACTCGCCTGGCATGGCTCCGACGAGTGTCCGTGGTCGGGGGACACCGTAGGATTAGGTCGGGCATGTCCCCCTGCAGGAAGAATTTGGGGCGAACAGTTCAAACGTTGTCAAACAGTACTCACCAAATCACCAAACATACTCCAACAATCGTCCCCATTTTTGTTGATCATCTTTGCGATTCCCCCTGTAGAGGGACAGGCCCTACTCTACCGTAGAAACCAGTGGGGCTTTCAGCGGCAACGTTACAAAAAAACACAGGGACAGTCCACGACGGAGTCCGGCTCGGAATTCTGCCCCCCCGCCGCCCCCTTGGGCCGACCTCCGGACTCAGGCTACTCTCCCCGTCCTCGGAGCCCCCCTCCTCGGAGCTCGCCCCTTAGAGCATCGGGGTAAGCCCCCTGCCGGCCCCATGAGAAGTCTGGGACTGCGGCAAACTTTACTCGCATGGGATTTTGCAAGTCGTGCCCCAACGCTCCGTTGCGGGCGTTTCGACGTTGACCCCCTCATGCGGATGACCTGTCCTGTCCTGTCCACCCAGAACGCTCCAAACCATGGCGCCCTGGCAGGAGGATCAGAACCTTCAGGTGGCAGGGATGGTCAGGGTGGGCAAAGCCGACGAGCATCGCCCCAAGCCTGAAACCATGGAGGGAGGAGGAACACGATCCGCATGGGGGTTTTGGGGGGGAACTCCTCTTCCTCACCGTGAGAACCCTGCAGCCATGAAAGCTGCTGGCTCTTCCGTGATGGGGAAGGGGACGACACCATGCTTAACACCAGCCAGCGATGCACCAGAGGAGGAGGCTGACCCAGGATGCATCACCGATGCTGCAATCTACCATCCTGTCCTCAGTGCCCTCATGAGAAGTTGGTACATCCATACCCACATCAATTTCCTTCCCCGCGGGAAGCGATCCCATGAACGACGGGCACCTCAAGTGGCTGCCAAACAGGCGAGAGCCCTGCTTTGAAGTCGAGCTGCCACGCATCGCTCTGGCCATACAAACGCGACTTATGCAGGATCATAGGCATGGTCAGATGGTGGGCCCAACGATACACTGTTAAAAAAGGAGCCGCTGCCCATCTGTGTACCTGTTCCACTATGTTGCACTGCTGGCTGCATTTGGCAATGAAGCTGAAGCGAGAGCGCCACTTAAAAGTAGCCTGGCGAAGGACCCAACCATATGCAATTGTGAGCACCCTCGTTTTCTGCACTGCATTCGCAGGAGCTTCTTATAGGGCCACGAAGCGTGTGAGGAGTGTGCCAAAACTTGTCTGGAGGCGCATGCGAAAGCAACCACTTGGGCCGTCGGTGGAATTACCTATTGGGCCACGGAACGCGTGAGAGCTGTGCCGAAACAGGTGCGGTGGGCGCGTGCGAACGCAGCCACTGTGGCCGTGCCGAAATGGGTGCGGTGGGCGCATGCGAACGCAGCAACTGGCGCCTTCGGTGGAGCTTCCTATGGAGCCACGAAACGCGTGAGGGGTGTGCCGAAACGTGCACGGGTGATGCATGCGGGCGGTGGCACTGGGGCCTTCAGTGGAGCTCGCTATGGAGCCACGACGCGTGTGAGGGGTGTGACGAACTGGGTGTGGGTGACGCATACGAGCGGTGGCACTGGGGTCTTCGGTGGAGCTCCCTGTGGGGCCACGAAGCGTGTGAGGGGTGTGCCGAAATGGGTGTGGGTAACGCATGCGGGCTGTGGCTCTGGGGCCTTCGGTGGAGCTCCACATGAGGCCACGGAACGTGTGAGGGGTGTGCCGATATGGGTGTGGGTAACGCATGCGGGCGGTGGCTCTGTGGCCTTCGGTGGAGCTCCCTATGGGGGCACGAAACGTGTGCGGGGTGTGACGAAATGGGTGTGGGTAATGGATGCGGGCGGTGGCACTGGGGCCTTCGGTGGAGCTCGCTATGGGGCCACGAAACGTGTGAAGGATGTGCCGATATGGGTGTGGGTAACGCATGCGGGCGGTGGTACTGGGGCCTTCGGTGGAGCTCCCGATGGGGCCGCGAAACGTGTGAGGGGTGTGCCAAAATGTGTGTGGGTAAGGCATGCGGGCGGTGGCACTGGGGCCTTCGGTGGAGCTTCCTATGGAGCCACGAAACGTGTGAGGGGTGTGCCGAAACGTTTGTGGGTAACGCATGCGGGCGGTGGTGCTGGGGCCCTCGGTGGAGCTCCCTATGGAGCCACGAAGCGTGTGAGGGGTGTGCCGAAATGGGTGTGGTTAACGCATGCGGGCTGTGGCACTGGGGCCTTCGGTGGGGCTCCCTATGGGGCCACGAAACGTGTGAGGGGTATGCCGAAATGAGTGTGGGTAACGCACGTGAGCGGTAGTACTGGGGCATTTGGTGGAGCTCAATATGGGGCCAAGGAACGTGTGAGGGGTGTGCCGAAATGGGCGTGGGTAACGCATTCGGGCGGTGGCACTGGGGCCTTCGGTGGAGCTCCCGATGGGTCCACGAAGGGTGTGAGGGGTGTGCCGAACTGGGTGTGGGTAACGCATGCGGCCGGTGGCACTGGGGCCTTCGGTGGAGCTCCCTATGGGGCCACGGAACGCTGTACTGGGTGGGTGAAACGCAAGGGGGAAGGAGGAGGGAGAGGAGGGGGAGGAGGAGGGAGGATGAGGAAAGAAGGAAGGAAGGAAGAACGCGGGGACCGTCTCTTCAAAATGAACCACAGGATGGCTGGTGAGAAGAACAACTGCACAGCAATGGATTCACACTTGTGATCGCATTTCTGGAGAAATATCAAGCGAGAACAAGATTGTGAACCCCACCCGTCCTCGATCCGAGTAATTGTTGGGAGCCTTCTAGGCTAGCGCGCGCCCCGAGTTGAGAGCCTGTGCCACACTTGTTCAAAAAAACAACCGCCCTTCATCCTGGCTGCTACAATTGAAAATTCCCCAGCTCGCGTGTCACCCGCGGTAAGGACTTGCCAAGAGAAGCGTTCAGCCTTCCCTACCAAAGCAGCTGGCAAGTGGTGCGGCCAGGACGAGCGCACTAGGATGGTGGACAGGGAACGGATGAGGGCGACGAAGAGGACGAACCTTGAATCAACTGACGGCAGCTTCTGCGGAGGCAGCACACATGGGTCAAAGTGGACGGGATGGAGAATCACGCCACGTCGCCAATGCATCGACGATGCATCGCCGACGTCGGCGATGCATCGGCGACGTCGGCGTCGAAAACATCGGGCTCCATGTCGCCGCATCACCAATGCACTCTCGATGCGGCGAGGTTCACCGACCCCATCTGCTTCGACACACTCTTAGAGGCCCAGACTCAGTGCCCCAAGCCCCTCGGTCCGAGGGGGGCCACTTAAGTCAACGGCGGCTCGCGGGGGCGACGACGGGGGCGAATAGCCCGAGGGAGAACAATACATGTATCCAAGGGCGCCGATGGTCCATGCCGTCGGCGAGGCTCCCAGGCGAATGCGTGTAATGCCCGCCCCTGGGCTATTCGCCCACATCGTAACCCCCGAAAGAGGGGGGGGACCTCCAAGAGGGGCGTTCGCACATCCTGGCCCGAAGCACCTGCGCGGCCCGAGGGGGACCACGGGACGCACTGAAAGAAGAAGCGAGGGCCACGGCATCCTGGGAATTATCGTGGCCCCAGCCGTGATCTCCCGAGGAGGAGGAGGAGGAAGAGGAGGAGGAAGAGGAGGAGGAGGACGAAGGGGTGAAGAGGGAGGAGGAGAAGGAGGAGGAGAAGGAGGAGCAGGAGGAGCAGGAGGAGGAGGAGAAAGAGGAGGAGGAGAAGGAGGAGGAGGAGCCCCACCCCCTTAAGGATGCCTCGGGGTGCTACAGGGGAAATTAAGTATAAGGTAAAGGAGTGGAAGAGGAGGGGGAGGAGGAGGTGGAGGAGGAGGGGGAGGAGGAGGAGGAGGAGGAGGAGGAGGAGGAGGAGGAGGGGGAGGGAGAGGAGGAGGAGTAGGAGGAGGAGGAATAGGAGGAGGAGGAGGACGAGGAGAGGGAGGAAGAGAGGAGGAGGAGGAGAGGAGGAGGAGGAGGATGAGGAGGAGGAGGAGGAGGAGGAGGAGGAGAGAGGAGGAGGGGAGGAGAAGGAGGAGGAGGAGGAGGAGGAGGAGCAGCAGAAGGGGGGAGGAGGAGGAGGAGGAGGAGGAGGAGGAGGAGGAGGAGCAGGAGGAGGAGGAGGAGGAGGAGGAGGAGGAGGAGGAGGAGGAGGAGGGAGGAGGAGGAAGAGCCCCACCCCCGTGTGGACGCCCCCGAGACCCTCCACTCCGTCCGCTTAGAAGTTGACCCTGAGACCCTGCCAGGGTCCATCCTGCATCGACTTTCGAGGCGGATCCAGCCGTGGAAGCTCCTCAGGAAGTCGATATGAACCCTTAGGACATCCATGGGATTCCTTAGGATATCCATTCGATTCCGGAGGAAGTCTACAGGATTCTTAGGACATCCACAGGATGCGGAGGAACTCCATGGGATTCCGTAGGAAATCCATAGGATCCCTTGGGAAATCCGTGGGATTCCGTGCGAAATCGATCGGGCTCCTTAGAACATCCATGAGATTCCGCAGGAACTCCCGCAGGAAATCTGTAGGAATCCTTGGCCCCATGGGAGGCGAGCAGACGCCGTCAAGGGACACTCCAGGCCCCCCCCCCAGGGCCCGAGCACATCCGTGGCCACCGCCTGCCGAGGCCCTCGAAGATCGATCCCCCAGGCGGTGCGCACAAGGGGCTGGAGGGAGGGGGGAGGGGCTTCTTCGGAGGCTGCTCCTTAGAAAGCGCGGGAGTTACATCTATATAGGGGGCCACATGCGAACCCCACCCCTACCCCCCACGATTTCTGAGTGGGTAGGGGTAGGGTTCGCATGTGGCCCCCTACTATAGATGAGGCCCGCGCGCCTTCTACGACGCCGGGGTGCTTCTAAGAAGTCCTCCCCCCTCCCCCCACTCCCCTCTGCGCGTGGCTGAGGTCCCCCAGGCGGTGGCTGCGGGTTGCCTTGCCCAAATCTCCGACGTCATGTTTTTGGCTGCAACGTCGACCCTCAAAAGCCTGAATCCCTTCCCCAGAATCCGGCTTTCCATCCAACGTCGTTTTCTGACGGTCCCGGGGGCCCAGCGAGGGCCCCCAGAAAACCTCCCGTCTTGACATTTTGAAGAAAGCACGGAAGTAAAGGAAGCCCCCGCCTCGGAAGGAGGGGCGGGCAGAATCGCGCCGCCAATTGGACGCCGCAAAATGGTACGACGCCCAACAGCCAACGCTGTCCAAGACTGGCGGCGGCCGCTTTTCGGCTTGCGGCCTTCTGACTCAAATGGAAGCCGTCCTCGGCGACACCGACATCGTCGGTGATCGGGGATGGACAGAACCCTCCTCAGTAAAAGGTGGTTCAGTGAAAACGACCTCGGGCCCAAACCTGGCGGGCGCAAGCCTGGAAAGTGACGGCCGCGGAGCCCTCTCGCGAACCGAAAACGGACAATTCAGTAATCGACGTGTCAGGGTAGGGGATCTACCCCCGAGGTTACACGCAAGGAGTGGCCCTAGGCTTAAGTCGGGCCTGTCCCTCTACAGGAGGAATATCCAAACATAGACAACAACATGATATGAGGACGATGTTTCTAGCATGTTTGAATTATTTTTCTTATTTTTCTCTTCATCGTCCAAAATCCCCTTGTAGGGGACATGCCCGACCTAACCCTAGGCACCAGTGGCCTTCGGTGCGCGGCCCGCCGATCGCTGCAGGTGGTACGACAGTGACGGCCTGTGCGCTTGGGCTTGGCCCGCCAGCGGCACGAAGAAGCCGCGCACCAACCGGGCGATGGCAGGACTGAGTTTAGTGGGACCTGGTTTAGTGATGTGTACTTTGGGATGCCCCCCCGCCCAATTCCACGGCTGACCTGGTTTTATAATGTGTACTTGGGGACGAAACAACACCAGCTACGGCTGACCTGGTTTAGTGATTCTGGCCCATTTAAGGGGCACCAGGGCACCTGGGGTCCTGGCTATGCACGATAAAGGTCACTCCGGCGAAGGGCCACTCTCACTTGTACGGCGAGCTCTGTGCAAAAGGAACAGAACCGGCTGCAAGTCTTCTCGCACAACCTTTCCGTGCCCGTTTTTGATCGTGCCTGCGCAGAGCGCCCCCAGGACTCGGGCGGAGGAACACAGCAGCACAGAGCTAGCTCTCTTGGCCCTCCTCCTCCCCCTTTCCTCCTTCGAAAAAACTAGAAGGAAGGGGGGAGGAGGAGGGCCAAGAGAGCTGGCTCTGTATCGTTTTCCTCCTCTGAAAGCTGGCCAAGTCTTCCCTCCGGGGGCGCCCGCCGGGCGCGGCCTGACCGAACCTAGCCCCGCTCTATTCGAGCGAGAGGGCGGCCGCGCGGGCCTGTCAGCGCTGCGCCGCCGGCGCGGCCTGCCGTCGGGGCGAGCGAAGGCCGAGACGTCGAGGCCACTGCGTGCAGCGTGAGAGGGAGGGCGGGGCCACGAGCGTCGAGGGATGCTCCTCCTCCTCCTCCTGCTTCGCCTCTTCCTCCTCCTCCTCCTCCTCCTCCTCCTCCTGCTTCGCCTCTTCTTCAGCCGTTGCAGAGTGCAAAGGCATACCCGATGGCTTACTGCATGTTCTGTTCCACCCTTCGGTCCGATACCGTATTGCCCCATTATCGTTGGACGTCTCCTCACGATTGCAGGTTCCCTGGTGTCTTGTTCTTGATTTCGACATGCCATCTCTGCAAGTGTGCGTGTACAATCCCTGTTCGATGCGGCAGTCGGGCAGGTGGGATGGTATTGCTGGGCAGTTCCGGGCATGTGCAGCAGTCGCTCTTCCTGCAACGCATGTCGGCACGGATGACGAGCACACTTTATCGAGGGTCGACGTGTTTCATTGTATTCGATGGGATCAGAGGGACAATCGCATGCGTGGTACCGGTCTTGCGCTTCTTCTTCATCGGCGGTTCTTTAATCAAGAATCTATTCATAGATTTGTCGATTGGAGGGACTTTGGAGGACATCGTGATCTCAATCGACGTGGGGGGAGTACGTGATAAAACACCTACGATCGACATATGTGTCTTTGTTTCTTCGTTGGGTATGCCCCTCAGGAGCCCAAAAAAGCCAGCGACAAGCAAACCAACAACATATTCATTGGGTGGTTCCGCGCCTTTCTGGATGTTCTACCCCATCGGTGCGTGCCAGTGGGTGCCCTGGATGCTAATGGACATGTGGGGCTCCCTCGGGAAGGTGGTAGTTGGTCGTCCACTCGTTCGTCTGCTATCGGGCCCTGTGGAACCGATGCTGAAAACTATAATGGGGGATGTTTGCGGGACTTCTGTGAACGGCATCACCTCGAACTCGCCAACACGCTAAACGAAACCCCATGACCGTAGGAGGGAGGAGGGGAGGAGGGGGAGGAGGAGGAGAGATCTCCCCCCCCCCTGCGACTGCACTGGAGAAGAGAAAATCCATTCAGCACAGGGGCTGACTCCCCCGGGCATCCGACCGTGTGGTATCTGCTCAAGCGCGGCCACAAGTCTCTCGACGACTTTCCCCGGGGTCGCCCCAGGTGTTTGGAAGGGCCCCGGGGCCAAGCGACGCACCCCGGAGGCCGAAATCTTGGGCACACTGCCGACGTCGTGAGTCGTGTCGCCTCTTGGCGTCTCTTGCATCGTTGTGTTACAGCCCCCAGGCCCAGCAAGGGCCGCCAGAAACCGAACATATCAAGAATGTGGCCAGCCCGTAGGATTAGGTCGGGCCTGTCCCCCTAGAATACAAGGGGATTTGGGCGAAACATCAAACATACGTTTAAACAAGCCCAAATGCAAAACCAATGATTACAACATCGTCCCCAGACTATTTTTTGCGGGCCTGTCCTCCTACAGGGGGATTTGGACGACAAATAAATACCCCCAACAATACACATGATACCAGAGAAAGAACCCAATCAGAATTTGGGGGGGGCTATGGGGCTTTAGGGCTTTAGGGCTATGGGGCTATAGGGCTATAGGGCGATGTGGCCATAGGGATATAGGGCTAGAAGCCTTTAGGGCTATGGGGCTATAGGGCTACAGGGCAAGGCTATAGGGCGAAGGGCTATAAGGCTATTCGGGCTATAAACCTATAGGGCTATATACGGCTATACGGCTATAGGGCTTTAGGACCATAGGGCTATAGGGCTATAGGGCTATAGGGCTATAGGGCTATGGGGCTATGGGGCTATGGGGCTATTGGGCTATTGGGCTATAGGGCTATCGGAGGTGAAGGATGGACCCCGCGGTGTCCCGCCGGTGTTCCGCGGTGTCCCGCGGTGTCCCGCGGTGTCCCGCCCGTGTCTCGCGGTGTCCCGCGTGGATGATGGTGAGATGGTGGTGATGGTGATGATGATGATGATGATGATGATGATGAGATGATGATGATGATGGTGTCCCGATGAAGATGATGATGTTGATGATGGTGTCGATGATGATGATAGTGTTCCGATGATGAGGATGATGATGCTCATGATGATTATGTTGATGATGATTATGTTGATGATGATGATGACGATGATGGTGTCCCGATGATGATGATGATGATGATGATGATGATGATGATTCCGATGATGATTCCGATGATGTTGGTGATGATGATGTTGATGGAAATGGTGTCCCGGCGATAATGATGTTGATGATGATGTTGATGATGATTATGGTGTCCCGATGATGATGCTGATGATGATGGTGATGATGGTGATGCTGATGGCGTCCCTATGATGATAATAATGATGATGATGACGATGTTGATGATGATGTTGCTCATGATGATGATGGTGCCCCAATGATGATGATGTTGTTGATGATGATGATGTCGATGCTGATGATGCGATGATCATGTTGATGATGAGAACGATGGTGATCATGATAGTGTCCCGATTCTGATGATGATTATGATGCTGCTGCTGATGATGATGACGATGACTGTGTCCAGATGATGATGATGATGATGATGATGATGATGTTGATGATGAGATGATGATAGTGATGCTGATGATGTTGTCCCGATGATGATGCTGACGTTGATGATGTTGTTTATGATGATGATGATGATGATGATGAAAATGATGATGATGATGATGATGACGGTGCCCTCATGATGATGACGATGTTAGTGATGATGTTGATGTTGATGACGTTGATGATGTTGATGATGATGATGATGATGATGATGACGTTGATTGTGAGAGCGAGTGTGATATCGATAGTGAGATCGATATTGAGGCCGAATGTGAGATCGATTGTGTGAACGATTGTGAGATCGATTGTGAGATCAAGTGTGAGAACGATCGAATGAGATAGATCGAGCGAGATCGATTGTGAGATCGATCGAGTGAGATCGATCGAGCGAGACCGATAGTGAGATCGATACTGAGATCGATAGTGAGACCGATCGAGTGAGACGTTGGTTCCCCCCCCCCGAACCTCCTTATCACCCGAAGGGTGGTCGTATAGGTACGGCTATAGGGCTATAGGGTTACAGTGCTATAGGGATATATGGCGATTGGGCTATTGGGCTATAGGGATATAGGGCTATTGGGCTAGGCACCCCTGGGCACCCCTGGGCACCCCGGGCACCCGGGCACCCCTGGGCACCCAGGCACCCCCCGGCACCCCTGGGCACCCGGGCACCCGGCCCTGGCCACCGAAATCGGCCACACACCTGGCACCCGGGCACCCCCGGGAACCCCCGGGCACCCGGGCACCCGGCCCCGGCCACCGAAATCGGCCGCCCACCTCACCTCAACTTTATATCCGCTAGGACCCCTACAGAGGCAAGCTCTGATTGGGGAAAAACATACCCTCAAAATACGCCCAACGAACTAGTTTTTAACATTCCTTCTGTAGAAGGACAGGCCCGATTAATGCAAGTGTCGGGGGGGTCTTCGTGAAAATGACGAAACCCAATCTGAAATTTGACGCGACCTCCCGCTGCAAACATCACACGAAAACCAAACCGTCAAAATCCAAGACACTCTTGTCGAAAACGTTGGCAAGCCTGAGCTCCGGCTTACTCGAGTCTCACGCTTCCCCGAAAGGGTGACCTTGGGATGTGGCTCATCCTTGCTGTGCGGGTTAACTGTATCCCGCCTCGTTCTCCCACAACGATACAACAACGAGACAAGGGTCGGGTGTTGCTAGAAGCACCCCTGGCCCAAGGTACCCCAGGATTCTCGGGGTGGCCCAGACAGCCTCCAAGGCACCCCTCACGAGGCCCTGAGGCTCCCAAATGGAGCGAAAAGCTGGGGGCACCTTGGGCCAAGGGCACGTCTAGCAACACCCGGAAGGAGTATGGGGGGGGGCTGCAAAACGCTCCTGCCGGCGCACCCGGCAGGGGAAGCCTCCCCAAAAAGGAGGAGCGGCCTAGGCGTTCTCCACCGCGACCGCGTTCTCGAGCTGGAGCCGCGCGGCCTCGGTGGCCCCGGGGTTCTGGAGGTAGGCCTGGAAGTCCGCGGTGCTCATGGGGTGGACGCTGCCTCGTGCGAGGTGAGGTTTCTATGTTGCCCAGGTTGTTCAACTTCGCGCGTCGCGCCCTGCGATTCTCTTTGAGCCCTCGCGTCGCCCCTCAAGGAGAAGGGCGACCGCTCTGGCCCATCCCGCGACAGACGCCAAGAGGTCCCGCGACGCGGTCCAAGTGGAATCGGAGGCCCAAAGGAACGCCCAGAGGGGCCCGAGAGGGGCCCAAAACGGTCCCAGGCAAGCCCGCCATCGCCCCAAGAGAAACCCTGTACACATGGTAGGGGATCTGGGGGGGCAGCGCGGATTGAGGAACCCTCTTGTTATGTTGCTCCCATCGGACCAAATCCCAGGAATAATTTAGAGCACACGGAAAGGTGTCGAAAGAATGTCGAGACAGTGTCGGACGAGTGTCTCCCAGGACCCGACACGTGAAAACCCTCCAGTTTGGGTATTTTTTTGGTGCTCAAAATTTATTCTGGTGGTCAAGGCTAAAGTAGGTTGGAGCATCATAACACTCTGGTTTGATCGATGTCCTCCATGGCCCCAAGAACACCTCCACGGCTGAGACCCCCACAAACTGGGCGCCGGTGTTAAGCCGTCGACAGTGGTTACTGCCAGTAGACTCGTGGAGCTTCTTTCCGAACACAAACGCCTCTAGATGATTGCGCTTTAGCTACAAATAACTATTACATCAGAAAAAAAAACAATCAATGGGTGGCTGAGAAGATCGACCGGAAACCCGGGAGCCTGGGAACCCAGAACCCACCGGAATCGGCCCGGAGCCAATAACCTGAACTCAGGAACCGGGAACCTGGGAACCCAGCCTGCTACCAAAATCGGCGGGGAACTTTCGCCCAAGTCTTTCAACTCCCGCTAGGACCCCTTCAGTGCAGGCACTGCATGGGGAATACTCTCGAAGCTGAAGACCGGTGCTCTCGACGCTGCTGAATCGGTTGCCGCACTCGAGAGCTCTGCAGCTGCCCGAAATCTCGACATGTAGCAGGAGGGATCGCGCAAATCAGCGACAACAGCTGCAGAGTCATATGAGCGTATTCGATGATACCTGGAGCTGCAGAAAGAACTCAGGCCTCCAAGAGTGGCAGAACGAAACTACTGGTCGTACCAGCTTCACGAGAGAACAGCGCCCTGGACTCACTCCGAATCTCGATATTTCGGCACTAAAGAATCAATAGAGCAACAACGGTTACATAGTGATACTAATTGTTCGAAGATAGCTCGAGTAGTAGACCGGTCTCAGGTCTTTCGAGTGTTGACAGGTGCTGTCGGCGCTGCTGATTCGGTTGCTGCAATCGGAGTTGTGTAGATGCTCTAAATCCCGCAATGTCTCAGGAGGCCCCTGCAAAACACCAGAACAATTACAGAGTGACATCGATTGTTCGATGATAGCTCGAGTAGCAGACCGAACTCAGGTCTCCGGAAATGCGAGGGCGAAGCTAATTACTGGTTGCACCCGCGCGCACGAAGAGGCTGAGCCCTGAACTCGCTCAGAACATCGAGATGTGGGTCGACAACTATTCGATCGAGCAGAAACAATTTCATAGTGATACTAAGCTTTCGAAGATAACTTGAAGAGTAATCCGATATCAAGTGTTCCGAGACTCTCAACTGAACGAGTCGAGGGCTGCTGAATCCATGGGTGTCATCAAGGGCTCGTAGCCGCTCTAAATCTCGAGATAAGGACTGCCAACCTAAGGCGCGCAAGCAAATGAGTTCCATGGCGAAGTACACCTCATGATTGTCCCCCTTCGCAATGCTCCGATCGAACTGAAGTGAAGATGGCGACCGCATCTACGATCGAAACCTTCCCGACAAATTATCTTCCGTCGAGATTTTTCAGGGCCAGCTAGCCCGCTGGCGATCCCGTGCTGCTCCTAGTTTCCGCTGCTTCGCTCTCTGGGAAGCTCGACGAGTCCAGTCCCCAACAAGAGGCACCCGAAATGCTCAGAGAGGCATCCCGAAACCCCCATGAGTCTTTGGTCGGGCATGTCCCCCTACAGGCGGGTTTTAGACGCGGGTTTTACAAACATAAAGGAAATCTCGTCCCCAGACGATTGTTTGGACTATTTTTGAAGATTCCTCCTGTAGATGGACAGGCCCGACTTCACCAGTCGCCCCCGAGGACACATCCCAAGCGACCCCGAGATACATCCAAGAGGCCTCTGGTTCACTGATGCTCCATGGAGTATCAATATGATGCCATGCGCCCCGAGTGAGGGCAACTCAACTAGGCATTGTGGCTGGACGGGCTGGTAAGGATACGCAACGCGCTAACACTTACCAACCAGTGAGAGGGACACGGGAAACAGGAGAAACAGCAGGAGGAAGCATGAGGGAAGGAGACCGAGGCCGTGGACACACAGCATAATGGTGACGATGCTAGGAGACAGGGAAAGCGAGAGAGAGAGGGAGAGATAGCGACTGAGAGAAAGAGAAGAAAAACAGAGAGGGAGAGAGAGGGAGATGGATATATACAATGACAACAATATCGGAACATATGAAGACGATGGCGGGCACGAGTAGCAGGAGGAACGGCCGCAGGAAGGCAGGAGAAAAAGGTTGGGCAAAAAAGGAAAAAGAAAAACGGGAAGGGGAGAGGGCGTAGCGATGATGACGAGAAGCGGAGGGCGCGGGCCTCCACGCCACGCCCCGCAAAATGACAAAGGAAAACGGGGGGGGGAGGGCGCTCGAAGAGAAAAACGTCCAGAGGGAAGTGGTCAAGGAGGAAAAGCGGCGACTGACATGAGTACGAGGTAGCGGCGATGATGACGAGAAGCGGAGGGCGCGGGTCTCCGCGGTGTGCCCCGCCGCCGGTGCCGCCGCCCGCTCGGGCGTGAACGGCGCCAGCGCCCTCAAAGCAGAAACCGGGGTGAAATCGGCAAACGCCTGGTCTTCGGAGTGGTGGTGGAAGCCGTTGTCGACGGGGCCGCCACGGGCGCGCTATAGCTGTGGCGACCATGCCGAGGGCCCCCAAGGCGAACACCGAGTGGCAACCAGGAAACTTCGGCGAAAACAAATGCCGCATGGGGTGGTGCGAATCTCACGACAGCCTTGTCCGCAAGCGTTCGGGTACTTCCGCGCTTGTAGAGGGGGGGGGGGCTGTAAGCTTCAACCTCCCCACAGAAACTGAGGCTGAGGATCTGACGTGTAAATAAAACTCAGCCGATATTATATACCATATCCATAATCATACCACAATTCTGTGTATCAGAGATTTAGCATGCGCACTAATGCGAAGCGATTCCTGTGTGTTGTATGTTCATATGTACACAAACCGCGTGCAATATTTCATGCTAGTTATGGTTCCATACTGGGTTTGCGTCCGCCAATATCATGTTACACACACTTTTATTGTAGGTTTGGGTGCGGACAATCTGGTTTGAACTGCGCTGGGGGGTGATATTTTGGTAAGGCCGACATGTGCATATAAACATCGCGCTCGAGATTCTTAGGCAAGCCGTACCACATGCAATACAAAAAACGTGTCGGTGCCGACGTCAAACCACTGCCAATCTGTTGTTGCTGACCCGTGTGATGTACCATAACTTGTACTAATACCGTGGGAGCTCGGTTCGGCGTGTTCACGTTAGCGCGTTGCGTGCACATCACTGCGCTCGGTGTCTGCCCCGTGTGTCCCCCGGTGACCAACTGCCCACCCTTAGCCCATGGGATGTGACGATGGGCGGGCTTTCAGAGAGCGTTGCGCACCGACATGTGGCACGAGCGGTAGTGCATTATCATGTTGCGTGCTTGTGCTTTTCCACCTTCAGTGGTATCGTTCAGTATCGGTCTGACTTGGATCGCGGGGCCCTCCTCGATCGCCGCTGCTGGATTCGGCACGACCCCATGCTATGGTCCTGGCGCGCTGCGCTAGCTTCTAGTTATGCGTTCGTTTGTTTCTGGACAGCCTTGGCCTCGAGGTGTGTTTTCGTTGGGTCTGGGCTGTGTCTTTGGGTCCAGTGGAGCGGGCCGTTTTGGCCCAAGCATTTGGAGCATGTCGTCCCTTCAGATTCGAAGGCAACTTGCAATTGCTGTCCGGGCGTACGTGACCACGGCGCCCGATGGAGAGCTGATTATTCTTCGTGACTCGTTGCCCGCTCTTCTGTCTCAGATGTGTCGGGTCACTCAGCTGGCGGCGAGCAGAATCCTTGCCAGGAACAGTTCGCCGCGCTGGTTCCACGGAGCAAATTATCTGGCACTGGCGCTGCCCAGTATCTTGCGAGATGCGTTTGGCAGGCACGATGTGCCATCCACAGAGCAGTGGGCGCAGATGCTGGCTCTGGCACCGGCGGTGCAACCAGCACCGCCACTCCAGCTGGTAGCAGTATCAGCAGCGGCGGCGCCTGTGCAGCCATCACCCGCTGCGCCAGCCGCTGCAGGTGTGCAGACTTCTTCGTCATCAACTGCCGTCGTGCCCGCCGATGCGATTGTGCCATCGGTTGCGCCGACAGATCTTGTGCCAATATCTGCAGACAGCTTGATGACCAACCGTGGCCATCGACGACAGCTTACCTTGGTTGCGCAGAGTTACAGGTCGTTGCCCAACGACACTCTTGTGAGGCTGTTGGAACTGCGTGACCAGGAGCGTGAATGTCTTATCTCATCGTACCGGGCCCGTTGCGACGAGCAGCAGCGTGCAGCGATTCGCGACGCGAAGCTCATCAAACGTCTGTCAGATGAGGTCGCCCGGCTGAAAGGTGCTCACGAGAACGTGTCTCAGTTTCAGATTACGCGGGGGCCCAAGAATGTGAAGTTGACGGTGAATGGCTCCACGGCGCTGGCAGTTCGCAGGAATATGGCAAATGTTGCCGCATCTGCATTTGGAGCCATTACGCTCGAGGATGTTTCACAGTGGACGGTTTGCAGGGCCGAGGTGACGCTTGGTATGCGACTCGTGGCGAGCTTCAATGCATTCCATCGCCAGTACGAGAGTGATATTGTGGATCAGCTGCTGTCGGCGCGTCGCCGACCGCCACCATCTTGTCCATCAGTGTGCTGCCTTGCGGTCCATCGGTTCCGCTCCGACGCAACCAATGGCAGTGTATGGCAGAAGAGCAAGCTCTTGACCACCGAATTGGAGAGTATATACGTGTGTCGAGATGCTATGGCGCTGCGCGCTGGTTACGACGACATCAATCATGCTGTTTGGTCCTCTTCGCCGAGTATGCGGCGAGTGCTGGACTTGCAGGTTGTATCCGATGGGAGCGGTGACGCCTCGTACAATATGCTGAGAAAAGTGTGTATGCTAGCGGGCTTCGATTGGCTCACCCCCCATCCGCCGTGCGACGGCGCCGACGAGTCGATCGAGCCGCCCACGGTTGTGAACTGGCGGCTGATCATGTACATTTCAGATGGCGGCCCGGACCAGGTGGGGCGGGGGCCGCATGGAGGGTGAGCGCGGGTCAAGGAGGCGGCGGCGGGGGAGAAGAAGACGAGGAGGCGTAGGGAGGAGTGGAGGGGAGGGGGAGGAAGCTACTGAGGAGGAGGGGGATGAGATGAGGTGAGAGGCGGAGGGAAGCGGAGGAGGAGGAGGAGGAGGAGGAGGATTCCGAGGCGTGAGATGTTATGAGATCCTCAGCGGCAGCGATGTAGCGAGAATAGGATGGTGCACGCTCGAGGGGCCGATCCTTTGTCTCAGCACAGCTCGACTCGCCGGCGGCAGCTGGTGGCTAGCGCGGCTGGCCAATCGCGTTGCTTACACTCCCCGTGACACTCCCCTATCCTCATCCGCCCTCTCCTTGTCCGACCCTTGCCCCCCCCCGTGATGGTATGTTGCTCGAGTCTCTGCCTCCCTGGCCCCCCCCTCCTAGCCTGCTGCTCTGCCGCTGCGGCTGCCACGTGCTCCACCCCTCACCCTGCCACCCATCCCCCCCCACAGCACCCCAGCATCTCCCCTCGGGATCGGGGCGGGAGGTGGGCTTCAAGAAGCTGCTCAAGGCGGCGCTCGAGCACGCCCGGGGCGTCACGCTGCTGGACCTGAGCTGCTTACACCACATGCACAGCCTCATTCAGAATGATATCCTGAAGGTCGTGGACAATTGGTTGCATTCTCGCTTGGACCATCAGTGTCCTGTCTGGCATTATTACTCTTCCCTCACCAAGATCAACATGGTCTGGAGAGATAATGCCAGGTCCGTCTTCTCCCACTGGTCCAGACACAACGGCGGCCCGGGCATGCGAGATAGAACGACACCAGCTTGGCGACATCAAATTGAAACATGTTGGCCCTGTGGGCCCGAGTTAACGTAGTCATTTTATGCACGCGCTGCGGTGGCAGTGATGCGACTGCTAAGCTGGAGTCGTTCCCTCTCTAACTGTGGCTAAGATCGCTCTCCTCTATCCCCTTGCGCTGTCGCCGCGGCTGGACGCGGCTCAAAAGACTGGTCGATCTGTGTCCCCGTGAGCGGTCTGGAAATCTGGGGGCACGTTTTTGGACGGAGACAGGCGCGCTGTCTGCCCTCAAGTTCGCCAAGCGCCTGCCACCCCGCACGATTGCTGGGCGATGGGGTACTGCTGCGACCTTCCAATCCCTCCTGTGCAGCGCCGGTGCTGGATGCGTGGAATATACATTTGCTGCTGTCACCAGCTGTCAGTGCGATCGTACTGCAGCATGCCGAGCAAGAGCAAGAGCAGGGCGTGCTGCTGGGGCTGCTGGGCGCGCGGGGTCTCAGTGCGTGGGGGTAGGGTGCCAAGCTTCGGGTGTTGTCGGCCCCTCGTTCATCCTTCCACCGTCCACCCCCCTGTCAGGACGGCATGTCCGCCCTTTCGGTCGAAGGGCGGCTTAGTTGAGACATGACGGGCCCCGATGATGAGGATCGAGGAGAGGTGACAGACGAGGAATGACGAGGATGAGGAGTCCGGACGAGGACGAGGACGAT
The DNA here is from genome assembly GCA_963575745.1 of Prorocentrum cordatum. Lineage (NCBI taxonomy): Eukaryota > Dinophyceae > Prorocentrales > Prorocentraceae > Prorocentrum > Prorocentrum cordatum. Next base: position 57,438 of record CAUYUJ010017285.1, read on the forward strand.
GCGGACGACGACGCAGAATGATGACGGAGTCTAGGACCCAGGTGGCACTATGAGGAATTGGCGGAGGAGTCGGAGGAGGAGGAGGTGTTGTAGAGTAAGACACTTACTCCGCCAATCCCTTTTACTCAGTAAGAGGGATTGGCGGGACGAATGATGGCCCCCATCATTTGTCGCATCGCATCCTCATTCCGAACTTGCCCCCCCATCATTGATGGGAGGGCAAGTTCGGAATGAGGATGCGTGGAGGGATGCAGATGATACAGCCGGGGTAAGGGGAGAGAGCATATCGCATCCGCTAGGCCCGACGCTGATCCCGACGAAGCTGTCGACGCCGCTGCTGGCGTTGTCGTACCTGCGGGCGGGCAGCACGCGGACGACCCGCGCTTGGACGATTTGGCGCACAGGCGCGCTCAGACGGGGAGATGGAAACGTGATGTGATGGCGGCTGTGCACGACCCGTTGTTTTGGGCATCCGTTACCATTGGTGACATGGCGGCTCAGCCGCTACTTGTTTTCCAGCACGCCCTGGAGGCCCGAGCCATGGCCAGTAACCGACGCGCCCCAGATCTCGGAGATGTCGGCGGCGACCTTGCTCGCATCGTGTATCCAGCAGCAGGCACGACCAATGGCTATGCCGCATCGGTTGAGCTCATGTGGACCATGGAGTTGTGCAGGGTTGACTGGCATGCCAGAGTTCACTCGTCGGATGAGTGTCCCGACGCACTGGGTGCATCTCGTTATCTTGAACTCGCTGCCTTGTCCTTGTGCCACAATGCATGCTCATTCTTTCGTCGTGTACATTACTTGTTGAAGCAATTACCCCTGGCCCTCTGCTGGTCTGCATACCGGGCTCCTGATGTGCGTTGCAAGTTTCGCCGAGGAGGGGGCGGTGGTGGTAAAATCCTACACCCACGCCCGCGCCCAGGGGTCTCTGTGGGCATGCGGAGAGACTGAGAGGCTGGAGGATGAGGAGATGGGAGGATCAGGAGAGCATGTAAAACCTCGGAGGGGTCCACTCGGGAGCGGGGGACCTGGGAACGGCCACGGTTTCTGCGGGCCGCCCCTTGCCCGCCCCCTCCCTGCCAGGACTGGCCCAGACTATTGTGGCGACCGCTCCGACCGACCTGGAGGTGAACACGCAGAAGCTGTTCGTCCAGTTTGCAGATGACTTTAGACAGGCGGCTGCTACAGGGTGCGTGTCCAAGGGCGGCATCTACGTGATTGCATTGGGTATCAAAGTTTGGGCGTGGGCTGATACTCAAGAGTTAGAGGGCATGAACTCACTCATCAAGCTGAATTGTGACAGATGTCCCGCCATCTCTCTTTCGCTTCTCTCGTCCAGGATTTCTGCCAAGAAGGCAATGGGTATCGGGGCCCGGGGCAGCAGCTTGAGGTTCAGCAGCATACGACCTAAAGCATCGGACTTGATGGATCAATGCACGCATTGGCCCACGCCCGAGTCTTTGAATATTGTCAAGAGCTGCGTAACCAGATGGGAGTCGGTACGTCTCGGGCCAGATGGCTGGCAGTATGAGTTGCCAGGTTTGCCACCAGCGCAAGCATTGCCACCCTCCCGCATCTGGACTACAGCATACAACATTCTGTGGCACAGGGCATGTAAGTCGCCAGACTTTACGCGTTGCTGGAGCTTTAATAATATTCAGATTGGTGGTGTTGTGTATTTGTGCGCGGAGAAGAACCGCAGCCTTGGCATGTTCATCCCTTGTGATATCAATGCTTATGATGACGCCGCCGAGTCGTACGTTGCACACATTCGCATGCCGTTGGAACCCACATTCTCGACGGATGGCCTGATCATGCCGCAGTATGACGCGTTGCAGGCCACACTCGTACTTCAAATCTTTGTATGATGCCTGTCTCTCTCATTGTACCCCCCCCCATCTCCCCGCCCCGCGGGGCCCTGCAGGGGCAGGGGGGCGTCGTGGAGTCGCCTCCCTGCCCCTGCAGGGCCACATATGACGACACCAATGCATGTGCATGGGGGGTGGTTTGTCACTGTGCACTCTTGCCAACGTTGGCCGGAGGCTGACAAGGGCGCCTCCGCGAAGCTGATGTCCTACGCGGTGCGGTGGGGCGCGGACGCCAAGCGCGTGCATGGTGGCGTCGCACTTGTGCCAGCAGGTGCCGCTGATATGTCCTGCACCATGCGGCTGCGCATCCCGGTGGCGAGCGCCTCCGAGATATGTGCGCTGAGGCGCCTCGCTCTCTGCTGCGGTGTGCTACCTTGGCTGCGTGTGTCGTGCTTGGGTATGCAGCGGCATCGGTCTCGTATCAAGTGCATGGTGTCACTCGGCACGTGCGTGCAGGTAGTTGCGGGCATGATCACGCGCGTGTTATTGGACGCGCGGTGCCATCTAGCTGTCGCGCGCCCCCCCCCTCCTGCTTTCGCCTCCATCTTGTGATTTCTCATGTGTCCGCCCCCCTTTCCATCTCTCATTGACTCTATCGCTCGTCGGACTTCCCCACGCCTTCCGCTGGTCCTCAGACGTCCTCACGTCGCCCCCACGCCTCCCCGCACCATTATCATTCCATGATTGCGCCCGCTTCCTCTGCCGCCTCCTACTCCGCGCGCTGCCAGGCACTCCCTGCCCAAGTCGGTCAAGACGAACACGACTACGAAGAAGACGAAGAAGGTGCAGGCGCCCGCGGCGGACGCCGCGGACGACACGGATGACGACGACGGCGATCATGGCGACCATGGCGACCATGGCGTCGTCGACGGCCCGGTCGACGGCGTGGTCAGCGACGACGGACCTGACGATGCGATTGATCCCGAGCTGTTGGCGGAGCTAGCCCATGATTTTATGGCTGCTGCCGTCGACGAATCATCATCGACACATGATGCAGACGCCGTTGCTACGGCAACCGCCCTCGGGGAGACGCCCGAGACAGCTGTTGCAGCGAGCCACAGCCCCGCGTTCGGGCTACACGCTGAGCATGGCGATGCTGATGGCGACGTCGACGTCGGGGCTGGCAGCGCTGGTGGCGCTGATGACGCGAAGCATCCTGACGTCATCGCTGCAGCGTGCTCTACACTGATCGAGGAACCTTGTGCGGTACGCTTCAGATGCCAACCCAACCCACCCCTTTTGTCACCACCCACGGGACCCACTGGGCTTTGTGTCGCATCGCCTCCCTCCCCCCTCAGCCCGACCCTGCCATCTCCCCCCCCCCCCCCCCCCTGCTCCTCAGCCCAGGGGCCCTGAGGGTCCGAGGATAACCGTGCGTGGTCCCGTGGCCGCCACCTGGGTTGGTCTGTAGAGAGGTCCACCATGTCCCTGAGTGAGTAGTGGGTATACGGTATAGTGATAGAGGTAAATAGGGCAGGGTCCCAGTCGGGGCCTGTTGCATCGGGCACTACAGCACGGTCCCGAAGGAGTGTCCAGGCTACTCCACAGACCCCGCTGAACTCCAGCTCGACGCGATCATCAGCCACGCCGAGCTCGGTGACGTTGTCTCGGCCGCAGAGGCAGCTGTATCAGCTGCAGCAGCATCGACACAGCCAGCATCAGCCTCAGCAGAACCATCGTCATCATCGGGTGCCGACAGCAGCGGCGGCGGCGGAGTAGATGCAGCTGGGCTCTTCTTGCACTGCAATATTTGCGCGGCCGACGACATGATCCGATCGGAATCTTTTCAGAGATGGCAGGTGTCAGTGATGGAGGGTGTCGCTGCCTTGCAGGCTCGCGCCGACTCTTTGGCGCTCCCCGTTGGCGGAACCCTTGCAGCGCCATTTCAACTCTCGCTTGTTGACGTGCTGCTCGAGGGCCCCGATGGTTCCGAGGGTGACGGGGAACGGAGTGTGAGATTACTGCATTGGGTCGACCCCAAAACGTTGACAGGTAGATCGCCCGGTATTCATCGTCGGCACCGTCCCGAGGGCGATGTGTTTGAGCCATGCTATGTCCTCTCTCAGGGGGCAGACAAAGACGTGTCCTGGAGAGATCGCATCCAGGAGGTGGTCATGAATACGATCGGCATTCGCATGATAAAGCCCCGGGACTCCAGGGACGCCGTGCCAGCTACAGTGATGCATATGAAGCGTATGTGGGAGGCAGCGTTGGCAGCCATGCACGGCGATCACGTGTGTGAAAGTGTTGCCCTGCCATCATGTGCCCTATGTAGATCGGGAGTTGTTGACAGGGCGCAGCCCAGCTTGAGCACGGTGCGCACGTGTTGCGTGTGTTTGATGACCTGGCACCCGCAGTGTTCTGACAACTTGAATGCGTTTTTTGTGGGTCAGATCGGTCGCGACATGCGGCCTGGCGTTTTCAGAGGCCTCTTGCCTGCGTTTTTTGAGAGGCACGACTCGACCGTGTGCGCTCTGTGCTCTTCCTTACTCAGGTGAGCGGTCGTTGGACCCGTTGGACCACGCATATCACTGGCCAGCGCGGATCACCATAGCCCCGCGCTTCCCCCTCCTCACTCTCTCACTCATGAGACTCTGCACTCATGCACTCATGCGCTGCCTCATGCACTAGGCAATGCACTAGCACACCGTACACCTTGGCTACCCTGGACGCATCGCAGCGCGCGCAAACTACATGCACGGACGGCACACGGCAATCACATCGGCCTGGTACATGCGCACCACTATACCTATACACCTATACCCCTGCACCCGTGCGCCACACGGCCACACGTAGACACTTATGCCACATGCATCGTTCTCAATCTCCCAACCTCCCAGCCCCCTCTCTCTCTCTCACTTCTCACTCTCTCACTCTCCCTCTCCACCGTGTCAGAGCCGGGAGCGAGCGAGCGAGCGCCCTCGCTGGGGCACCGGGCTATCTGGCAGACGGCGGCGCTCTCCGCGGCAGCTCGCAGGATGCCGACCTCGCCGCTCGGGCCACGGAGGGGGGGTGCGTCCCAGCAGTGCCCCTGTCGCCGCCGCTGCCGTGCCCGCTGTCGACCGTCCCTCTGTTGCTGCAAGAGTCTGCGGCCTCGGCATGTTGTTTCGCGCGTTAGTGACACTTGTCATGTTTGCACTGTGCACTGTGCTTGAGACAGGTCCTTCAGAAAGGCGGGCCCCCCCCTCTCTCCCCCTAGGGCCCCTGGATCCCCTGGGCCCCAGGGCCCCTGGCCCCTCCTGGGTTGCTGATGTCGCCCCCCTTGGGTCGGGCCCGGGGCCGCGTTGCGGGGGGATTGGAGCGATCGATTAGACGGTGTGTCGATGGGGAGGCAGGGCGCCTAAGGCGGCATCCCAGTGGTCCGGAGACCAGCTGGCCAGAGAGGGCGGTCAGGAGGACGTGCGTGAGGGGCCCGGGCCCGTGGGGGTCCAGCTGGGACCTCGAGCGAGCTCTGTGCCAGTGATCAGTGCCGCGAGCTGCCAGCAGCCTGTGTCCGACTGCGTCCGCTCTCCATCCATGCCCGCCCTCCCCATCCCTCCCCGGACCCCTCCCCCCCCTCCCCCCCCCGCCTGCTTGCTTCGGTCTCCTTCGCCCTTGCGGCGCATGCACTCTCGTTCTCCCTCCTCGCCTCCTATGCAATCCTATGCTATCTGCCTCTGCCTCCTATCCCCCTCCCCACTCCCGTGCTGGGCAGTGCTGGGGCAGTCACGGGGCAGTCGAGACATCGCCCAGAGATGCGAGGCCCGCCATTCTGTTGGGGAGGTTCGCCAGCGATGGGCCAATGGGCGGGAGCAATTGTCGCTCCTGCAGCATCCCAGCATCCAAGCATCCACAGTCAGTCTGACACGCTCCCCCTCCCTCCATAGTCAGCGCATTCCTGCTCAGGTCACTCGTAATTCGGGTGATCGGTAACCTTCTCTTGTATTGACACAAGTGACGCTTTGAGCCCCCCTCTTCTCCTATACTGTTCGCTGTCCCCTCCCTGGCCCCATGGCCGCGACCGTGAACGTCTCAGTCAGCGTGACCGTGCAGGGGCAGCCGCACGTCGGACATGTCGCAGTCGGAGTCAACGTTGCGCCTGCGGCCCCAGCCCCTCCGCACCCGCCCGCTCAGCATCACCAGCAACAGCCAGCGGCCGCAGCATCAGCGGTGCAGCACGCTGCATTCGCAGCTGCGGCGGCAGTGGATCAGCCCGCGGCTGCGGCGCCAGCGGCTGCGGCGGCAGGAGGGCAGATCGCGCTTGCGGGAGATCAGGCTGTCCATCACCCACCCATCGTACCAGTGCCAGGGATGCCAGGCTGCTGGTACTACCCAGTGGGCTGCAAGAGCGACTACATCATGCGCCGCCTCAACAGTCCGAACTTTCAGCGGTGGCACCCGATGTGGTATCATGTTCATCAGAGCCACACGCTGGCGTGTGTAGGTGGGACCATCCTGTGCTGCTCCGTCTGTGGTGGATGGACACGCGCTGCAATTGCCCGCAAGCTCTTCACGGACCCTGGGGGACGGGGCCGCACGCAACTCAAGATGTCAAAGGTGATATGGATAGGGGAGTCATAGTTTTCGGGGTGGGTTAGTGTGGTTAGTGATGGGTGATGGCTTTGTGGAATTGAGGGGCGCAGGCGCGATAATATCATGATATGATATGATGATAATGATAGGGTGACGTGGTGAGGGGGAGGGGTGGTATGAGACGTGGTGGACTGTGAGGGTGTGAGGATGTGCTGACATGCTGTGTTGGCGAGAAGGGATGCCGCTCTGGTCAGGATTGAATAGAGGCGGTCCACAAGCCACCCACATCCCACTCGCCCAACACCACTCACTTCCCACCTCCCGCTCACTCCCGGGTGGTTGGTGGGCCGTGGGTGGTGGGGGGCAGGTTGTGGGTGATGTGGTGGTGGTGTTGGGTGGGTTGTGGTGGGTGGGTGGGCGTTGGCAGCGTTGGCCCACCACGCCCACACCGCGTGGACCCATGCCCACCACCGCCCACCCCCACCCGCGGCCCGCCGCCCACCCGCGCACTGCGGCCCGCCCACCACCGGCCACCCATCCACCACACACCCACCACCCACCACCCACCACTCGCCCACCACCAACCCACCACCACACACCCGCCCACTCCCGCCCGCCACCCACACCCACCCTGCCACCCGCCCACCATCCACCCACCACACGCGCCACCCACCAATCACCAATCACCCTCCACCCACCCACAACTTGCTTCCCGTCCCCGTCCCCTCATACCCCACTCCTCCGCTCCCCTTCCCCCCAGATGCGCAGTTTGGACCGCAGTGCCGCAGTGCAGTTGGCGCGCGCGTGTGCCATGATCTTGGGTGCGGGTGCGGAGTGCGCCTTGGCGCGTTCACGTGTCACACGATTCGCTAAGCCATCATATTGAGCAACGGCGGTTACCGTGGTTCGGGATGCACAACACGTGCAAATCGTATTGGCAGGGGGAGGGCAGGTGTGCAGCCGCGTCAGGAACCAGTACGGCTTCAGGTGCTTGCGCCGTATGGTGGGGGGGCGGCATCCGCGTTATGATCGCGGGCTTCTTCAGGTGGATGGTCGCATGCATGACGACGTTGTTCCTCAGGCTCCGCCCCCCGTGCATGGCTGGGGTCACGTGCCACAGGCTGTGTTGGCCTTGGCGGCTGGTGACGGTGATAGTGACGACTCCATTGAGACCTCCAGCTCGCGGTGAATCGTGGGCGTAGCTCAGCTCACTTGTGATATGTTATGGTCGGCATCTCTAGGGCCTTCACTATCATTCAATAGCGACAGTTAGTTGTGGCCATATAGCCGTTTGCCAGTTTGCCTGCATCACTAGAGTCACTAGGGGTGTGATTACTATTGAGTTTGATGATCGAGTGGGCCGCGGAGCAGCGTGCAAGACGCTGCGTATGGCCTGGTCCGATCAAGGCTGAGTGCACGAGCTATGGCATGAGATATGGGGATATCTGAATGGCCGCATACAGCCACCGCTACTCATAGTCGAAATGTCTGCTGATGCGACGCCCGCGTCCCTTCTCGCCCATCGCAGCCGCGGGTCGCGCAATGCCCTCCAGCAGCCGCTTCCGCCGAGGGCGTTCTGGGGGTGATGGGATCGTCCCGAACTGCAGAGTTACTGCCTGGGGCTTGAATGCGCGTCGCCGACGCGGATGACGGCGACGCCGACGGCGGCGACCGCGGCGTCGGCGGCGACGAAAGCGAAGATCGAGGCTCAACGTTTGGGACGTTGTTGGGCTTGCCTGGGCCTCTGGGGGCGCCCTCGTGGCAGCGGCCGCACACGTCTCGAGAGACTGGTCAAAACGGAGCCCGCGGGGAGGGGCGTTGATCGGATTTGGGCCCCGGGGGGTGAGGCGAATCGGAGCGGCTTGCCAATGCAAGCGGGGCCCTCGGTCCTGGGACTCGGTCCTCGCCGCCGTCGTCGCTGCTGTCGCCGCGGCCGCCGATGCCGTCGTCGTCGTCGTCGTCGTCGTCGGCAGCTTCCTCGAGAGCCTCTGAAGACGCTCAGGCCCCATGTCGCCTCAGGCCGACATTCTTGCGGCACAGGGTGGGGGCTGCTCAGGAGTGCCCGCGCGTTGCACATGCAGGTGTGGCCCGACAGCCATGAGCGAGTACGGTATGCAATAGTATGATGTCTGGTACGTTTCACAATGCATGTGCACACCATATGTCTAATGATACGTTACGCACACACGCTGTATATCGATGAATGCGAAGTGCACCCACGTGCACATCATCAAACCCATAACTGTGATATAGTATGCCATGCATGACGGTGAACTGCGTCGCCACATACCTGCCCCATATCAGTTATAAGTGGGTGACGTGGCGTGCTTTTTTGCACGGACGCTGTGCAACCACTCATCACAATCATGATCACCATAACTAAACACCTGTACGCGTTCGTGCTACCCGTGACGCCACCAACACATAGCGATGGCAATGTATCCTGTGTGCCCAATGGGGAGCCCATGTGAACCTTGCGTGTCAACATATGCGTGTCACGCACACAGTGCAGCATTGCCAGCTGGACGTCCCTACACACATTGAACATATGCTTCTACCCAATACCTGACTATAACTGTTGCGTTCGAATATCATGCGTATCCATATTGCGACGCACGTATGCAACTAATGCAACCATAGCGCACGCAACGGCAACCGCGATATGCATCAACATTGGAGTGTACTAGTGCGGCAACAATCAACACACCAAGCAACTCAGTACGTGCAAGGGCGCTGCGTGTGATATGATGTTTGTTTGAAACGCGATAACGCAATCAGCGGTGCCATATCCAGGATACAGGAACATACCACTGTGCTACACCAAGACACCCACAACACTACAGCGCTCTTACTCAACGTATGTATGGATATACGGTATGCATACATCACTTCCCAGCAGCAAATGTAATAAGTGCAGTTGCGTCTTGGCATGCTCTCCCACATTGACATACTCAATGTTCACTTGTACATTCGTCTCGTGGCCATACTTCATTTTCATACATACGGTAGCATGATTGGAGGGTGACCGCGTTGTTTGGTGTCACAAACTGATGGCGCACATCACAACCACAAGTTAAATTTCATGAGACCAACGTCTATTCTTAAAGATAGTGACGATCAGCTCATTGACAACCCATTGCAACACACAGCACCTTCGTTGCTAAACTTGTGTTTTCATAGCAACGTTCATGCACTACGTGTGGAAAATCATGCACCAACTTACATGTTACATCATCTGTATGGTTTCAATTTTCTTTGGTGAGCAATACATTTGTTTCCTCTGAGCTGTTTTTTTGTTACCAACATACACATGTATCCTCACTTTTTGTCGAGTTCTGGCTGGGTAAACCATCAATTTGGTGTTACGTAGCCTTGGTTTTTTAATAGAAACAAGCAATATTTCACGTGTTGGGTGTAAATATTGCGCTGGAAATCTTCGCCAAAACAACCGAAATTATTAACAAAACATATAAATACCATGCAATATTTGAACACCACACGCGCAAATTCCATCACAATCATCTGACAAATCAGGTTTTCCTAAACGAAAACGCCGAATGAACAGTTGAACCTCACGTCGAAATTGTTGAAATCTATTGCACACGTATGCGACACGCATGTACATCCACCAGGTTGAGTATTGCCCGTGGGCAGCGAATTGTCTTCCCCAGGGCACCGAGAGAACCCAACCCATGGTGCCGTCGCAGAGCGGGGTGCGACGCGACCTCCCGAGAGGGATGCTGTCGCAGGGGTGACTGCGACGACCCCGCCGTGCTCGTCGCAGGAGGGGCTGCGACGCATCACCCCCTGGCAATACGGGTGGGTCGCAAACCCTCCTGCAACAGCCAACTGGCGGGGACCGCGTCGCAGACCCCCCTGCAACACCCATGTGCATCGCAGGGGGTGCTACACCACCCATACGGGGGTGTCGCAGGGCTGTCTGCAACACGTCTGGGGCGTGCCCCACCCATAGCCTGTCGCAGGGGTGCCTGCAACACCCACCCCTCGCATGATTGCGCGTCGCAGGGAGGTCTGCGACGCTCCGCGGCGATGTGGAGTCGCAGATCAACCTGCGACACATAGGGGCGGTGTGTCGCAGGGGTACCTGCGACACCCGTCTGGAGATGGGTGTTGCAGGGGTGTCTGCGACACGGCTGGGGCTGGCCCACTCACCGCCTGTCGCAAGGGGGTCTGCGACGCTCAACCCTCCACCGGGTGCGTGTCGCAGGGACGTCTGCAACACCACCTCCCCGAGGAGCGTTGCAGACCCCCCTGCGACACGCTCACCCTGAGGTTGGGTGTCGCAGGTGTCCCTGCGACATGCCATGGGTGGGTCCGCCACGGACGTGTCGCAGGCGGCCCTGCAACAGCCCTCCGCTGAGCGTCGCAGCCCACCCTGCGACACTCCACCCTCGGTGTTGCAGGGATGGCTGCGACGCCTCCTCCCGCTCGCTGACCGTCGCACGCACGCCTGCAACACCCACCCCAGGGGGAGGGGGTGTCGCAAGCACCCCTGCGACGCGCGCAGGGGGGCGTTGCAGACACCCCTGCAACCCATCTCTCCCAGGGCGTGCGCGTCGCACCCCGTCCTGCAACACCACCCTGGGATGGGGGTCGCTCTGAGCCCTGGGTACGACCATTCACTGCCCATTGACTTGACGTACCCCTGTTGACTGCAACTGTTTTCCCACAGATTAGACATACCTGTTCATGTTATTTACTTGGATTTCGATGATTTTTCTCTGGTTTTGGTATGTAAAATCATGGTTTAATATACGAATTTGATTGAACACGCCTAGGATTTATGCACATTTTTCATGCAATGCGTATGGTGATTTACTGTGGCGCATTGTATTTCTAGTAATTTTTCTATCACTGCACCTGCGTTTTTTGTGAAAACACATGGTTTTTTTCCACAAAAACTCGTCAAATCATATGCGCACGCGCATGTTTTCACCCACCACAACCATATATTACAATGGAAATTTGATATATGTCTACACGAAACTTACTACATCCAACGGGACACACCACTTTGTCGCTACATAATCACACACGTTCTGATGATGTATGCACGTGAGTACATGGTTGCCCACATGTTGTTTAATGTATTGTGTCATGCATACACAACATGTTGTCAACCACCATGTTACGTTTCCAATGTGTTTCATGGTTGTGCGACGCGTGCTCGAAAACAAGAACACGTGTTGTAACTGCCCGTTTTTGTGTTTACAAACATTCCGTTTGCGCTTGATTGTGTCATGTATTGTACCACACGAGCACAAACTAACACCAGCACACCAACCCAACTAACAACACTAGGGTTCTATGAAATGCTGTGTGGGATACTGTTACACTCCATAGCATATCACATCATACCTGTCATGTTCGTGCTGCCGTGTTGTTGTTGGCGCTACACTGTTCGACGATGTGTGATATGACCTTGCTGCTTGTGCCAACTGCTTCTACACACATGCCACCCCAATCACCACTTTGCAATGATATTATATTCGCGGTGGTATCGTTGCTGCTTACATCAATCATACAACCCACAACGTGTGATATAGCAGATGTAGTTGTCGTTGTGTTTTGTTTATGTGATTTACTGGTGCGACACAGGCATGCTATTGTAGTTGTTTGTGGGTCACAGGCTGTAAAACACAATGTTGTAGATTGTCTCGCCGCTCGGCCTATCAAAAACAGCTAGGATGTTAACGTGTCATCTATCACTCATTCGATTTGCGTGTGCTTCTTATTCGACACTAAATCTGGAATGCATGTTTACTTGGACTTCACATGGGTAATCTCTGATGTAGTGTAGGCGTTGTTGTTACATGGCTTCATTTTGCTCACACGAACGTCCATTGCATATCTTATACGTTGGTTATGGTTCTGAGTGCACACCGTTCAATATACCCGCAGACGGTCCCACCCGTATCTGTCATGTTCTGGTCACGTACACGGTAAGACTACACAGTATGCAGCACGCGCTCTCTGCACTGTAATGTACGTTGTCGCCGCTATATCGTGTGTGTTATACACTTGCCAATCGCACAGTTATCATGTATTACTGGGTGTTGGCATTCGTGTGGTACGTATTGCGTTCAATCGCACGGGCTGGCATGCGTATTGCACGTGCCAATGTTATGCATATGACGTTCACACTGCACCGTCCCAGCGTACACGCCATAACGTGTGCTCAACGTGCAAGTGCTGTTTGGGAACCATGCGCATTGTCAACAATGCCCGTGCACCATTGGCTTCAGTTTGCGCCCCAATGGGCGACCTCTTCCTGGCCTCGCCCGCTTCCCTTCACCCCCTTTTACCTGCCCACCTCCCCGGCGTCGACCCGACCTTCATCGCCCCGCCTCCTTCCGAGAGGAAGTCGCTGCCATTGGCGACGTTCGGCACGGCTGATCTCACGCGCAGCATGCAGCACGGGCTTTCGTTCACAGCAGCCCTGGCCGCCGCAGGCGTCGTCGACGCTTCAGCCGCTTCAGCCTCAGCCCCGGCGCCATCAGGCGTCGTTGCAGCCCCCGCCTCAGACGCCGCGGTCGAAGCTCCAGGTCAGTGGCGCGACGCTGCCCCAGCAGAACCCCCTGCTCCGGCCCCTGCTGCGGCTGCTGCAGCGCCCGCTGCTGTCGCCAGCGCTGGGCCCGCGTGCGCGCCACCTGCGCTGGCCAGCCTGGACAGCCCTGCGGCCGTCGACGACTGCGCCGCCGAGCTGCTGCAGCAGACCGCGACGCACGCGGCGCCCGCTGAAGGCGGGCCAGCCGCGGGGCCGCCACCATCGCCTGGGGGTGATGATCGTGATCGTGGTGATGGTGATGCTGCTGGGGCCGAGGCATGTGGCGAGGCGGCGGAGGCAGCTGCCGGCGAGCCAGGCGCAGCGCAGCCGCAGACGCCGCCTGTGGCCGTCGAGCTTGCCGGCGATGGCGATTGTCCGACGCCTCTCGGGTCGCCCGCCAGTAGCCCTCTTGGCGTGGCGATGGCGATGACGTCGCAGGGGGATCTGGGGCCGCGGGAGCAGCCTGCCGGTGATGCGCTGTGCGCAGCAGCTCATGGCGATGCTGGACAGTCGCCTGGCGGCATGGACGTGGACGAGGGCCCCGACGGCACCGTGCCAAGTGGGTTGGCATCCGACGGTCGTGCTGACCCCGCAGCTGTGGCCATCACCATTCACGACTCCAGCAGTGACGACGACGCGGTGCCGCGTCGCGCAGCTCCGCCGCCTGCGCCGCCGCCGCCCCGCGCCCGAGGGCCGCCAGGGGTTCGGACGAGTCGCAGGCGCCGCGTCGTGCCCCTAGGCGCCGACGTCAACTACTCTGCGTGCGCGTCGGCGACGGCTGCACCGAGTGTGAGCATGACCAGCACCATTGAGGTCAGTTGCCCGCCCCGTGGACCGCAGCCAGTACCGTATGCGTATGACCCATCGCAGGATTCACACGCCGCGCTGAAGCAGTTGCTGATGTGGCCAGCGGCGGTGGTGGGCACTCTCATCCGACACCTGGGCGCGGCAGCTGAACCCAGCCGCCGTGGACGCAGCCGCAGCAGCACTGACGGGCCTGTCGACGGCCTCTCTCGACTTTCGAACAAGATGAGTTCCCTCACATACAGTACTTCATTTTCAGGTGTGGATGCGCCTGGTACGGCGCTGTGCAGTTTATCGAACAGCGTGGCCATGCTGCTGTCGGGCACGCCACCTGTTCACCCTCAGCACCTCGCCGCTGTTGAGACGAGCGTGTCGTGCCAAGACGAACTACTTCGGCATGCGAGCTCACCGCAGTGTTTGTTTGGCGACATCCAGGAGTTCTTGACGCCCGCGGCCTTGGCAAAATTCACCGAGCTACAGGATTCGGGTACTCTATCCCTACACAACGTGGACAAGAGTTGGAACTGGGGCAATCGCCGATCGCCCGCCACTCGTGGAGTCGGCCGCTGCCTGGTCCATAACAAGATGTGTCGGTATCGCGGCGGGGAGTTACAAATTGCAGGATCGCCACGTTGGGACTTTGCCCCACTTGGGAATCACGGCGGTGCCGAGGGACATGCAGCATTGGCTTTTCTGGCATGGGTCGCCCTCATGCTCTGTGTACTGCCCACGTTTATCCTCCACGAGAACAGCCACCTATTTGATCCGAAAATATTGGAAAATGCTCTTGGGCGCTCATATGTTGTCTTGAGTACTGTCATATGTCCAAGTTCCCTCGGCTGGCCAATCCGGCGGAATCGCAGGTGGTCGGTATTACTGCACCGGAGGACCGTCACGGCTCACTACGCGTCCCTCGACAACGTCATCAGCCTGTTCTACAAACCAATCACCTGTACCTATCGGGTATTCCTTGTGGCCACGGACGAGGAGATCCTATCGGAGCTGGTGTGGGCAGCGTCACGAGATGCTACGAAGTGGCAGGGTGAGGTGCCAAGCGCCTCGTACGTCGTTCAGCCGGGTGACCATCGCCGAGCGCTCAACGAGATGGAGTCCACGTTCTTGGAAGGGCACGAGACCATCCACGCTGGCCCCTATGTGTACAATATTTCACAGGACTCTTGTTTCGTGTCGTAGAATGCTGCGTCGTGTGGCGTGACATGTACGCGCACTCTTGCATGCACATGTGTGCCGCACGTACTGCGCGAAAGAGTATCATAGCGTTGCCGTGCGAGTGCGCATGTGTGCGGGTGTGTGCGTGTGTGCCCACGTCCTGCATGCCCTCTCATGTTCGCTGGCATCGTTGTCGTGCCTCCTCTCACCGCTTCGCACGCGCCCGACGACCATCGGGCCGACGCGGCTCGAATCCACCGAGTCGCATTGAGCATCGGGTGGATCGATGAGCTCACTTGCACCATCGCTGAGACTCCCTCGTTTGATCTCCTCATTCCCTTACGCACTTCTCGTCGCTCTCCCCCCTCCTCTCACCCCTCCCCCCCTCCCCGTCGCTCTCCTCGGCTCGCTCTCCCCCCTCCTCCTCCCCCGCTCCACCTCCGCTCCACATCAGCCCATCGAGTCTCTCGGCCCCGTCCATCCACTTCTCCCACCGCGCCCGCCCTGCCCGCCGATGCCTCTCGCCAGCGAGGATCCCTACCAGCGGCAGTCGCTCTCCACCGAGAAGATCATGCACTCCATCACCTGCCACTGCATGGCGTGGGTGAGCGAGAAGGGGAGGTGGATGACCCCCATGGAACTCATGCTGTCCCAAGGGTTCCCGGTCCTGGATCAGACTGTCGCCCCCTGCACTGCTGAAGAGGCCCGCTCACATTTGAACACCAGCAGCTTTCGGCGTCGCCCGGAGAGGTCTCGCACCGCAACTGTCAAGCAAGCTGGCAACACCATGAACGTTCATGTGTGTGCATGCGTCATTGCGTACGTTCTAGGTTGGACGGACACAGTCGCAACTACGTCGATGTTTGCGGCGTGACGGTCCTCAGTCAGCCGCTCTGCCCCTGTGCCCCTGCTCGTCACTCCCTCCACACCTAAAACAGCCCCCCCCCCAGCACGATCTCCATCTCCACCACTGCACCGCCATCTCAGAGCTCCACCTCCCTCCCCCTCTTTCTCACTCCGATCCTTGCTCCCTCTCCACTGTGGCAGGGCGGGCCGGCCTCTTCCGCCGTTGGTGCTAGCTCGGCTCGTGCGTCGTGTCGCGCGTCACCTTGCACCTCGATGCGCGCGCGGTTGGTCACCAGGAGGAGGGGCTGAATTGACGAAAACACGATGGTGACATCGATTGACATTAGCATGATCCGACGATGTGCGAACACGAGGATACACGACTCGCCGACTGGTGAGCCCACCCCTCCTGATGACCAAACGTGGCATACTTTTGTAAGCACTAAAGCTCTGGTCCCAATAACCTGTGTCGTGCGCACTGCGCACGTGCTTGCAGAGGAGTTCTTACTACTATTGTTTAGTGAGATATTGTGATATCAATAATATCCCACCCCACCCCTTCCGTGGATACCACCATGGGTTGCTCACAACGCACTATTTTGGAGTCAGCGCTGGGTTTGCGCACGAGGAGCTATCGCCATGCCAGGGGCGCTGTGTTAGGGCAGACAGAAGTGCCCTGCGCGGCCTTGGCATCGAAGTTAGGGGCTGCCGCGCCGTCGCGAGGGCAATCTTCACGACGCGTGGCGCTGGGCACGCTGGGCACGCTCTGGCGACATGAGTGCTATGTGTGTCGGTGTCAGGGGGCCAAGATATGGAGAGCCGGGGCAGCGTTGTTTGTCACGTCCGATGCATCTCGCCACTGAGCGAACGGACGGCCGGCTCAGGATCTGTTGCATATTGTGCATGTGTTGTGCGAGCGATACCATCGTCCCTCATCCTGGCCTCCCATACTCATGCTTCGTCTACGGCTACGGATGCGTAATACCAAGAGTGCCCCCTCCGCCATCCTTCTTCCCCCCCCCCCCCTGGGTGCAACCGCTGCCGACCCGCGCGCAACCATGATGCGTTGCGGGGGGGTTGGCAGCGCATATGTATGTGGATTGCGGGTCGGGGTCTAACGGTCTTACGAGCTCACTCCCAATAATACCATGGGGGGCACGTCGGAGGGGGGGGTGGCGTTGTCGGCATCCTGGTGGCCGGGCTGCGTCTCGAGCTTTCTCGGCTGGAGCTCGGCACCCCGCTGCCTCGCCAAGAATCCCCGCAGATTTGCGCGGCCCCCAAGTCCCTGACCACTTTACCTGAGCCCGCCGGTCGGCAGCTCGGGTCCTGGGCAATGACATCGTTCGAGCTGGCTGCTGACTCTCAGGAGGAGGAGCAGCGCGGTTTGGAGAAGCTGCACGACCCGACCGTGACCAACATCGAAGAGCGCATCCCCACGATGCATGGCGCCGTGCGCCTTGACTTTTGCAAAAAAACGTGGGGGGTTCCGAGTGTGTTAAACGTGACGAATACATGCCCCACCCTCCCCCCCCTCCCCCTCCCGAGGAGGAGGCGGCGGAGGAGGCGGAGGAGGGGGGGGGGGAGGAGGGAGGAGGAGGAGGAGGATGAGGCGAAGGAGTTCGAGGATGAGGAGGAGGAGTCACCCGCCTCCTCCTCGAACACCCCGCCCCGCCCTCCCTGCCCGACCAGCCTCGCCTCCTCCATCCTCCCCCGCTCTCTGCTGGCCAGTAGGTTACCACCATGCTGAGCGCGGACATCCCGTGGTTCGACCCGACCACCATGAAGCCGAACTTTGTGAGACACGAGCTGAACGACCGGGAGCAGCGCAAAACACTACTGCGCCATATGAATAATATATTGACCTGGGGGCTCGCCGACGACCTGCGGGGCGTCCCCATCGCGACCCTGTCTGAGGGCGACAAGCCCCCGCACCGCCTCTTCGCCCACGCCCACTTGGCCACTGCGTTTTATATGGCCTTGCAGAAAAATCCCAAGAACAAATGTGTCATGGCTACGCTCCGCAAGGGGCTGACACGGGTCGTGGTGTATCGGCATTCGACACCGGACGACGTGGTGAAGTGGATCAAAGATTTTGGCAATTTCGATTTCGGCCAGGTTGGGACCGCATTGACATTCATCGAGGTCTTGGATTGGGCGTTTCAGATCCATACACAATGGAGCGCACATGCGCACGCTTCTGGCATCAGGGCTCGGGACGAAGACGGAGGCTCTACGTCTTCAAACTACCGCGTCAAGTGCTGGCAGTTCATTCAGAACAATTTCAAGGATCAAATCGTTCGAGGAGTGATTCCAAGTCAAACGGCTTTCGAGGTGTACTGCAACATCAACAACGTGCTGAGGGCCCCTCCTCACGGCAAGTTGGATCGGTTCGGCAACATCAGGTCCTACGCGAACGCCCATGCCGTCTTCGGGGACGGCCAGCTCAAGAACGACGTCATACTTCCATCCTTAAAGATCATGTTGACCTTCCTCATGGACCTCCTGAACCCGGTGGCGTACCCGAGCTTGGGGTCAGTCACGTTCACCAAGGACGACGTGAAGCTGCTTGCCGAGGAGATCTTCAAGTTCATGGTCCATGGGCCATGGAGATGCTTACGTCTGACATGTCTCCCCATCAACTCCCTGCCTCCCTCATCTCTCTTCCATTCCTTCGCCTCGCAGGCTGCGGATGCGGACAGGGATGAGTGAGATGGGGGGTTTGTGGGTTGGCATTGCGGCCGTCAGCCTCTTCGTGCCCAGTGCCCAGGTGCCGACGCTGACCCTTGACGAGCTTCGGGAGCAGCAGCAGCAGCAGCAGCAGGAGTCTGGCCCCAGCAGCAGCATGGACGTCGATGATGGCGATGGCTTCGCGCCCCACGACGCCGATGAGTCATTGCTGGTCAAGCTGAATGATGACTGCAGCAACGTGTCCTGGCTCCTGAACTCGACGTCGTCTACGGGCAACAAACTGCGGATGTTGTATGTGGACATCAGCCAGGGCAAGGTCTACAGGGAGGCCGCCAAGAAGCTCGAGCACCTCCAGGCCGTCGCGGCGACGCCATCGCAGGCGGAGTCAGTCCAGGCAGCCTCAGCAGCTGCATCTGGGGGGCATGCTGCACCGTCGCCGCCCCCTGCGGGGAAGCGCCGCAAGCTCGCGGAGAAGACGCCCTCCTGGGTCGTATCTCCTACCTTGCGGGAGCGCCGGAACCGGACGACCTTCTTCGCGAAGGAGTTGGAGCAGGATTCGGCTGGCCCCGCCGCCTCCCCAGCCCCGCCAGCAGCGCCAGCAGGAGGGGAGGCCGTCGCGGATGGCGGCGCGGCCACCACGGCTGCTGCTGGCAAGAAGGAGAAGGGCGCCAGGGGCAGCAAAGCCAAGGACACATCACAGAAACATGCAGTGCACATTCGGGACCTCGAGACGATCACCCTGCTGAGTGAGTCCTCGGACAGTGGCAACTCAGGTGGTGCTCAGCCGATTGCCCTCATCGTGGACATGTGGGCGGCGCAGGCGGCTGCCGTTGCCGACGCTCTTGGATCTCCGGCGTATCCTACAGCGAAGGAGCGGCAGGCGCCAGACACGCTGCAGCGAGTGGATGAGGCGCGGTGCACTCAAATCATCCAATCCTCACAACTCCACCCCGACCCAACACATCCCCCTCCACTGGGCCCCTCCACCCCAGCTCCCCGATGCCGGCCCGATGCCCCGATGCCCGATACATCCTCACACCAATCCCTGTCTTTCGAATACTTGCCCCTCCCTCCTCAGCCCTCCTCTCTCCATCCGATTCCCCCTCCCCTCCCGTCCCTCGCCCCCTCCCCGCCGAGGGCAAGCGCCGCTTCGTCCGCCTCTGCTTGCAGGCGCTGTGGAGCAAGAAGGGCAAGGCGAGCTCGACCTGGGGTTAAGGCTCCGTTAAGGACGGAGGAGGATGAGGAGGAGGAGGAGGAGGAGTCCGAGTCCGAGGAGGAGGAGGACGACGAGGGGAAGAGGAGGCGGAGGAGTCGGATGCGGAGGAGGAGAGGAGGAGCGACGAACGACAGATGGATGGCGACGCGGATGAGGGAGGAGGAGGCTGAGGAAGAGCAGTGAGCAGGTGGATGATGAGTGAGGATGAGGATGATGAGGACGAGGTAGTGGTCCCAGGGGGGGAGAGGACAGATGAGGGAGGGAGGCACATAGCCCAGGACGATCACGCACGGTTAGGGGGCCCGGGATGATGCCGATGATGATGCTGCTGACTGGACTGGACTGGTCTGGGGTCCCGGGTCCCTTGGATACTTAGATGAGGGTGTCCGGTGTCAATGGGATGAGGGGCCCAGGGGGTGTTGTAAGCCAGCCTCCGCCCGAGGTGATGCTCGAGTCTACTGGCAACAAGGTCTACTCTGGCTGGTCAGCCGTGCGCTCGCTGGCGAAGCATGCTCTTGTTGATCACATCGCACCCGCATCCATGTTTCCGGGAGGTGGAGATCTGGACGCAGCAGCCGCGAGCAGCGAGCAGCTCAGCAAGGCCGAGGCGCATCTGAACGGGTTGTTCTGCGACATGCAGTTCGTCAACACTCTGCGGGATTTCCTTAGCAACAACGAGCTCACAGTGTCGGTCGAGCACTTGCCGTGCTTTGCGACTCTGCATGGCATTGCGATGAAGTCGTTCGACGACCATGTGAAAAGCTGCAAGGGCATCAAAGGCAAGGCCCTTCAGATGAGTGTGAGCGTGATGATGGAGTGTATCAAGGTTGCATTGGCCTCGGGTCATGGCGACGCTGAGGCGTTGCAAGATCAGTGGGTTCTCGCATGCAAACAGGTCGCCACTTGTTGGGCGAAGCCTGGCAAGTACAGCGAGTTCATGACTCCGCCGGTGTGGGGGGGGTAACACTGTGAGCACCGACGAACCCCGCTCCTCGCCCCGAATAGAACGAGGGAGGTAGGACGAGTCAGGCTGCGCTGAGGCAGATATGAGTCTCCCACGGGCCCCTCCTCTCATCGCTGATGAGAGGAGGGGCCCGTGGGAGGATGATGACGGCCAGGCAATGATGAGGGAAGGAGCCTGGATAGAGTGATTTGTGCATGTATATATATATATAGAGAGAGAGAGAGAGAGAGAGAAAGAAACAACAAAAAACATAAAGAACGAGAGGGCGAGAGAGAGAGAGAGCGAGATATAGAAAGAGAGAGAGAGAGAGATAGGAAGAGCGAGAGAGAGAGAGAGAGCGATAGAGAGATAGATATACCATATAATTGACAGAGGCGGTGATGATCGAAGGGTCTGGAGAGAGAGGGGCGTGTGCCTCCGCCGTAGGTTGCCGATGACCTGTTCCCCGACGTGGCTGCGATCGAGGCCTTCTTGGAGTGCCGCGGCAAGTGCGTGCTGGCAATCGCGGCGTCCCTGCTCGGCCGTGGTCTCGCCCGTGGGGGTGCTTGGGTCGTCGGCGAGCGGCAGCTTGAGAAGCCAGCTGTATCGGCCATGATTGGTATCCTCAAGACGGAGTGCGAGACGAAGTCTGGCCTGGTCTTCATGGACATCATGTGCGCGGTGTCTGGCATGGCGTCGTGGGTCCGATCGTGGACTTACTCGCTTGAACGCATAGCTGCACATGCTGCGGATGGCACGTCGCAGGTGGAGCCTGTGCATGGGGAGACCCACTTCGTGAACAAGATTGCGTCCGCTGCGATGTCGATTCACGGCGTCAGGAAGGCAGCTGCCGACGCCCAGGCAGACTTCGACGCGTCTATCGCTGCAGCTGGTGCAGGTGATGATCACGTTGGTGCCGCTGCCGCTGGCGACGGCTCCAGCCCCGCCGACGCCGACGCACAGGCACGGGCGCAGGCTGCGGAGCTGGGGATTGTCGCGGCGCAGGCGGAGCCGCCGAATGTCATCACCTTGGGGACGCTGAGCGAGTTGCTCTCCTTCCAATCGGAGGCAGCGCAGGGAACAAGGCCGGACGATCTGGCGGGGGCAGAGCTGCGCAACTCCATCGCCGACGAGTTCGCTCGCGTCCCAGTGTTCAAGGTGCCGGAGAACGAGATCACATCTGCCTACGTGCGCCAGATATGTCTCCTTGCGGAGTCCGAGCTCACCAACTTGGCATTCCTCCCCAACGACGATACGTTCCAGTCAACCCGCCTCGACGCGCCAGCCCAGGTCGGCGTTGGCAAGAAGCAGACGGTCACGATGGTTACGACCAAGGCGCTCACCAAGGAGTTTAAGATGTTCTTCACTGGCTCGGTCAGCCCTCACCGTGGCCCTCAGAGTTTCCACATCATGACCATCAGCGGCGTGCGCATGCATGATGATCTGTTTGATTCCATATTTGATCGTGGAGATGTTGAGCCTTCGGCGCATTCGGCAGGTGCTACAGATGCGGCAGTGTCAGCGCAGGGGCAATTGGCGTTGCCAGCACCAGTGCGCACGGCAGATGCGTTACCGACACCACCAGCCCCAGCGGCGGCGCCCGATGGCTCAGCCATGCCAGCCCTGGCGACGCTGGCCGTGCAGGGTGCGGCGCAGCAGGCAGCAGCTCCGGCAGCAGCACCGCAGCCACCGCAGCAGTCAGCGCCTCTGGCGGAGACGGCCGCTGCACTGCCAGCGCCCGCGGAGGAGGCGTCGGAGGCAGCGCTTGCAGCGCATGAGGGCGTCGCGGGCCCCTGTGACGACGGCAGCAGCTCGGCGCTCGCGGCTGCAGTGGGTCCTGAGGCTCGTGATGCGGCTGTTACGGCTGTGAAGGATGAGGGAGTCGAGGGCGAGGATGATGGTGATGCGCTTGAGGAGAAGGAGTTCGAGCGGGGGAAGGATGTTGAGGAGGGCAAGCTGCAGATCCCCATCTACCTCAATTTCAAGGAGGCCGACCACGGATTCCTCGCCGATTGCCCTGTGCCCGCCTGGCTCGTCAGGGCGCCCGCGGCCAAGGCGAAGGCGAAGAGCAAGGCGCGGCCCCAGCCCAAGCAGAAGGGGAAGAAGGGCAAGGGCAAGGGCGTGGACAAGGACGAGCCTGAGCCCGCTGAGGAGGAAGATCAGCCGCCAGTTCGCGTTGAGATGCAGTTGCTCACGCTGCAGCTCCCTCAGTGCTTGCGTATCCCGATGCGCGGGCACGAGCACGCGCAGGCGATCATGTCCATGCGCATGTTCGCCCCGGTGATTGTGCCGACGGCGGACGGCCTCGAGCGTGCGCCTCCGATCGAGCTGTATCGCACCCACTGCCCGCACGAGGTCAAGAAACCCGATGCGAAGAAGGACACAGCAGCTGCAGCTGGCGTGGCGCACCTCAGCGGTGCGACGATGCTCTCGGAGAGGCAGGGCGCGAAGCCAGGTGCCGCTGCCGCGCCCTCCCGCGCTGCTGCCAGCGCCAGCTCGAGCCACTACAAGCGCGGCCTTCCTACCAAAGGTAGCTATGGCCATTTGCTGAAGTGAGCTCGCAGGTCTCATTCTCGACTCGTCTCTCTCACGTCCGTGCTCTTCCGTCTTACCCTGTATCTTACCCCATAAGCTTCATAACCACAGACACGCAGGTTGTCGGATGATCATGGCGATGCCGATGATCATGATAAATACCACGACCTCCGACGACGATGGCGATGATTATGACGACCGCCACCATGACGGTCCACGACGCCCCGACGACTCACGACTACAACGACGACCCGACCGCGACCACCGCACTCCATTCCTCACGCCTTCTCCTCCACGATCCAACTATCCATCTGGGCCCGCACTATCCCTCCCTCCTCACTCCTCATCTTCTTTCATCTTGTCATACTCTGATCGTCCGTCCGTCTCCCCCCGTCCGTGCCCGGGCGTGCTGCGGCGCCTTCTCCGCGCAGCACGCGCAGCATGCTGCGCCACTGCGCCGCCCGGGCGGCCTGGCAGGCGGGCCGCTGGCGCCGCCCGTTTCGCAGAGGGCTCTGACCTAGAGCCTGGAGCCTCACCTCGTCACCTCCTCTCCTCACCTCGTCCATCACCCCCTGCACGCAGTCCTCCCTCGACCCATCGCCAACGACGGAGACTCGTCCCATTATTATCCTCAGTCTCGGCCTCAGACTCACGAGTCACGAACTCATCCGACGATCCGACTCTCCTGAGGACCTCCTGGCATTTTTTCTGCGCGTGCTGAGTTTGCTTCGGGGTCGCCCCGCCGGCGCGTGCGTCGCGTACGTCCGTGCGTCGCCAGGCTGTGGGCCAATCCTATCCTAGGTTCCTGGCGGGCCCCTCCTCCTCCTCCTCCTCCTCCTCCTCCTCCTCCTCCTCCTCCTCCTCAGCCTGCTCAGCCTCCTCCTCCTCCTCCTCCTCCTCCTCCTCTGCCATCCCTCGACGCCCGCGCTGGCTGGCATGCCAGATGCAAGTTACTTAATGTAAGTCCTGTGGGTTTGATGTGCCGATCACCGCTCACGACTGCCATTGCGATTACAACGACGACGACGACGACGACTACGACTCTGCAGCGACGCTCGGCTCGGCACATCAACCCTGTAAGCGACGTTTATATGCTACTCTGGGCGCGTGTGTCCCGCCCGGTGCCGCGAGTAGCTTCGCTACCGCTAGCTCCTCTCCTCTCCCGTTCTCTCTCTAGTCTCTCTCTCTCACTCGTTCTTTTCGCTCTCTCGCTCTCTCTTTCTCCCTCTCGCTTTCCCATTCCGCCTCTTTCATCTCTTTCATCGTGGCTCGCCCCAGCGCCCGATCCGACGACCATGTCCTACCCTCCTCAGCTTCCCTCTATCATCCGTCCCTCCCTCCCTCGCTCCTCCCCTCTCCTTCTCTCCGACTCCTCAGGGACTCCTCCTCCTCCTCCTCCTCCTCCCTCCTCCGCCGTCGCCCCGTGGGCCAAAGGGCGCGGCCGCCCTTGCCATCTTACCATCCTCATCCTCATCCCCTCCTCTCCTCGTGCTGCGCTGCAGGGAGCTCGACAGGAGCGGCGGCGCGGGAAAAGGCGCCTTGCCACCATCGCAGCGGCCGCCGGGGTGGGGCGGCCGCGGCGGCGGGGCAGGTCCAGGACCGCCGCGGCGGCGGGAGGGCGCGGGAGGGGTCCCTCCTCCTGCCCTTCCTATCCCTCCTCCGCCTTCCTCCAAGGTCCTCTCTACCTCCTTACGTCTCTTGCCCTCCGCCTCACTCCTTTCCTCCTCCCTCCTCCCCCTCTCTCCCCCTTTCCTCTCTGCTCCCTCCTCCCTCCTCCCCCTTGCTCTCAGAACTGCGCTGAACATGCAGCGGGGGGAGCGTGGGTTCGAGATGGGGCGGTAACACCCCGAACGCTTGAAGTGGCCGCCTCTGCGTTCCGCACCACCTCAAATGCCGCAAACGTATCCGCATCGCAAAGGTGACCTGGAAACGGAATGCTGTCTGCAATTGCGTGGGCACCCCAAAGATGAACAGACTTGTGGATCCCGCAAATCGTCGTTGAACCTGGTAGGCCGCCCCAAAAATTAGCAAACCAACATCATAGTGTGGCCAACGTGGCGGTGATGATTCTGGGCGGCCATCCCCAGGACTTTGCGACGCAATCTAACTCGTCCATCAAAGCGATTCCGAATCAGCGGCTGCTCATCACCGTAACGGGAGGCTTCGTCCACAGAGCCGCCCACCGAACCAAGCCACGAAAATCGCTGTCGTCCGCAGATGTGTGTTTCGCCTCCAAGAGGCAGGGATGCATGGGTATCATTCGGCTGGGACCGCCGTCTCCGCCTCCGCATGTAAACCTATGCCGCGCGCGGCGAAGCGCGCCCAAGACGCGGCGGTCGCCCCAGTGGCAACATGGCCCGCGCGAGTCCAAGGGCTGGATCGTTAGAGCACGCCGCGACATGACGTGACAGCTGCCGAACCGCTAAGAAGGCGGGCCAGACCCGAGTCGGTCACAGTCCCCCTGAGGCGCGGGCCTGTTGCAGTATGTTGAGCATTCAACGATGCCGTCGGGCCCCCCAGCTCACCCATAGCCTGGAGTCTGCCATCTGTCGGCGACGGGTGATCAGGAGGGCCTCGCCGCATTGCCCGGGGCTCGCTGGTGCTCGAAGCCGATTGGTCCCACTGCGGCTTGGATGCATCAGCCTCATCTGGATGAAGACGTTCGAAGTCGCCGTCGCCGTCTTCCTTCGCGCGCAAATGATAGCCCGGGGATAGCTTGCGATCCGGGCAGCTTCTAGCACGCCCCCGCGCGCGCGCGGCTCGGCGATGAGGACGCATGCGAGCGGGGGTCGAATGGCCAGGCCAGGAGGTGCTGGTGTTCTGGCGCCTGCATCTGTGCAGCGAAGAGTCGATGCCTTCACGTCAACGCCAAGGGTGGCTAAGAACGCATTGGGGCCTATACCGCGGGAGTGTGCGATTCTCCAAGCGCGCAAGCACGTCTCCTGCACGGGCCCCCGCCGCTGGGCGCGGGCGGCCTGGGCGCGCGGGGAGAACGCGGCGAACTTCTCGCAGTTTAGGGCGCCCGTGATGTAGCCGGTGATCCGCGCAATCCAGTTAGATTGCTCCTCCGCGGACTAAGCGTAATTTGACGATGGCGGCCGCGACGCCGCCCGACCTTCTGCGCGCGGCGCAAGGCGCCCCGTGCGCGTCGGGTTTTCTGACGCGGTCGCCCATCTCCTCCGGCTCGGCTGCGCTGGACAAGCCCCGGGCGCGAGCTCCAGCGACGTTGGCGTTTCATCGGCCAGCGCGCCCACTATCGCAGCCCAGCCGCCACCTTTCTGCCTGCGCCGGACAGGAGGCAAGAATTCGCCCGTGCGTCGACGCCCTGGAGCGTCGCCGCTGGCCGAGCTCAGCTCGGCCAGCGGCCCGAGCTGGTCGACGTGGGCGAGGCGCTAGTTGCCGCGGGCCTCCTGCGCGCGAGGGGGCGCCGCTGCGCGCGGCGGGGGTCAGCCGCGGACGCCGAGCACCGTGCGCGGAAATGCGGGGCGCTGCCTTGAAGACAGTCCTGCTTCGCCCCGACCAAACAGAAGTCGAGATCGAGCGGCGCGCGGCGACGTAAATGCTGAACCGCAGCGCGATATCTAGCACAGCTGTGTCGAGCTCGATGGCTGACCTCGCGTGGCACGCGGAGGCTTCGGCGCGCCGCCGAGGCAGGAATTTCAAAGTGGAGCTACAACTTATCCAATCGCCCACGGCGCCCCGCGCGGCTGGGAACGCGACCGCGCGCGCCCGGGAAACTGAGGGGCGCGCCCCATCCGTTGGCGATGGTCGATGGTTTCGGAGCGCGCGAAAGCCAGCAATGACAGGGCCACCAGCCGCGCGAATTTGAAGCCTAACCACCGCATGGAAGACACCCCCACGAAACGTTGAAAGCTAGCGATAGCGCCATGAACTCGCGCGCTAGCATGTGCCTCGGCATCTGGAACCGCCCTTGTTCGCTGCAAGCTGTTGGGCGTAGCTCGCCGCAGCGATGCTGCCGCCGCCCAAGAGCATGGGCCCCGCGGCGGACTGCGCCTGCGGGCCAATCCAGCGGGAGAGATCGCCCACAGCGGGGCCAACTGCAAGACCTGGAGACGTGAGCTTGCCCGCGATCTGCATCGCAGCGAAGAGCGAGACTAACCGAGATGGGCGCCCCAGACGATCGGGGCTACGCCCAAGGGAAATCACGGGCACCGGAACAACGGGGAAATCATACGTGTGCGGATCTGTAGTTCCCGCGTCGCCAACCCTCATGGCGCCTGCAATGCCGGATCGCAAGTCGCCGCCGTGCTAGCGGCGAAGGGCCCGCAGGAACGACGCAGCAACCATCGCATGGGGCGACCCACTCATATAAAACAAGCTGAACGATCCTCGAATCAATCCACCAGACATGCCGGGGCGCGCAATCAACCGCGACCGAGGCTTCGAGGCGCGCGGGGCACCTGGTCAAAAACTTTCAAAGGGCGAGCTGGGCATTCGGCATCGCCGAGGCAACCGCCAGCGTAAACCGGCGCGCCTGACCTGGAACTGCGGCGCAGAGGTCGGGCACCGGCAACGCCTGCAAGACAGCGCGCGGGGTGGGTGAATCGGAGTGGCCCCTGCTCAGCGGGGCCGACGTCGCGCCCGGGGAGCTGCCGAGGCCCGCGCGGGCACGTCTTGGCTAAAGCGGGTCCTAATCGTAGGAAGCCGCCCCATGCACGCGTTCCGCGGCCCGAATGCCCGCGCGGACTGCGGCGCGCGAGCAAGCAATGGGCGCGCCGTCCCGTTACTCTGCCCCCTCTGGTGGCCCGACCTGCGCATTGCCATTGGGCTCCGCGGAAGGTGCCGGCCACTTGCGGCCCGCCCCGCAGCGCCGCTGGGAACTTCGCGCGCGCGGCGACGCTGCCCGCGCAGCGTAAGCGAGGGCGCCCAACAAGGCAGGCTGGGCGGCGCGCGCAGGTCGCAGCGCGCGGCAGTAGTCGCTGGGGGGGAAGGGCCGCCCCGCCCAAGTCCACTGCGCGAGTGAGCTCGCCTGCGCGCGACTGGGCCTGAGATGTCGATGGGCTTCTTCTCGGAAGCGGGCTCCCAGAGTCGAGTCTGGGCGTCGTTCGTCGTCGACGAGTCTGCTCATCTGGCGAGGATGAGTGGGCCAGATCGAAGCCAGCCGATCCAGAGTTCGACGTCGGCGCTGAGTCGCCGTCAAGTGGCGTGTGTGTGCGTGTGTGTGTGTGTGGGTGGGTGGGGGCGGTGGTGGGCGGGGTGGGTGGGTGGGTGGGGTGGGGTGGGGTGGGGTGGGGGGGTAGATGAGCGCGCCGCTCGAGTTGCCGTCGAGCGAATTCCCCGATCCGAGCGCGCGACGCATCGGACCGCCGCTGCAATGGCGGCGCGCGCAAGAGCCGATCGCGACGAGAGGTTCCGCCGCGGAGATTTCCGCCAGTTCGGCATCCCATCCACAGCTTCAATGCAAACGGCCAGCCGTCGCGGTAAAGAGCGCGTGCAAACGCCCGCGCAATGACAAATTGCCTTCAAGGCACCCCGAGAACAAGTCAAAACCAAAGACCCCTCGCGTCGACGACAAATTCCGTGGCAGCGATTTGCATGGCCCCACGCGGATTGGAGGCGACGTCGACGCGTGGCCCAGCTGCCCAACAACTTTGCGTAACGCGTTCGGGACTGCGGCCGGTTCGATGTTCATTTGTTTGTTGGTTTGTTTGTTTTTTCTGTTTCCACTCTTCGGCCTTCTCCTTCGTTAGCAGCTGGCTGGACTTATCTCTGTCCCCTTGGACTCAACTGCTGGCACTTTGCCCTGCTGCAATCGATTGAGAGCCCGCTGACCATGCGCTGTAGGCTGGCGCTCAGAACGCTTTAATAAATTCCTCGTACCTTTTCTGCGCGATGTTTCGTGGGGCGTTGCTGCCGCGAGCGAACCGTTTGAGCAGCTCGATGGCTTATCGCCCCATCTGCAAGAGCCCTGGGGTCGCCGGCCACTTCGGGCGTAGACGCAAGCTGGCGCAGCGCCAACCAGGCCAGCGCGTCCAGAATCTGTCCGACAATCAGATTATAAGAGAAATCCTGTCCTGGTGGGCAGACCCGCCGGACGAGATCCCGCTGAATCGCCCGCAAGATCCGGCGCCGCCCCCGAGCGTAAGCACGTTACCCGCATGTCGCCCGTGTCGCGACAAAGAGGATGGGAACAACAAAAAAAGTGCGGGCGGAGCAAAATTGAGGTCGCCGTGGATTACGAGGACCACTTTCGAATGCATATAAGCAGCCGCGGTGCGGTCACTTGGGATGTACTGACTTGGCCGAGGTCTCTGGCTTTGCCGCGGTCACGTCGTGGCAGCGCAACTCGAAGGTGGTAGGCCGTCTTCGAGCAAGCCATGGCGATGGCCAGAATATGTCTGCTCCACCTTTGCTTGCAGGCCCCTCCTAATAGATGGCGGACGGAACCTCGCCGCGGAATGCGCGTGGCTAAAGCTCACATGCATGACATTGCCGGCGAGCGCCGCCGCCGCTATGGAAGTCCAGGCGGCGAAGATACCAACGTGCTAGCCGCATTCGTGTTGTTATACAGCGTTAAAGCCCTTGACTGCGGGCAGCCAGCACGCGGACTACATATAGGGAGGCACTGTCGACAAAAGGCCCGTGACGCCGTCTCGGGCGGCGCAGCGATCGTGTTGGCGATGGCATCCATCCTGCCTCTGTTAAGGCCGCGGTCGGTAATCATTTCGGGCAGAACATGCCAGGTGAGGGTGGGGCAACCAGGGTTGGGTCCCACCCAGCCGTGGTGTAGCAACGTTGACGGTCGAAGAACCACTTTTTGGAGCTGTCCATCCCACGGGCAATTTCCCGAGTAATACTATCCTGTATCTCCATGGTGATCTGCATCCGGCTCTACGTCAAGCGCGATGTGAATTCTGGAATTGCCACAGCCAGCGGACTGGACTTCGAACGTTTCTTACATTGTCCAGGGACGAGTCGTTGAGCATCAAGGGTTGTGGTGACCCTACAGACAACAAAATCAATGGCACCCTCGGACTTGTTGGCGACCGTGATTTATTATCGCTGGCCGTGATCTCGTAGCCCGCTGCTTGGATTCCGACTCCAGCCAGCCAGCCATCCAACATATGTGTGAGAGGCTTTTGGGCAAAAAAATGAAAATACCCCCAACATATTCGATGTGGACTATTCTCGAATATTCCTCCTGTAGAGGAACAGGCCCGACTTAAGTAAAGGTGCGAAGCCTAAAGCATTTGAGGCAACGTGTTTGACGAGAGGCCCATTTGGAAGAGGAGCACCCTCCATCGGTAACGATACTGCACATGTTTCAAACACTCGGCAGACCTTGTAACAACACAAAAATGCGCCAGCAGTCCGTGTAGCCCATCAAAGCAAAACATACTAACCAACTGGGGGGCGCCTTGGCCTGAATGCCGAACGAAACTGGATCACTGATGAGGGCCTCTCCTGACCAAGACTAACACTGAAAGCGAAGAAGCGGAGCTCCAATTTTGGATTGGGTGCGACCCAGACCAAACGAAATGTCTGGAATCTCAAAAGAATCCTTAACGATCGAATGGTTTCAGAACGTACTCAAACCAACACTTTCCGCGAGAGAACCTAGAAACGCATCTCCCGATGACTTCTACCGAACATCTTGCCTCCTGGAAGAACCCCGAGAGATCTAATGAGAAATCTCGCCTGCCTGAAATCACTGCAATCTCACGAACAATCTCCTGGCAACTCTTCCGAGAAATCGCGCCCCCGGGAATGAGACCCCGCGGGCGTTGCACCGGCCCCAGCACGCGGTCCAAACGAAGGTTACCAGAAACAGCCTCGGTACACCCCACTAGCCCATCATAACCAGACTAACGCCCGTATTGACGTGCCAACTTGCCAGAACTGTGCTACGACTGGTACACGCGAAGAGAAAGATGCTGCCGTAGAACTTGTCCAAGTCGGCTTTCTCCTCCTCGGGGTTATTTATGACAGGAAGGGTCTAAGCCAGTAAGCACATCTGCAGCCGCACCAAACGGAACCCCATCGTATTCCTGAGTACGCCGCTCGTCTTCCCATTGCTTCTGTCCCTTAGCCGCCCCCCAATTCTTACTGCTTCGTCGAGGGAACAAATACAAGAACAACAGACACATCTCACCAAAATCCGCCGACCCCCACTTGCCCGGGTGATGCGGCGTGTGGGATGATTGGCTGTCCCCCTCCCCCATTCTCCCTCCCAGGTGATGGGGGGTTGTACGAGCTCCCAGGCGCCTCCCTGGCGCCTCCAAAGAGCCCCAAAAAGGCCAAAGAGAGACCAAACAGCGCGCCTAGATATTGCAAAAGGGCGTCGAGACGGCCCAAGATACTCGGCGGTGGACAAACCTCCATTTCGTAAACCTCCCTTTAGCGAAAACGGCCTAGGACCGAAACCGACGGACCTGGACCCGCAAAAATGACGGCCGCGACGCCCTTCCGCGAACCGAAAACGGCCAATTCGCTAATCGACGTGTCAGGGTAGGAGATCTATCAACCTCCGATATACCTTCGAGACGGCTCACGAGGCTCCCAAGATAGCCCAAGACTGTCCCAAAAGGGCCGCCACGAGAACCCCCAAACGCACATATTGTCCCAATGCCGTAGGGAAACGTTGTCGTTCAACACACTCACCTTGTACGACTTGAAAGCTTCCAAGACGGCCCAAGGAGCTCCCAAGGTCGTCCCAAGACAAGACGGCCCATGAGGCCCCCAAGTGGGCCTGCCTGTAAGGCCCCTGCGACGGCTCAAAGGCCGCCGTAGGCGACGGCCGAAGACAGCCCTGAGAGGGCCCCGCCCCGAGAGGGGCCGCCACACAAGGAGAATCGGAACCGACATTCCGAGCCTTTCCCCTCAAGAACCGCCCCGGAGGCACCCAAGGCGGCCCAAGAAGGCCCCAGAGAAGCCTCAGGAGGTGCCCAAAAGGGGGAACTCGCACTTCTATTTCAAGCCCTCCGCCCCAAGAGGACCCCCTGAGACCGCGAGCAGGCGCCCAACAAACCCCCAAGAGGCTCCAAGAGGCCCCCAAGAGGCCGCAAAGAAGCCCCAATAGGCCCCACAAACGCCCCCCCAAAAGGCAGAAGGCCGCACTCGCGCAGTTCGTTTCTCCTCTGGGGCTCGGCGGAATGGCGCAAGCCACTTGAATAATTACATGGTTCAAGATTTCAACCTTATGACCAGCTGCAACAGAGGGAATACTCCAATCGGCATGCCTCCAATTCCCTCCTGAACATCTTCCACTCTGCCTCTCTCCTCCTCCCCCTGTCGCCCTGCCCCCTCCTTATCCGTTTCCACCCACCTTCTCCGCACCTTCCTCGGCCTCCTCATCGAACGCCTCTTCCTCCTCCCTCTTCTTCCTCCTCCTCCTGGTCGTTCCTGGCGGGCAGCAGGGCCCCGCGCAGCAGACAGCGGCTGCCCGTCCTCGGCCTTCTGGAGCTCGTGCCGCAGCAGCTTCGTGATGTACGCGCGGTCGAAGATGCGCCTGCGGCGGTGCTCTCCGTCTGCCCACGGCCTCCCCCTCCTCATCGAACCACGGCCATGCTAGGGAGGAGGAGGAGATGGAGGAGGAGGAGGAGGAGATGGAGGAGGAGGAGGAGGAGGAGGAGGGGGAGGAGGAGGAGGAGCAGGAGGAGAGGAGGAGGGGGAGGAAGGAGGAGGAGGAGAGCATTCCCCCCTGCCTGCCAATCCTGCCCCTGACCATGCACTTGCCCCTCTCCCGCCTGCCCCACCCTCTCCCGCCGAATCTCCCGTGGCTGCGCATCGTCCTCCCCGTACTCTTCGACCCTCTCTCCCTCCCCGCCTCCAGCCTCGACCGGCATCACTTCTCGCTCACCTACTTTTCTTTCTCAGTCTCTCCTCCCTTGTTAGAGGGGACTGTTCTAGGTGGGGGAAAACATCGAGCTGGAATCAGCGGTACATCGCCGATGGATCGACACTGCGCCGCCGATAGGGGAGGGGCGCGTTCCTGGGAGGGATGGGGCATCGGGGTATCGGGCCTCTATCGGCGACGAATGGGCGATCGGGGAGCGACGCACCCCCCCCCGAGCCTATCCCCCCCGTTGACGCTGCCCCTGCTCCCTCCCTCTTGGAGTCCCAAAGCGGTGCGGTGACAGACCGCACGGTCCGTCAGCGCACGGTCCGTCAGCGCACGGTTTTGGGACCCTGGAGGCTCCGGTCGCCCGAGACGCCCCAAAACCGTGCGGAGACCCCGAATCCCCACCGACTCACCACGCGGTGTGGTCACCGCACCGTTTGGGGGCCCTCCCTCCCTGCTCCCTCCCACTCCTCCCGGCAGAGGCGGACGGTTAGGGCCGCGGCGTTGCTCTTGATCGCCGGGCAGGGCGGGAGAACGTTCCAGACTGGCAACAAGACTGGCGTGTGAGACGCATGCCCCGCACTCGTGGCCCCGAGGGCCCCGGGCGGCGCTGCGGAGCATGCCGCCTCCTCCTGCCGAATCGATCCGATCCCCTCCTCCTCCCTACTGACAGGGGATACGTCGACCCCTATCCCAGGCTTCGTGGGGTTTCGAATGGACAAGCAGTTTGGGGCTCAACCCTAGGATATGCGATGGGGGGGCGTTCCTTCTCGATAGGAGTGCGTCCGGGTGCATCCCCGAGTCCCCCTCCTTTTCTGAGCGCTTGATCATTCATGGCCAAGTCGGGGAATTGGGGGCGAAAGAACACCTGCGACCCACCTCTCCCTTCACCGCACTATTCCATCCTCTTTGGACGCCAGAATAGGGCACGGAAAATATGGGTACACTGGCCAACAATAAATGTTGTACAACACCGACAGCGGCCGCCGTGGGGCAGGCAGTTTCGTCAAGGAATAACGTCCGCGGCGGCGCGGACAGCGAGTCATGTTCAAACTGAACAAGAACTTCAGGCGGCGTCTTGCCTTCAGAGAACAATGTCCATGGCGGCGCGGACAGCGAGTCGAGTCCTGTTCAACATGCACAGGAACTGCTGTTAGGCCTCGTACCCATTCTTTCCGTACCCGATCGTCCCCTCCCCTTCCCATCCCCCGTACCCGATCGTACCCTTTCGAATTGCTTTTAGGCCTCGTACCTTGAGGTTGGGCGTGTCCCCCGACATGCGGATTTTGGACGAAAAATGAAACATACACAAAAATACACAGAAATAACAAAAGATGCTCAAACAAATTCCCCAGGCTACTTTTTCACTATTGTTGAATATTCCTCCTGTAGAGGGACAGGCCCGACTTAATGTTAGGCCTCGTACCTCGACCGTCCCGATCCTCCCCTCCCCCTCCTCGCTGCCCTCCCCGCGCGGACAGCGAGGCCCCGCCGCCGCCCTCGGGGATGTGGTCGGAGGACCCCCCCTGAGCAGGGGCCGACCGACCCGGCAATCCTATACTGTGGAGGCCCGACCACAAGAAACCTTCCAAAAGAAACCCAACCCTGGAACCCCAGGACGCCCATTGATTTTTCAGTGGGACCGTCACGCGTTCCACAGCAAAGCCATTGAACCCGAAGAAACCCAGGGCACCCTGGAGGCAAGCCTCCACTGTAGGCTACAAGCCTGCCACGAAATGTTCTTAGAAGACACGCATGCTCTGATAACGAAAACAGGCAGTGCCCGCAGATCGGAGGGCCGGCGTGGTGGAACAACACGGTCTCAACCAAAGTTGTCCTAAAAACATGTCGTGCAAACCACAATCAATGAGGAAGAAACAAGCATGACCACACACACACACACACACACACACACGCACGCACGCCCCCCCACAAGCACGCACGCACGCACGCACGCACCCCAACCCTAACCCCCACACCAAACCCACCCCCACGTCCCCATACCCACACGCCCACACGCCCACACATCCACACGCCCACACACCCACACGCCCACAATCGCACGCACGCACGCACGCACGCACGCACTCGCACCCCCACACACACACATACACACACGCACACACACACACACACGAACGCACACACACACAAGCAAGCACGCACGCACGCACGCACGCACGCACCCACGCACCCACGCCACCCCCCACTATACACACAAACACACACACACAAACGCACACGCACACGCACGCGCACACGCACACACACAAAGACACACACACACACGCACACACACACACACACGCACACACAACACACACACACACCACACACACACACGCACACACGCACACACGCACGCACGCACGCATACACACGCACACACACACGCACGCACACACACAAACACACAAGCACACACACGCTCACACACTTACACACACACACACGCACCACACACACACACCACACAACACACACACCACACACACCACACACACCACACACACACACCACACACACCCACACACACACACACACACCACAACACACACCCACACACACACACACACCACACACACACCACACACACACACACACACACCACGCACACCACACACACCACACACACACCACACACCACACACCACACACCCCACACAACACATACGCACACCACACACACACACACACCACACGCACCACACACACCACACACAAACACACACATTCACACCAGTCACACCACACACACCACACACACACACACCACAAACACTACACACACCACACACAAACCACACACGAACACACACCACACACACCACACCACACACCACACACCATACACGCACGCACGCACGCACGCACGCGCACACACACAGACACCCACACACAACACACGCAACACACAAACACAAGCACAAGCACAAGCATAAACACACACAAACACACAAACTCAACGCACAACACAGAACACCTAACACAGAACACATGACACAGAACACACAGCACGACACTGACACACAGCACACACCACACACACACGCACACACACTCACATCCACACACACACGTTTGACTTACATGTTTCGCTGCCCCCTGATTTGAACTCGTCCCCGGGTGGCCAAATGCGAAGATTGTCGACTTGTACATCCCTCATCCCTCTCCCGTGCTGTGCGGACGTGGCCGCAAGAGGCCCCCCCTCTGAGGCCGGGCCGTGCGCGCCTGGACTCGGGGAACTTCTGCAGCGCCACGTGGAACACGTCGCCTCGGGAACGCTGCCACCGCTCCGCCGTTCCGCTGCCGCGTCCCGCGGAGGGGGGGGAGAGGCCCCAGGGAAGGTCACGGAGGGTGGTGGTCATCGGGCTGGGCGGCCTTCGACCATTGCGGCATACTTCGTACAAACATAGACCGGACGGGATCGTGGCCTCAGGGTGGTGAGCGGGAATGGGCAGAGAGATGTCTCTTCCTCCTCCTCCTCCTCCTCCTCGTCCTCCTCCTCCTCCTCCTCATCCTCCCACTCCTCTTCCCCTCCCTTCGCCCGTTCCTCCTTCTCCTCCTCCTCGTCCTCGTCCTCCTCCTCCTCGTCCTCCTCCTCCTCCTCATCGTCCTCCTCCTCCTCCTCCTCGTCCGCCTCCTCCTCCTCCTCCCCTCCTCCGTTCCTCCTCCTCCTCCTCCTCCTCCTCCTCCTCCTCCTCCTCCTCCTCCTCCTCCCCCTCTTCCTCCCATGCCGCGCGGGGCACACCTGCGAGGCCCCGTGGGAGAGCCCTCGAGGATGGTAGCCCGGGATGATGATCGCTTCAACCTCCTCCTCCCCCGTCTCCTCCTCCTCCTCCTCCTCCTCATCACCATCACCATCACCATCACCATCACCATCACCATCATCATCATCATCATCATCATCATCATCATCATCATCATCATCACCACACCACCACCACCACCACCACACCACCATCATCATCATCATCATCATCAGCATCATCATCATCATCATCATCATCATCAGCATCATCATCATCATCAATCATCCTCATCATCACATCATCATCATCATGTCATCATCATCATCATCATCATCATCATCATCATCATCATCATCATCATCATCATCGTCATCGTCATCGTCATCGTCATCGTCATCGTCATCATCATAATCATCATCATCGTCATCATCATCCTCATCTCATCCTCATCCTCATCCTCATCTGCATCAGCATCATCAGCATCAATCAGCATCATCATCAGCATCATCAGCAGCATCATCATCAGCATCATCATCATCCACCCACTCCTCCTCCCCTCCCTTCCCCCCGTTGCTCCTCCTCCTCCTCCTCCTCCTCCTCCTCCTCCTCCCCATCGTCCTCCTCCTCCTCATCATCCTCCCACTCCTCCTCCCCTCCCGTCCCCGCGTCCCTCCTCCTCTTCCTCCTTCTCCTCCTCCTCCTCCTCCTCCTCCTCCTCCTCCTCCTCCTCCCATCCCACTCTTCCTCCCGTGCCGCGCGGGGCACACCTGCGAGGCCCCATGGGAGGCCCCTCGCGGATGGTGGCCCGGGATGATGATCGCTTCAACCTCCTCCTCCCCCGTCTCCTCCTCCTCCTCATCACCATCACCATCACCATCACCATCACCATCACCATCATCATCATCATCATCATCATCAGCATCATCACCATCATCACCATCATCATCATCATCATCATCATCATCATCATCATCATCATCATCATCATCATCATCATCAACATCATCATCATCATCGTCATCGTCATCGTCATCGTCATCGCCGGGATGATGGCTTCAACCTCCTCCTCCTTCTCCTCCTCCTCCTCCTCATCCACCCACTCCCTCCCCTCCCTTCCCCCCATTCCTCCTCCTCCTCCTCCTCCTCCTCCTCCTCCTCGTCCTCTTCCTCCTCCACTTTCGTCATCCAGGACCCTGAAGGCAACCAGTACATCCTCACCAGTACCTCACCCAGCCTCCTTCAGGATTCCCTCAAGCGCTCCTGGGACGACAAACTTGCACGAGAAGCAGCAAAGAAGATGGGCCTGGACGGGGCCAAATTAGATTGCCAGATTGCCCATAAATGCTTGACATCAGCCGGTTTATCAGCAGCACAACGCAGCACGTTGTTAGCCTACCTCTGCCACGCTATCTGGACTAGGAGTGGTCTAAAAGCGGCAAGGTATGATGAGCGCACAGGAGAATGCCTTTGCGGAGCAGCATCGGATGACCTCCCCCACCGTCTTCTGAGTTGCCCCCTGACTGAGGCCCGTAGGCAAGAGAGTTTCACTGAAGAAGAAATTGCTAGCATCACCAGCCCAGGAAGTTTTCCGCTAGCCGCGGGTTTTCAGCTTGAGCCTGAATTCGACATCGGGGCCCCAGATGGGCTCGGCCTTGGCTCCATGAAGTTCTGGTCCGTGGATCCCCAGGCGACCCCAGCCTCCGCCCTAGTGGGCAAGGTTTCCTCGGATGGCTCGGCCCTGAAACCAGGGAGCAAAGCTTTTGAAACGGCTGGCTGGGCAGTGGTAAAACCCAATGCCGAAGGCGAAGTGATCGCCGCTCTGACTGGCCAAGTCGGCCGACTCCTTCCCCAAGCCTCTCCTGCTGCTGGGCACTGTGCCGTGCTTGCTGCCCTCACCGCCTCCCCCAACTATAGAAATCTCTGTCGATTATCAGGGCATAATCGACCTTTATGCCACTGGCCTCTCGCGACGCAACGGATATGCTGGAATCGGGCTGCTCGCGCGAGGAGCCATCGGCTGGCACGCCGACCTCAGATGTTCCAAGACCAAGGCGCATCAAAGTTTAGATGCCCACCCTGTTGGCTCGACAGAATGGGCCGACATTCTGGGCAACCACGGGGCCGATCGTTTTGCGGGGATCGCGTCTCGAGCTTTCAATCGGCCCTCCGAGGCCGAGATTGAGGAGCATGTGACCCAGTGCAAGTTGTTCAGTAAATATTTGAGATGCGTAGCCAGAGCCCTACAGGAATGGCCGCCTGTCGGGCCCAGTACGACCAAAAAGGCTTACAAGAAGCCAGTCAAGTCACTGTCCCCACCTGTCGGCGCGGCTTCTAGTCAGGAGATTTGGAAGCCGTCCCACCCTCCGCCCCCTCCGCCTCCTCCCGCGGCCCCCCGTCCCGCCCAGCCTCGTGGGGTGTCGCGGGGGGCACAGGTGGGAGGTCTCAGGGAAGCGTTTCTTGTGCATTGACTGCCGCGTCAGAGCGGTAACCAAGAAGCCTGGCACCTGTCCAGGCTACTCTCAGGCGCTTGCTGTTTTGTACAGTAACCCGCAAGGGCATGAGCTGTTCATTTGCGAGCAGTATAGAGGAGGGTCGTTCATCGTCGTGTGTCGTCGGTGTGGGAAGTTCGCCGAATCGAATGTGCGGTCCCTCAATGCTGAGTGTGCTGACAAGTACGTCAGACCAGGAGACCGCACCCAATGGAACCTCCTGCTAGAAGGCAGGAATCCGAGAGGCTCCAGGAATTCGCCCATCGAGTTCGAGCGGCCGATGCCGCTCCACCAGTACCTCCTGCGCCAGGCCCAAGAGATGGCCGAGATGGGGAAGGCTGCCGCTGCGCCCACCCCAGGCCAACCGAGCGGGGGGGAGTGAGTGCAGCAGCAGCAGCAGCAGCAGCAGCAGCAGCAGCCGCAGCCGCAGCAGCAGCAGCAGCAGCAGCAGCAGCAGCAGATCTGCTAACAATCGAACCATTTCCATATGTGCGACGGTCCTCCTCCCCTCCCTTCCCCCCGTTCCTCCTCCTCCTCCTCCTCCTCCTCCTCCTCCTCCTCCTCCTCCTCCTCCTCCTCCTCGTCCCGTCCCACTCTTCCTCCCGTGCCGCGCGGGGCACACCTGCGAGGCCCTGTGGGAGGCCCTTCGAGGATGGTGGCCCAGGATCATGGCTTCAACCTCCTCCGTTCGTCTTCTTTCGAAGAGCTCTTCTAGGAAGGAGGAGGAAGAGGAGGAGGAGGCGGAGGAGGAGGAGGGAGGAGGGAGGAGGAGGAGGGAAGAGGAGGAAAAGGAGGAGGAGGGAGGAGGAGGAGGAGATAGGGAGGGGGAGGAGGAGGAAGCGCGGAGCCTCCGATCGGAGGTCGCCGCATGGGGCACCCAGTCTGTCAAACGCCAATGCGTGTCAGGAGGGCGGGCCAGGCTAGGGGGCCACATGCGAACCCTACCCCTACCCCCCCCCCTCACATGTGGCCCCCCACAGGCGTTTCGCCAGAGACTTTCCCCACCACGTGGGATAAGCTGAGAGATTCCAAACAACCTCACGGATGGAAGGCGGGCCGTTCTCACAGTGCGGCTCTCGCCCATGCGCCGCACACGCTCGCTTTAAAAACGTTGACGGGGCTTCAGCGATGGAGTTTTTTGTGTGTTTTCTTGTTTGTTAACAAATGTGGCTCTCGCCTGAACGCCGAGCACATTGGGCTTACAAATTTGCAACGGTTTCACGAATGGAGAACGCACAGCTTTGAAACTGCTGCTCTCGCCTTAGCGCAGCGCACTTTCGCTTTAAGAGTTTACGACAATGTAAAACAAACGTTCCATATTGGTTTTCCATCACGGTGTTGGACTGCCAGGGCGTAGCTATTATTGCCGCTGCGTTGAAGTCCCCCAAAAAGGCTCTCTGGCACAATTCCGCATCGTCAGTATGAAACAGGAACTGTGACTCGCGGCGTTGAAGTCCCAAGAACAGTGTTCTGGCACACATCGAGGTTATAAAACGGTTGCCTTCCAACGGGGCACTTACTTCAGTGAGAACTGATCACTGTAGGGGCCAATGAAACAAAGGAATGTGAAAGGAAGGTTAATGCAAAGTTGTTGATGAGATTTGGGTTTGCGCTGGTCCTCCTTCTCCTTCTCCTGCTTCATCTCGTTCGCGTACCTCCCTGCCGCACCCAAATGCGTGTCAGGCGGGCGGGCTGGGTGTTTCGCCAGAGACTCTCTCGCGACGTATAGTCCATGAAACTGCGATTTTGTTATAGCTTCATGGGTGGAGGGTGGGCCGTGGTTGCAATGAGAGCCTGGCTGTAACGCCTCGCACAACCGTCCTAAACGTTTGCAGACGCGGTTGGATGTTTTTTGTTTGTTCCGAAATGTGGCTCTCGCCTGAACGCCGCGCACAGCTGTCTTAGCGTAGGCGCTTCTTCACGGACCAACGACTGTTTTGAACGGTGGCTTCTTGTCTCGCCTGGACGCCGCGCATTAAAGGGGCCTAGGGACACGCAAACAAATACACACACACATAACAGGACTCCCCATACTTTTCCATACGTTTTGGATCTTCGTCTCCCCCCACACTTCCCCATATTTTCCCACATTTTCCTGGGAGTGGACGATTAATTGTGTCTGTGTGTTTTTCCCCTTGTGCAAGCTCTTCGGCACCGCCTGTTCTCCGCACCCTCCAGCCGCCTGAGGCCCCGCCCGCCCGCGCCCTGTCTCCCCAATTAGTGCTTCGCGCGCCCCGCCTAGCTCTTAACCGGAAGAGGCCCGCTCTCGACCCGCCGACCAAAAAGGCCGCCCATACTTTTCCATATGTTTTGGATCTTCGTCTTCCCCCCCACTTCCCCATATTTTCCCATATTTTCCTGGGGGTGGAAGATTCATTGTGTCTGTGTGTGTGTTGTTTTCCCCTCCTGAGTTTCTTTCCTCGCCTGGACGCCGCGCACGCTCTTCAACATCTGCCAGGGCCTCGCGGGTCGAGGGCGGGCCGCGGCCAGAAGGTGGCCCTCGCCCGCGCGCCGCGCCCGTGCGCCTCTGAAAGCTCCCGCGAGCTCCGCTGATGGGTGGCGCTTCCATCAAACGGGCTACCTACAGTCATCGGCCTGACCTAAGGAACGATCAATTTGGAACGAAGCCCCTTTTTCCAAGGAGTAACGAGCAAGGAAGGGAACGATCTATAATACATATCGCATAAGGAGCGACAAATAACGCATGCAAGCCTGAGGAACGACAGAGCCCCTTTTGAAAAGTAAGTGTTCCTTGTTCAAGCCGCTCACTGTACCAGACCACCCCAACCCAACCCGAAGACCCGAATTTCGGGTTGGGGGGGTAAGGGTTCCACATGTGTTTTTTCGCTGTTTCCCGACCCTCCCCCCCCTACTGGAAATCGAGGGTAAATCTGAGCCTTCGGGTTGGGTTGGGGTGGTTTGGTGGGTGGTGACAAACTTAGCCGCGCTCATTTGAAGGGGCCCTGGGGACACACAAGTAAGTACACACACATAAAAGGATCCCCCAGATTTTCACATATGTTCTCTGTTTTTGTCTTCTCCCCACACTTCACATAGTTTCCCATATTTTCTGGGGAATCGACGATTACTTGTGTCTGTGTGTTGTTTTCCCTCCTGAACTGTAGCTCTCGCCTGCGCGCCGCGCTCATTGGTGTTGGAAGTTCACGCGGGTTTGACGAATGGAGGACGGGTCTGTTTCAAATCGTGGCCCCCGCCCGAACGCCGCACAGGCTCGACGCAAAACACTGCATGAGCTTCACGGATCGAGGGCGGCTGGTTTCCAAAATGTTGCTCTCGCCTCGGCGCCCCGCACATTTACGAATGGAAGGTGGCTCTTTCTCAAAACGTGGCTCTCGCCTGTGCGGTGCGCGAGTTCCATTCAAACCTTGGGGTACTTAGACGGATTCATATGTTGGGCCGTCCTGGGAATTGTGCTCGAATGCGATGTACGAGTTGGGGCTGCCGTTTTTCTATTCGGGGTTCTGAGATTTGGCCGAAGTGTGGGGGGAAAAGGGCATCTGGGCCTGGGACGGTGCTAGGTCGATCCGCTTTTGCCAGTCACGCCAGGAGACTGGGGGGGAAATGTCCTGACCAGTCGCCAGAAGCAGCCGCCCAGAACAGCCAAGATCATCCGCTCTCCGGGGAGGGGGGGAGGGTGGCGGGGGGCCGCGCCGCTCGGCAGGAGAATCAACAAGAAGCTACGACAAGGACGCAACAGTCACGTTGACTCGCGGTGCTGATGCCCACCAGTGGTGTTTGGCACGATTGATGATCGTCAGGGCGCAACACTACAGCTGATTGCAGCATGGACATCCAAGGCACGGTTAAGGATTTTGGGGCGCTTGTCTTCTAACGGAGCACTTGCAGAAGTGAAACTGAATCGTCACAGGAACCTACGAAGAGGGAACATGGAGGGAGGATTTGTTTGCAACATCGCTGATGCGTCTCTGGTTTAAACTGGTCCTCCTTCTCGTCGTCCTCCTCCTCCTTTTCCCCCTCCCCTCGCCTCCTCCATCCTCCCCGTCCATCACTCCCCTCGCCTCCTCCTCCTCCTCGTCCTCCTCCGCCTCGTCCTCCGCCTCCTTCTCGTCCTCCTCCTTCTCGGGAGACTCTTCATGGGGGGGGATCCCATGGGGGGATAGGATCCCAGGGGGAGGATCCCATAGGATCCCCTGGGGATCCCATGGGGGGGCAGGAGGGGATCCCATGGGGGGGATCCCCTCTGCCCCCCCATGGGATCCCCCCCCATGGAGAGTCTCCCGACCTTCCTCCTCTCCCCCATTTCCCTCCTCTCCCCCGGCTGGTGCACCCACCCCTCCGAGAGGCAGCGAGCCGACCTGGCCGAGACAACCTCGCGGGGAGCCGGGCCGAAGGGCCCACGAACTGCCAAGGCCGCCGTTTCTCCTGCCTCTGGGGCAGCTTGCGGGGGGGGGGGGACGGGTGGGGGGGGGGGAGCAGGAAGAGGGAGGATGGGGGAGGAGAAGGGGGAGGAGAGACTAGAGGAGGAGAGGAGGAGGATGAGGAGAAGCAGGAGAGGAGGACGGAGGAACAGGAGAGGAGAGGGAGAGGAGGAGGAGGCGGAGGAGGAGAAGGGGGAGGAGGATAAGGAGTAGGAGTAGGAGGAGGAGGAGGCGGAGAAGGAGGAGCAGGAGGAGGAGGAGGAGAGGGAGAGGAGGAGAAGGAGAAGGAGGAGGAGGAGGAGGCAGAGGAGGCGGAGGAGGAGGAGGAGGGAGGAGAGGAAGGCGATAGCGAGGAGACGCTACGTGTTGGAGCAACCCCTTCTGTTGGGGAGGGGGCGGGCGTCGGGCTCCTTCCCCCCCAGGAGGGAGGAGGACGGTGAGGACGAGGAGGAGGAGGAGGACCAGAGTAAACGCAAGTGACTACATACCCAGACGCCCCAGCCCAACCCGAAGATCTACCTTCCGGGTTTGGGTTGGTGTGGGGGGGGGGGTACGGGTTCCATATTTGCTTGTTCAATGCT
Organism: Prorocentrum cordatum; assembly: GCA_963575745.1. NCBI lineage: Eukaryota > Dinophyceae > Prorocentrales > Prorocentraceae > Prorocentrum > Prorocentrum cordatum. The sequence goes on from CAUYUJ010017285.1 coordinate 101,615, forward strand.
CCCGGACGCCCGCACCCCCCCCTCACACTGGGAATGGGGGGCAGACTGGGACCTTCGGGTTGGGCTGGGGTGGTCTCGTGGGTGGTGATCAGAAGTGCATAACAAGAACTGCTGTTACCAGAAGAAGGAAAGAAACACATAGACATAAACTTTTGGCGATCCGCATGAATTTCTTGGATTCGCGCTGGACCCTCCTCCCTGGAGCGCGGATCGCGCCAGGGGCGGCGCCGGAGGCGCCGCCGAGGAAGCCCAGGCGCGGATCCAAGAAATCCGCGCCGAGCGGCAACAATTTATGTTTATGTTTTTTTTTCTTCGGGTAACATGTCTTTCAATCCCGATCCCCTTCCGCGCAGATCCCCACACGCCGTGCTTTTCACCCCAAAATGCGCCCGCGTGCAAGACCAACACCCGATGTGCCTGCCATGCATGCGGGGGGGGGGGCCTTTTGCAAAGGCACCGTGCTGCACCCTTCTGGCGAGCAGTAGGGGACGCGAACAAATAATTATGATGCCCGGTTTGGCAACAAGGCCGCCCCCGTGTCTGTGTAAATGTTGCACACGTGTGCACCGACGGCATCGAGCTTCCATGAAACCTCAAGCGCGAACCCCATTCTGAAGAGGAGCTCCTTTCATACGCGCAGCTGCTGCACACGTACTGCAACTTTTGGTCGTTCGAATTACGGAAGTCTCAGGCGAAAGCCGCATTTAGAAACTCGCGCTCTATACTTGCAGCTGTTGCGAACATTCCAGGCGAAGGTGAGCGGCGCTGAGGCGAGAGCCCCCGATTGAGACGGAATCACACCCCATCATTGCAAGTGCTGGAAGCCTTTACGCCGAATGTGTGGCGCTTGGGCGAGAACCCCATTTCGGCAACCACCCCCCACCCCATCCATATACAAGGGCGCCTAACTTCGCGCGTCGCGCTGCGAGAAGCGCGACTAATGTTGTGCTCTCGTGCTGACCCCCCAGGGGACAAGAGGAGGACGAGGAGAAATGGGAGCCGACTCGCGAAGCGCTAATGACTTCGCGCCCTCGGGGGCGCCCCTGGTATAACCGTTGCTCTTTGACCAATCCTAGAATGGTGGATGATCCTTCCCTTCCGTTGGGCAACTGGCAATTTTCGGACGTCGTCGCTTTTGGTGGTAGCCTGGCATGGGACAGCACCAAAGTTCCTCCGAGCGCTCGCGACCAAATGAATATCGACATACATTCGGTTCGACAAGGACGCTGGGAAACGGGAAAAAAAAACGACGACAATCTCATTGGCGACCAACCGCAACGAGAACGGCATAGTCGATGTAGCCAGTAACAATGTGAACGATCGGGTCGATAAACGGACGACACTTTGCGAGGCCCTCACGCGACTGCTCAAGGCCTAGGGCAGCACACATTAAGCAATCTCGAGAACGTAAAAGATGAAACAGAGCCGCATGAGGAATGCTCAAGGTGGGCTGCACGGAACACAGATGATCGGGAACTGAAAGACAACGACGCGACGTACGTGTCCCTTACGCCGCCGCCCTAGCGCCGCAAGCACAAGGCGAGCGAGCGAGCAACGACTCATGCAGACAGGCGTGCAGGCCCAGCTAACACCACGTGGACAATGGGAATCTAGTTAGTTACAAGCAAGCGGGGGAACGATGGCAAGAGGCTGGCGGGTGGCCGTGCAGAACGTACACCAGGCACAACTTCTTGGCGGTTACAGTGGCGGTGCGCCTGCGCACGCCAGAGAGGAGGAACGCAAACCACAACAATACAATGATCAAGACATGATCGATGCCGTGTCGTTCGCTGTTTGGAAACCTCAGCCGCTGATATCGCGTTCCTTAGCTGGAAAAAGAAGCGACATACACGTAAACCTTTCGGAGCTCCGCGCGGACGCCTTGGACCGCCGCCGAGGTGAGGGGTGTTCCAACGCCGATCGAACAAAAAAGCAGAGTTTCTGTTGGTGGCATTTCTCCTTCCTCGATCACCACCCGCCCGCGTCCTCCTCGAACGTGCTCCCTTACTGTGTGCCTGTTCTCGCCGCGCCAGCCCAAAAAGAACTCCCCGTGCCGCGGCCGCGTTGTCCCGAGTGCTGCCTCCGTTCCGTCGGGCAGGACAGGGGGTGCAGGTAGGGTTAGGTCGGGAGTGTCCTCCCACAAGCGGGTTTTGGAGGACAAATAAGATGTCAGAAAATGCTCAAACATTGTCGGAAAAATAATAGGAGAATCGTCCCCAGACTATTTCTTACTATCTTTGAATATTCCTGTTGAGGGACATGCCCGACTTGAAGGAAGGGCGTTGCTTCGTGCCCCCTTGGGGCGCCAATGGGGTCCCTCTTAGGGTCCCTTCGGTGCACAAGAATTGCACCTTTCTTCAAGCCCCACCCATGCATCCGCCATGGAAGAAGCACGTGGAAACACCAAGTAGGGAGGCGCTCGACGTGGATTGGAAACTGGGAATCCATAACTACATACTCTCAACGACTGGCGTGCGCTGTGATTAGCAATGATGGTGGTAATGGTGATTGTGATGAGATGGTGGTAGTGATGGTATTGCTTGTGATGCTGATAATCTCTGATGGTGTGATGGTGGTGAGGGCAATTGGGGGTGTGAGGTGAGTTGTGAGAGCTGCGCGGGGTGTCCAGAGAAAAGCAAGAACCCCACTTAGGATGTGGAGAACCAAGACCATGTAACATGCACTTTGCGTCTAAATCTTGGGTTATGCTCCGGGGCCCCGCGAGAGCCCGCTGTATTACGGCGGGGGAGGCAGCGTATGGCCTGCTGTGCGCAGGGCCACCATCACTGTCAGACAAACAACACTGCACTTCGCGGCTAAATCTGATACATGCGCGGGCACGCCGCGATCGCGTTGCACTGGTTTTTGGCAGGGGCAGCGGGGTGTTGGCACGTTCCCTGATGTGCGCAGGCCCACCAGACATCATGATGGCCACTCCGCAGCGACATGTTTCCCGATGTGCGCGGGCGCACCTGGCACACTCTGAGCGTGCCCCGATGCCGGCGCACCTGACGCGGCTGAAGCATGCGGCACACTTAGCGCACGTGGCACATCTGGCGCACGATGCGTGCCTGGCATGCTTTGACCTCATGGGCGCCTGGCACGCGTGGCGCGCCTGGCACGCGTGGCGCACCTCGCCCCAAAGTCGCGCACCTGGGGGCTGTATTGGTTCCCAGTGGCTGCCGGTCCAAAGACGACCGCTGACGATGCTGAGACTAGGGTGATACGAATGTGACGGAGTACGGGTGGGAGTAAGCCAACCACTTTGCGTCTGGGAGAAGTGTCTTGACCCCTACCCCTACCCCCTCCCCTGGACCTGGGCGGAGGGTTTCGCGACACATTGGAGCGGCCAAGAAGGCCTCGGCGAGAAGGCAACCATAAGGTATTGCCCTTAGGGTTAGGGTTAAGCTTGGTTTCCTGGGTGGTGGCTGAGGAAGTGCCCCACCCGTCATTGACCGAACTCCTCCAAGGTGGCCCCAAGATGGATCCCACGGCTCCCGAGAGTGCTCCAAGAGGCGCCCAGAAGACCCCAAGAAACCCCAAAGAGGTCCGCAAGGGGCTCCCAAGAAACCCCCATGAAGCCCCAAGAGGCCCCCCAAGAGGCACCCACAACGCTCCAAGATGCCCCTGGGACCGCCAGGAGGCCCCCAAGACGAGCCAAGATGACTCCACGAAGAAGAGACTCCGAGAGGCATCCAACATGCCTCTGGCCTGTCCGCGCGCCCTCCGTCTCCTCGTCCTCCTCCTCCTCCTCAGCCTCCTCCTCCCTCCCCCTCTTGGGTATGACGGCGTCCCCAACCCCTTATTCCACAACATGCTCATGCACATCCCTGATCAGGGCAACTCGCCTGGGAATCGTTTCTAGATGAGCTGGTGGGGTTACGCAAAGCGTCTAGAACCTCAACACAACACAACCACAACATCCATGGAACTGAATGGCAACACGGACGTATACCCGTTCATCGAATACGGTAGTTGCTTAATGGGGTCAAGAATAACAAGGACACGTGCGTACATCTGATTCAATTGAATGTGATGCAGCACATGGAACTGTCTAGTAGACTGTAGTGGCGCACGTGTTCCTGTGTACGGAGGTAAGCACACCTGTATACGCAGTGCGTGTACGGACGACGAGATGGAAACTTGACTGCAGGCAACTTCCTGTATTCATGGTAGTGCAAAGCACGTAATTTGTGGCATGGTGCACGGTGTGCACTGTAAGCGTCGCTGTGTAGAGTAGTCCATTGCTGGTGGTATGACGTGTTGCGATGTGGTCTGGTGCACTGCGGTTCGTCGCGAAAACATCGCTGCTCAACAGAGGGGAACGGCACATGCCCCCGCAGAGCTGTAGTCAGAGTGAGACAATGCACACAATGACGGGAGCTATAGAGCAAGAACAAGAAATACGTCATCAACATACACCTTCGGAACTCCACGCGGATGTCCTAGTATCTGGCGGCCGGTCGGGACGATTCGGACACCCCGAGACCGTTCTCGGTGAGGCGCAGATGCTAGAACGCATCCCAACGCAGAAAAACCTCCAGAAAGGGAGGCAGACATCCGAAAGCCCCTCCGGAAACTGACCCCGTGCGTCTTTCTCGCCCTCTGTGAACCGTGGTCGAGGAACGACAAACTACAGAAGCAGAAGCGTTCGGAGGTCCGAGCTGATTTCTTGGATCGGCGCTGGATCCCCCTTCCTTTAGGTCGGGTACGTCCCCCTACGACTATGGGAACGAAGAATGACGTAAAGAAAAACTCGGAGGTGCGCGCGGCTTTCTCGGATCCGCGCTGGACCCTCCTCCCCGGCGCGCGGAGCGCGCCAGGGGCGGCGCCGGAGGCGCCGCCAGGGGGCTCCAGCGCCGATCCGAGAAATCCGCGCGGACCTCCGAGTTTTAATGTTTATGTCATTCTTCGTTCCCCTAAGCTTCAGTCGTGCCGGTCCCCCTACAGGCGGTTTTGTGGGCAACAGATGAACCATTGTTAAAAAAACTAAGAAATAGCCACAACATATTCAAAAAAACGTCCCCAGACTATTTGTTGACTATTTTGGAATATCCTCCTGCACAGGGACAGGCCCGACCTGAACCAAGAGCCCTGGGAAAGGGCCCCCCCGAAGGCCCCAGGGCACCTTGTCCCCTTCCTCCCCTTCCATTATCCTGCCTTCCCCCCCCCTCCTCTTCCTCCTCCTCCTCCTCCTCTTCCTCCTCCTCCTCCTCCGCCTAGGCCCTGAGAAAGGGAACCCCCCAGAGCCTCTTGTCCAGCCCCAGCACGGCGAGCTCGCCCAGCACCGTGCCCGAGTGGCAATCGGCGAGGTGCTGTCCGCCCCGCTCGACCTGCCAGGGCGCGGCAGGGCGGGGCCCCGAGGCTCCACGGCAGTGGTGTTGCCTCCCCCACGTCTCTTCGTTGGGCAGTGGTCCTTCTCCTCGTCCTCCTCCTCGTCCTCCTCCTCGTCCTCGTCCTCGTCCTCGTCCTCCTCCTCCTCCTCCTCCTCCTCCTCCTCCTCCTCCTCCTCCCCTTCCTCCTTGTCCTCCTCGTCCTCTCCTCCTCCTCCTCCTCCTCGTCGTCCTCCTCCTCAGAGCTTGCACTCCGTAGTCCGAGCTGACGTTGGACTCCCAGGGGCGCAGCCGTCGCCGCCGAATCACGGCGGCAGATTTTCGGCCATTTGCGTTCTCGGGGGGCGTCTTCGTCGGTTCTCATCGGTTTTCCAGCCTCGGGGTGCTCTGCAGCAACGGCGCCTCGCCGGAAGTGTTCCAAGGGTAAGCGGATCATCCCGAGTAGCCGCGGAAAGCCCGAGTTCTGGCCCGAAAAACAGACCTGCTCTCGTCACGGAAAATCGCGACGGGATGTTTTTTTGTCAGTGTAATTCCCATAGCCCTGGGGCCCTTGCTGGGCTCCGGGGCCGTCGACGACTTGGGACGAAAATCCAGGGAACCACGTGGTGAAAAACTCACGACGTCGTGATTCTGGGCTCCCTCACCCCCGCGCCTTCCGCGCTGTCCCGCCTACAGCCCCAGCCTCCGCGGGCATCGCCACCCAAAACATGTCTCAGCAGGGCTGGACCTAAACGCTATGTTTCGTTTTGTTGTTCATTATGCTCTCCTTGCCTTCTTGCACCTCCCTCCCAAAACCGAAAAAACAAGACACAGTCGACGTCCAGCAAAACGGCGTTTAGGTCCAGCACTGTTCGGGAATCCGCCGACCCTGTCGGCGTGCGTGGGGGGTCTGTCTCGTCCAGTCGACGGGACGCCTTTTCTGTTTATCCTTCCCCGTCGGGAGGTAGAAAGCACTCTCCCGTCGTCGGGGAAGGAGTCTAGGGATTCAGGGAAATCGACCCACGTCGTAGTCACGTCAAAGGGAAGGCCCTTCCCTTTGTCCCTTCCCCGGCGGGAGGGGGGGGAACTTCCTGGGGGGGTGTCAGATTCGCACCGCCTTCTCTCCCACGCCAGTCCTCCTCCGGTCCTCTTCCCCCGGGGGGGGGGTCCAGGGGGGAGTCCTTTTCCTCCTCCGCCTCCTCCGCCTCCTCCTCCTCCTCCTCCTCCTCCTCCTCCTCCGCCTCCTCCTCCTCCTCCTCCTGGTCCTCTCCGGTGTCTTTCAGGGTCGGCGGCACCGGGCGTCAGGCCTTCACAATTCCAACAGCTCCGGACGCTTCGCCCCTCCAGACGCCTCGCCATCTGCCACGACGGGGCCCTAGGACACACAAATCCGCCGACCCTGTCGGCGTGTGCGAGGGGCTTGGCTGTTCGAGTCGTCGTCTCCGTCGGTCGTCGCCTCCGTCGTCCCCTTTCCCTGCAGCTTCCTTCTCAAGCTCGTGAGCGAGAGAAAAATCTAGCAGTGTCGTAATCGAGTCGAAGGGAAGCCCCTTCCCTTTGATCCCTTCCCCAGGGGGGGGGGGGTCCCGGGGGGGTGGGGGGGCAGATTCGTTTTTCCTCGGGCGGCCTAGAAACCTCGAAAACACTCCAAATGAGGTCCGAATGCCCAAGATGGCCCCCGAGACGGCCCAAGAGGGCCCCGAGTCGCCCAAAGATCTGCCGCAAACGCCCAAGACAGCCCCAAGACCGTCCAAGAAGCCTCCAAGACGTCCCAGGCCCCCTCCAAGAGACCCCCAGGAAGCCCCAAGAGGCCCCCACGAGGCTTCCAAGCGACCCCTAAGACCTTCCCAAGAGGCCCACAAACTACCCCCAAGAGGCCCCCAAGAGCGCTCGTCGTCGTCGTCGTCGTCGTCGTCGCCATTCAGGGTCGGCGGCACCCGCCGTAAGGCCTTCGCAATACATGCACACAAATAACAGGATTCCCACTATTTTGCAATATTTTCTATGTTTTCGTCTTCCCCCCCAGTTCCTGGGGGTCGACGATTCATTGTGTCTGTGTGTTTCTTTCCCTCCTGACGGGGCCCAAGTGCGGTGGTGTTCTGTATGTGAACCCCGTCCGGGCCCAAGGGGCGCGCTCTCTTCGCAGCGAGACCCGAGAGCCCAGGCGCCCCCCACACAGGGCCACACGGGCTCCGACTCCTCGTCCTCCATCTCGGGTCTCTCCTCCTCCAACCCCTCATACCAGAGGCCTCCCAGATGGGGAGCGAGTAGATGGGGTTGGAGGATCGCGCCGCATCGCCGATACATCGACGATGCATCGGCGACGCATCGGCGATGCACCAGAGATGCATCGGCGACGTCGGCGATGCGTCGGCGATGCGTCGGCGACGTCGGCGTGGAGAAGATCGGGCTCCACATCGAGCCGCATCGCCGATGTATCGCCGATGCATCGGCGATGCGGCGCGATCCTCCGATCCCATCTACTCCGATCCCATCTGGGAGGCCCGGACATACCCAATCGAGACTCTTCCCGGACTCGGACCTGGGCTCAGTCTGAGACGCAAGACCAAACTAGGGTTCGAACGAATACATGACTGAAACGCTTGGGAGATGGGGGGTGCATGGGGAGGAGGGGCACCAACGCTTTGCGCTTGAGGCTAGCTAATGGGCGTCAAAACATCGCATGCGTTCGCTCGCCCTCCCGTGCAAGACGCAATGAGAACAAACAAATGGAAACGAATACGATGCGATGGGAGAGACCGGCAACATGTCGGAAGAGCCGTGGGCGCCCGTAACTCGCCGTCTCTTCTCCCTGCTCGTGCTCCTGCTGCTTATCATCCTTAGTCTCCTCTATTTGCACCTGCACATCCTTCTCTTCGTCCTCCTCCTCTTCCTCTTCCTCCTCCTCCTCCTCCTGCTCCTGCTCCTGCTCCTGCTCCTGCTCCTCCTCCTCCTCCTCCTCCTCCTCCTCCTCCTCCTCCTCCTCCTCCTCCTCCTCCTCCTCTCCTCCTCCCTCCTCCTCCTCCTCCTCCTCCTCCTCCTCCTCCCCTCCCCTCCCCCTCCCCCTCCCCCTCCCCTCCCCCCTCCCCCTCCCCCCCCCCCCTCCCCCTCCCCCTCCCCTCCCCTCCCCTCCCCCCCCCTCCCCCTCCCCCTCCTCCTCCTCCATCCCCCCTCCCCCGTCCCCTCCCCCTCCCCCTCCCTCCCCCTCCTCCTCCTCCTCCTCCTCCTCCTCCTCCTCCTCCGCTCCTCCTCCTCCTCCTCCTCCTCCCTCCTCCCCTCCTCCTCCTCCTCCTCCTCCTCCTCCCCTCCCTCCTCCTCTCCTCCTCCCCTCCTCTCCTCCTTCGCTCCTCATCCTCCTCCTCCTCCTCCTCCTCCTCCTCCTCCTCCTCCTCCTCCTCCTCCTCCTCCTCCGCTCCTCCTCCTCCTCCTCCCTCCTCCTCCCTCCTCCTCCTCCCCCACCTCCCCTCGAGAACGGGAAATTGTGGATTCGCAGGGGCGCAGGGTCCGGGCGCGCGCGCGCGAGGCTTTCGCGCTGCGTTCGCGACTGTTCTCTCCTCCTCCTCTCGTCCTCCTCCTCCTCCTCCTCCTCCTCCCTCTCCTTTCTGTCCTCCTCCCCCTCCTTTTTTTTTTTTTTTTTTTTCTCCTGGTGTCTCCCCCCCCAAAAAAGAAAACAACAAAACATCGGAATTCATAGTCCGCTGATGTTTTTTGCTGTTTTTTTTTTTTGGGGGGGGGGGGTCGGCGACGGAAAAAAAGGAATGCGACGTGGCCTCATCTGCCCACCACCCTAGAAGGATTCCTATTGAACGCCCCCACAATAAGGATTCACCTCCGCCTTCGCCTCCTCGTTTTCCTCCTCCTCCTCCTCCTCCTCCTCCTCCCTCTCTGTTTTGTTTTCTCCTGGTGCCCCCCACCCGAACAAGAATTCGGAATTGAGATTCGCGGATGTTTGGTTGTTGTTGTTGTTGTTGTTGTTGTTGTTGTTGTTTGTTTGGGGGGGGGTCGGCGGCAAAAAAAAGAATGCGACGTGGCCTCATCTGCCCTCATCCCTAGAAGGATTCCTATTGAACGCCCCCACAATAAGGATTCATAGTGAAATCCTCGACAGAAGGATTCCGATCGAAACCCTCCACTGAATGATTCCTACTGAAATCCTCCACATGTGGATTCCTACTGAAACCCTCCACTGAATGATTCCTACTGAAATCCTCGAATGGCAATGGCAATGGCAATGGCAATGGTAATGGTAATGGCAATGACAAACGCAATGGTAACGGTATTGGTACTGGTAATGGTAACGGTAATGGTAACGGGGTAGCGACTGGCAATGGCAATGACAATGGCAATGGCAATGGCAACGGTAATGGTAATGGCAATGGCAATGACAATGGCAGGACAATGGCAATGGCAATGACAATGGTAATGGCCATGGTAATGGCCATGGCAATGGTAGTAGTAATGGAAATGGTAATGGTAATGGTAATGGGAATGGAAATGGGAATGGGAACGGGAACGGGAACGGGAATGGAAATGGTAGTGGTAGTGGTAGTGGTAATGGCAATGGTAGTACTGGTAATGGGAATGGTAATGGCAATGGTAATGGCTAAGGGCAATGGCAATGGTAATGACAGAAGTAATGGTATTGGTACTGGTACTGGTAATGGCAACGGCAATGGTAATGGTAACGGGGTGGCGAATGGCAATGGCAATGGCAATGGGAATGGCAATGGCAATGACAATGGTAATGGCCATAACAATGGTAATGGTAATGGAAATGGTAAAGGTGATAGGAATGGCAATGGTAATGAAAAGGAATGGTAAAGGTAATGGTAATGGAACGGTAATGGCAATGGAGATGGGAATGGGAATGGTAATTGGAATTGTAATGGTAATGGCAGCGGTAATGGTAATGGCAGCGGTAATGGTAATGGTAATGGTAATGGTAATGGCAATGGCAATGGTAATGGTAGTGGTCATGGCAATGGCAATGGCAATGGCAATGGTAAAAGGTAATGGCAAATGCAATGGTAATGGTACTGATACTGGTAATGGTACTGGTAATGGTAACGGGGTAGCGACTGGCAATGGCAATGACAATGACAATGGCAACGGTAATGGGAATGGCACTGGCAATGGGATTGGCAATTGCAATGGCAATGGTAATGGCCATGGCAATGGTAATTGTAATGGTAATGTGAATGGGAATGGGAACGGCAACGGGAATGGAAATGGTAATGGTAGTGGTAACGGAAATGGGAATCGCAATTGCCATTGCCATTGCCGCTACCATAAGGTAAAGGGTAAAAGGTAAGGGTAAAAATAAAGGTAATGTTAACGGCAAGTGGTAATGGTGATGGAAGTGGTAATGGTAATGGTATTGGGAATGGGAATGGGAAGGGTAATGGTTCTGGCAATGGTAATGGTAGTGGCTAATGGCAATGGCAATGGTAATGACAGTGGTAATGGTAATGGTACTGGTAATGGTGTTGGTGACGGTAACGGTAATGGTAATCGTAATGGCACTGGTAACGGGGTAGCGACTGGCAATGGCAATGACAATGGCAATGGCAACGGTAATGGTAATGGCAATGGCAATGGCGATGGGAACGGCAACGGCAATGGCCATGGCAATGGTAATGGTAATGGTAACGGGGTAGCGACTGGCAACGGCAATACAATGGCAATGGCATCGGTAATGGTAATGATAATGGCAATGGCAATGGGAATGGCAATTGTCATGGTCATGGTAATGGTAATGGTAATGGTAAAGGTAAACATAAATGTGAAGGTAATGGCAATGGTAATGGAAACGGTAACGGGGATGGGAATGGAAATGGAAATGGTAGTGGTAACGGGAATGGGAATTGTAAGGGTAAGGGCAAAGGGAAAGGTAAAGGCAATGGTAATGGTAGTGGCTAAGGGCAATGGCAATGGCAATGGTAATGGTAATGGTAATGGTAATGGTAACGGGAATGGGAATGGACTGGCAATGGCAATTGCACTGGTACTGGCAATGGCGATGGTAATGGTAATGGTAACGGGAATGGGAATTGGAATGGTAAAGGTACTGGTAATGGTGGTGGTAGTGGTAGTTGTAGTTGTAGTGGTAGTGGCAATGGTAATGGTAATGGAAGTGGTAATGGTAAGGGTAATGATGAGGAGCAACCTGAAAGATCGTACGAACTTCTCTGGGACCCACAACGACTCCACAATTATCCAGCCTCTCCTCCTACTCCTCCTCCTTCTCCTCCTTCCCTCCTCCTCCTCTTCCTCGTCCTCCTCCTCCGCCTCCTCCTCCTCCTCCGCCTCCTCCTCCTCCTCCTTCTCCTCCTCCTCCTCCTTCTCCTCCTCCTCCTCCTCTGCCTCCCCGTCAACCTGGGAGACGTTCAGAACTACGTGTAAACATGTGTAATTCTGCGAGCGGGCAGAGGCCTCATGAAACAAACAGCAGCATGGGCGAAATACACACTCCAAATCCCTGATTAATCGTCCCCCGGGTCTGGTTTTTGTAAGGCGCCTTTTTTGTACCTAGGAGGGTCCGCTTTATTATTGTGATTTCTTTGGATTGGAGCTTAGCGGGTCTGGTTTATTAAGGAGCCCCGTCGAAGAGGGGGGTCCGGAATCTTAGGTCGCATTTGGAGGGGGGTCCGGTTTTTTAGGCGGGGGTCGATCAATAGTATGCCGTGTGTTGTAACGCCTCGGAGCCCCTGCTGGTCGTGTTAGAAGTCGACCTCTGGAACGTGCACGAGATTTCAGCGGCGGCAGATGACTGGCATGATGCTGCCATGGCCGTGTCGGCTGGCCTTGTCTTGCGTGGTTATGCATTGCGTTTGTAGTCCGGCAGACATGTGCATTTGGTGCAGGAGCGTGGGTCTAGAGAGAGTCCATACCCCAAGTTTCCTAAGTATCGCCTCTTTCCTCCTTCCGCCGCCTCCTGCTCCATCTCCTTGCCTCCCTCTATCTCGGTCCATCTCTAATCATCGTCATCATCATCATCATCATCATCATCATCATCATCATCATCATCATCATCATCATCATCATCATCATCTTCAACCTCCTCTTAGTTCCCTCTCCTCCCCAATCGCCGCCCTTATCCTCATTCTCCACCTGCTGCTCCTTTTCATCCATCCATCCTTCCCTCGCGAGCTGCCCGAGTCCATCACACGAACCCCACTGGAGTTACCTCACGATCGCCTGTTGTTCGCAGCCCTCCCTTATTCCTCCTCTCTTTCTCCCTTCCTGACCCATCCATCCTTCCCCCTCCTCCTTCCTTGGCACCATGCACATGAGCTGAAACCTTAACTTCTCCAATATGGAGAATGTACATTTCGTTGCCGTAGTTGCCCTCCTTCATGAGCACCATCCCCGGATAGACCTGGCACCCGTGGGGATCCTGCACGCCCGCAGTTCCTGCTCCTGCTCCCGCATGCTCGTCATCGCTGCTGCGTGTTCATGGAGATTCCGACTCATTCCTGCCCCTTGCTTCGAAGTCCCGAAGATCCCCCCAACGTGCCAAGAGGACTCAAAGAGGCGATGTTGAAGGCGCTGTCTTCGTCCTCGTTGCCCTCCTCCTCATCCTCGTCCTCGTCCTTGCCCTCATCGTCGTCGATGTCGTTTTCTTCCTCCTGGTCGTCATGGTGGTGGTCGTCGTCGCACCCTCCTCCTGCTCTTCCTCCTCCTCGTCCTCCCCCTTCTCCTCCTCCTCCTCCTCCTCCCCCTCCCCCCCCCCGCACTTGGGTCCCAGGGGTGGCCAGAAGGGGCCCACCAAAGCCACCCCTTTGCTCACAGAGATCTCTCTGTTCACCCAGGTCGCTACCTTTGGTTCACACTATCTGTGCCATTTCGTCCCTTTCCCCGTCAGCTCTCATGGGCAAGGTTTCTCAAAATACTGGTCGGGATACTTGTTCGATCGCGACGGCGGCGAGAGGTCGGGCGGCGTCAGGGGGCGGAGCAGACTAGCAACGGCCTGAATTAGCGCAAGGGATGAGGAAGAGCGAAAGAGGAAAGACCAAGCGGGAGGGGGGCAAACAGGAGGCACGCCTCGCTGCCGCTCACAAGACGGCGCACACCAGGAAGTCCTTCCGGGCTGGTGGGGATACGCGAAACATCTAGAATTTCTCGGATTTCTCGGATCCGTGCTAGACCCCCCTCCCTGGCGCGCGCGGAGCGCGCCAGCAGCGGCGCCGGAGGCGCCGAGGGAGGGGGTTCGAGCGCAGTTCCAAGAAACCCGCGCGGACCTTAGAGGAATCGTGCATGCCGTTCTGTTGTTCGGTTACCTGCCCCAGTCCACTTCACAAAACCGGGGTCGGCGGCCGAAGTGGCAACCTTCAAATTTGAGCAGGGACCGACCGTCCCGGCATTCCTATAGGCCTACCGCGGAATGTTCTTAGAACGCCAACATGTCCTGAAAAAACAAAGTTCTTAGAACATGAGCCCGATGTGCTAAAACAAGACCGTCCCAGCCATAAGTGTTCTTAGAACACTTCGTGGAAACAGCAAAAGGTTCTTAAAACATCGTTTGGTTGACCTAGGGTCGGCGGACGAAAAGGAGGAGAACAATTGCGGCCGAAAAGAAAACATCGTCGGACGACTGGCCTTCGGCCTCTCGACGGCGCGTTAGCTCCCAGCAGGATCCTCCACCTCCTCTACGTCCCCCTCCTCCTCCTCCTCATCCTCATCCTCCTGCTCCTCCTCCTCCTCATCATCATCATCATCAACATCAACATCATCCTCATCCTCCTCCTCCTCCTCCTCCTCCTCATCCTCCTCCTCCTCCTCATCATCAGCATCAGCAGCATCATCCCCCTCCAGCTCCGCCTCCTCCTCCTCCGCCTCCTACTCCTCCCACCTCCTCTACGTCCCCCTCCTCCTCCTCCTCATCCTCATCCTCCTGCTCCTCCTCCTCCTCATCATCATCATCATCAACATCAACATCATCCTCATCCTCCTCCTCCTCCTCCTCCTCCTCATCCTCCTCCTCCTCCTCATCATCAGCATCAGCAGCATCATCCCCCTCCAGCTCCGCCTCCTCCTCCTCCGCCTCCTACTCCTCCTCCGCCTCCTACTCCTCCTCCTCCTCCTCCTTCCTCCTCCTCCGCCTCATCATCATCCATCATCATCATCCATCATCATCATCATCACACATCATCACATCATCTATCACCCCTCCTCCTCCGCCTCCCCCCTCCGCCTCCTCCTCCGCGTCCGCCTCCTCCTTCTCCTCCTCCTTCTCCTCCACAACCACCTCCTCCTCCTTCTCCTCCTCCTCCTCTTATCGCCTCCTCTTCCTCCCTTCTCCTCCTGCCTCCCCGCCCTCCTCCTCCCTCCCTACTCCTCCTCCTCCTCCTCCTCCTCCTCCTCCTCCTCCTCCTCCTCCTCCTCCCTCCTTCCTCCGTCTCCTCCTCCTCCTCCTCCTCCCCCTCCTCCGCCACCTCTCTTCCTCCGCCTCCTCCGCCTCCCTCCCTCCTCCTCCCTCCTCCTCCTCATCATCATCATCACATCCGCCTCCTCCTCCCCCTCCTCCTCCTCCTCCTCCTCCTCCTCCTCCGAAAAACATCCACCTCCCCTCCTCCTCCGCCCCCTCCTCCTCCGCCCCTCCTCCTCCTCCTCCTCCTCCTCTTTCCTCCTCCTCCTCCAACCTCCTCCTCCTCCCCTCATCAGCATCATCATCCTCCGCTCTCGTCCCTCCCCTTCACCTCCGAATTCCAATACCGCCTCCTCCTCCCTCATACCTTTTCCTGATTGGTAGCTCTTCCCTGTCTCACCCCCTCCCTCCTCCTCCTCCTCCTCCTCCTCCTCCTCCTCCTCCTCCTCCCCCTCCTCCTCCTCCGCCTCCTTCCCCTCCGTCTACTCCTAGGGTGGCTCCTAACCTTACGGTAAGTGAAGACGGCGTGGTGCCGCGAGTCGCGCTCTATGGCGCTCCCTTCGCCCTGTGCGTATAACGTGGACATCGCACTTGACGCTGCAAGCACTGATTCGAAAGTAGTGTGAATGGAAGCAACTGACGGTGGAAGGGGAAGAGGAGGTAAAGGATGGCGGAGGGAGGAAAGGAGGGGATGAGGAAGGGAATTATCTATATAAGGAGAGAAGCCATAGCATGCGGCGTGGGAGAGAATAAGATGGGGGAGGACGACGACGACGACGACGGCGACGACGACGACGACTCGACGACGACGAGGTCGTCGAAGCTGCGCTCCCCCCCACTCCGCACCACTGCGGTCGTCGGCGTCGTCGGCGCCGTCGCTGCCCGGCAGAAATCCTCCTCCTCCTCCTCCTCCTCCTCCTCTCCTACTCGCCATCTCTCCTCCTCCTCCTCCTCCTCCTCCTCCTCCTCACCATCATCATCATCATCATCATCCTATCCTCCTCTCACCCTCATCATCGCCAATCCCCTACTACCAATCTGGCACTACCCCTCCCCTCCGCGCGCGCTGCACCTGCGGCATCAAACCCAGCTGGCCAAAGATTCGAAGCGGATCCAGCAGTGTCCGCGATGGCGCCGCAGGATGCCCAAAGGTCCCAGAAACGTAACACAACGACCAACGACCATCGACACTCCTCATCATCCTCGCCCCGCCCCCTCCTCCTCTCTTCCCTACTCATCATCGTTTATCCTCCTCTTCCGCCATAATCTGCCACCCCCTCCGCATCCTCTCAATCCCTCCCATCCTCATCCTCCTCATCCTCGCATCATCCACGCCCGCCTCCTCCTGATCCTCCTCCTCCTCCTCCTCCTCCTCCTCTCCTCCTCCCCTCTCCTCCCTCCTCCTCCTCCTCCTCCTCCTCCTCCTCCTCCTCCTCCTCCTCCTCCTCCTCCTCCTCCTCCCCCACCGCACCTCTTCTTTGTGCCAGCCTCGTGACGGGGCTGCCTCGTCCCACCGTCTCGGACCGTCTCCGATCTCCCCGCTTTCGGCGCGAGAGAGCGGGGCGGGCTGCGGCGGGCGGCGCAGCGGCGCAGCAGCGCCACAGCGCTGGCCAAGCGGGCCGCGGCGGGCCGCCAGGACGCGGCGCCGCTCACCCTGCGAGGCGGCGGCGACGACGAGCGGGGGGGGGATGAAGAAGATGACGCGAGGAGCACGAGCATGGGAGGGGGCAGGAGGGGGGGGGCATGATGAGCAGGAGGAGGAGGAGGTCGGAGGAGGCGGATGATGAGCAGGTGGCGCCACGCAGAGGAGACGCGATGACGACGACGAGGATGACGATGAGGAGTGGTGGAGATGACGATGACGACGATGACGAGGATGACGATGACGACGAGGATGACGATGAGGATAATGATCAGGATAGCGATGATGAGGAGTGGAGATGAGTTGACACGTACTGTACGTATGGTGTCTTAATGTCACGCATGGGCCCACGCCCACGCCCAGCAGTTACGCGGATGGACGGCGATGCAAGCGTTGATTTACCCTCTCCCAGCAGCTACATGGATGGACGAGTGGATCCACGGGTTGCCCGAATCCGAACGCCGACGCGGCGACTGGCTGGGGCGGGGCATCGAGTCATCGCAACCGTAAGGGAGGAGCGGCGGCGAAATAGGAAAGGAAGATATGGAAGGAGGGCGAGGACTGCGGCCCTCAAGTTTTACTTCCTCCTCCTCCTCCTCCTCCTCCTCCTCCTCCTCCTCCCCCTCCTCCTCCTCCTCCTCTCCTCCTCTCCGATCCCCCTCCTCCTCCTCCTCCTCCTCCCCCTCCTCATCCTCCTTTTCCTCCTCCTCCTCCTCCCTCGGGCGGGGCCCGTTCGGATGTGTAGGAGGCTACTGTAGGAGGGGACGAGGAGGAGGAGGATGAGGAGGAGGAGGAGGACGAGGAGGAGGAGGAGGAGGACGAGGAGGAGGAGGAGGAGGAGGAGGAGGACCTCGGAGGAGGAGGATGAGGAGGAGGAGGGAGGAACGAGGGACGCGATGGCCCGATGGCTAGCTCTCTCGACGTCGCCGCCTTCGCGCGTCCAGCGCGCACCGATGAAGAAGTCGAGCTGAGCTCAGGTGTCGAGCTCAGCTCGTCGCGTGCCCGGCTCGCCCCGATGTCGGGGCGGGCGGAAGGGCGGGCCCGCCCGCGCCCCGATGTCGGGGCGGAGCGGCGGAGCGCGGCCAGGGCCGAGCAGCACGGTGGGGCTGCAGGCGGCCTCAATGCCTCAATCACCTTCCCAATCCTTCTATCCGACTCCTGATGA
This sequence comes from Prorocentrum cordatum, assembly GCA_963575745.1. Lineage (NCBI taxonomy): Eukaryota > Dinophyceae > Prorocentrales > Prorocentraceae > Prorocentrum > Prorocentrum cordatum. Next base: position 119,098 of record CAUYUJ010017285.1, read on the forward strand.
TCATGATGATGATCCCCTTCGGGCCCCTCCCATATTCCCAAGGCCGCACCCTGGCCGGCGCGAGCCGAGCTCGCGCGCGTATGAACACAAAATGCAACGGATGCCCTGCAATGGCCGCGTGCGTCAATAGTGAGCGCAAAATCCACACGCGCTCGGGTATTGACGACAACATGCGCGCCGGCATCGTGCTCGTCGCTCGGCGGCGATAACGGGCCGCCCTGAAACATGCCTGTCAAAAATTCCGAATCGGACGCGCAAGCTCTCGCAACACCAGCGGGGCTCGCGGCGATCGCGCGACTGCATTGATGGTCACATGCAGACGGCGCAATTACTTAAGAATGTGCTTCGCCGAAGCTGCTGGGGCACTGCGCTGCCTAGCGACGATGCTCATTGGCGCATCCTCAGCATTGGCAAGCTGGTGCATCCGCGCGGCGATGCTCACAGCCGACGGGCCCATGCACTTGGACGTGTCGGGCCCCCCCTCCTGCACGGTCACGGCGGCGGCAGCGCCCTTCTTGGCGGCAGCGGCCTTCGGCCGCGGCACGAACCTCTTCAGGGTGAACGGCTTGCCTGCCTCGCAGACGTTGCCGATGGCGCCCTCGACCGGCTTGATCACTGGCACTTTAAGTTTCACGTTGATGCATGTGCCTGGGGCAGGGGCGGGGTCTGCGGCGGGGTCTACCGTCATGGGGTAGAGTGACAAGGCATCGAGCTTGTGGTCGTACGTCTCGAACGTCAACTCGACGTTCGCCTGGCTCGCCTTGGCGCAGGTGCCCACGAGCCAGCCAGGCAACGGCGCTTCCGACTGGATGCTGTTGTGCGAGGAGCCGCTCACGAAGAAGTCGATGCCGAGCACCGTCGCGATCTGGATGGACTTCGGCTGGTGCTTGGTGCTCACCGTGCCGGCGAGGACGAACCTCAGCTGCTGCTCCACCACGCGGGTCACCGCAAGCTCGCTGTGGCTCTTGGAGCCCAGGTCCAGGAAGGTGATGTCGCCCCAGTTGCGCGCGTCGACGTGATCCCACAACAACTTCTCCAGGGCCTTCTGGAGGCGCACGAGGTACAGGGCGTCGATGGTGACCTGACTGACTGACTGACTTACGAAACGACAAAGGTGAGGGCGGGGGCGGGGCCCTGGGATAACGGGGCCAGGGACCCGGCCAGGGACCCGGGACGGCCAGGGACCCAGGGAGAAGGAGGAGGAGGTGGAGGACGGTGGAGGACCAGAAGGAGGAGGAGGAGTAGGAGTAGGAGGAGGAGGAGGAGGAGGAAGAGGAGGAAGACGAGGACGTGGATGAGGAGGAGAAGCAGAGAAGCAGCAGCAGCAAGGGAAGGAGAAGGAAGGAGGGAGGGGGGCGGAGCGAAGGGTGGAGCGAGCGGTAAGGAGGAGGAAAGGGAGGCAGAGGTGGCGGAGGAGGAGGAGGGATGAGGAGGAGGAGTAAGGGGATGAGGAAGAGGAGGACGACGACGACGACGGCGGCGACGAGGAGGAGGAGGGAGGAGGAGGGGGAGGAGGGGAAGGAGTCCGAAGGAGGAGGAAGAGGAGGAGGAGGAGGAGGAGGAGGAGGCGGAGGATTGCATTGCCCGGCTGTCCCTGGCGACAGGCGCGGCCGCGGCCGCGGCCCGAGAGAACGCGTCTGCCTCCCGCATGTTGACGCTGCCAGACGCCAGGTCGTAGATGTTGTCGAACGGCATGTGCCACGGCGTCGCCAATGTCTCCGAGTCCGGGGGCGGCGGCGGCGACTCTTCCTGAGCAGCCTGAGCCAGCGCCGCAGGCGCAGGGGCAGGGGCCGGGGCAGCCTTTGGCTTCGCCCTCGCCTTCGCCGTCGCTCCAACGGCGCTGGAGGCAGCGGCTCCGGCCGCTCCGTCGTCGCCTGGCGTGATCTCCCCGAGCCTCTCGTTCAGGACGGCCAGCGCCTGGTCGGAGCTCTGCACCTTGGCCAGCTCCGACAACACGTGCAGCCAGTTGGCATGCCATGCCTCTCGCGAAGAGCTGCAGGCATCTAGGTCGCAAGCGACATTCAGCACGTCGCTGTTCGCCAGGAACTGCATCGCCTTCGGCACGTCGACGTCGATGACGTTCGTGCCGAGCTGCCCCACGGCCATGAGCATCAGCGACTGCACGTACTTGCCCCGCACGTGGCTGATGAGAGGGACGATCTCTGGCGTGACGCCCGCATCGTCGAGACCGTCCGGGAGAGACCCGTCGATGACGAGACAGTCGGCGGCATCAATGGCCATGGCGATCCAAGCAGGAGGGATCTCGGCGTTCAGGATGACCCACAACTTGCTGAGCAGGTCCATCGCCTGCGTCATGTTGTTGCTGCCGCCGCCCTCGCACACAGCCTTGGCCAGGTCGATGCGCACGGGGTGCATGCTCGCGGGCAAGTGCAGCGGCTGGGCCTTGATGAAGGCCGACAGGCGCTCCTGAACGCCAGCGTCTGCCAGGAAGGCAGCTACTCCAGCGCGCTCCTTCGCGTCCGCAGCGGCGGCGGCGGCGTCGTCGGCGGCTGCCGTCGACGCCATGAGCGCCGCCATCATGTCCGCAGTCGGGTCCCCAGTGCTGGCCACCAAGGCCACCGCGCCAGACTCGTGAGCAGCGATGACCTTGTCACGCAAGACGCAGCGAACCTTGCTCCAAGCATCTACCTTCTTGCGGCGCACTGTAATGTGCCCAGCAAGCGCGAACTCGAGCGCGGACGAGCAGGCCTTCGAGATGAGCCTGTCGTGCACCTGAGGCGAGAGCTTGCCGTCGTGCCCGTGGAACTTGACGACCGACTGCGCGTGCCGCAACATCGCCCAGACGTCGTCGAGGAACGTGACGTCCCGCGTGGAGTCGGAGTTCACCACGTCCACCGTGAGCGGGAACATCTCCTTGGGCGGCGACGGCGGGGGCGCCTGCTGTCCACTCTTGGCCTTCTTGATCTTGGGCTCCGGGACCTGCGGCTGCAACATGAACACCTTGCTGGAGGCCATGGGCGTCAGGAGACGGTTGAGGAAGTCCTTGCCTGGCTTGTCGATGATCCACTGGGTCACTATACGATTCGCATCGATCGCCGAGGGGCAGGGCGGCACACACATCTTGAGCAGCTCCAGGAACGTGACTGTGAACTCCTGCGGTGCCAGCAACTTCGAGAACGCACGAGGGAAACCAGAAGCGACGGCGTGCAAGCAAATGAGCACGCTCTCGGCGTTCAGCGTCTTGTTCAAGAAATCCACCGACTCCTGGCAGTAGACCACGAACATGTCCTGGGAGGAGGAGGAGGAAGAGGAGGAGGAGGAGGAGCTGAGAGGGGGAGGAGGAGGGGGAGGAGGAAGGGGAGGAGGACTGGCGGACGCACGGAAGGACGGAAGGACGGAAAGAGAGGAGAGAGAGAGAGAGAGAGAGAGAGAGAGAGGGAGGGGCAGGATCGTTCGTAAGCGATGAAGGGGGAGGTGCAGGAGAGGGGGGCCGTTGAGCGTTAAGGCGGCGTTAAGGCGTTAAGGGGGAGCGGGAGGGTGAGCGGGAGGATGGATGACGATAGGATGGAGAGGGAGGAGCAGGACGAGGAGGAGGAGGGAGGAAGAGCGGAGGGACGAAAGAGGGAGGGGGAGGGGGGGAAGGAGTCAGGGGACCAGGGGGGGATGAGGAGGAGGAAGGAGGAGAAGGAGGAGGAGGAGGACGAGGAGGGGGGAAGGATAGCGGGTCCAGCACGCCGAACCGCGAGAGGGCACGAGCGATGATCTTCGCTTTGTCGAAGGAGTTCCAGCTGTGCACCTTGTCGCCGAAATGTTTCTTGATGTACTCCCAGTACACCTGCTCGTAGCTCTGCTCCAGCTCCTCGCCCGGCGCCTCCGCGTGCGCGTCAACCGACCGCGACGACGGCGCAGTGGTGACGGTGGAGTCGTCGGCAGCAGCAGCCGCCGCGGCAGCCGCCCGCTTCCGGGACGTGAACCCCGACTTGTCCTTGTGCGCAAGGAACGCGGCCTCCATGGCTGGCACCTCCAGGAGGAGCTCCACGAACGAGAAGCCCGCGCCCTCGTGGAACGCGCTGTGGTAATCGCGGAGCCAGGTCAAAACTGGCAGGGGCGTCCGCGCATGAAGAAGGACGCAATCCTCCTCTGTGCTGTCGTGGGAGGAGTGGAAGTAGTAATAGGAGTAGTGATTTGTCATTCTTCTTAACTGCTTCTTATTACTTATTCGGCTTCATGCCTTCTTTCGGAGTAATGCAATTTAGCACATTATTAGCCATTCTTCTTACTGCGGAGGAGGACTGATGGGATTAGGAGTGATAGTCCAGAGGGATACATTAGGAGTGTGCTTATCTTTCTTAGTCTTACAATTAATATTATTTTACCCTCTTATGATATTACTGCAGACTTCTATTCCTAATGCTCGTCTCTTCCTTCGCCCTATGCCATCCTCCCATCTCTTACTCGATTCTCTTGTTTTTTCTCCCTCTCTCTCCTCTTCTTCTTTCTCCCGCCCTCTTCTCCTCCCTTGACCATTTCTTCTTATTTTCACTTCTTGCTGCCGCTTGACCTTTTTTTTTTCCCCCTGCTCCGCCTGTCGCCATCATTCCACTCTCTTGTCTTTGTTTTCCCAAAAAGAACACGCATGAGGACGATGAGGACGCACGATTGCCCCCGTCCCCCAGCATTTCCGTCGACATGGGACCTCGTCCCCCAGGTGATCGCCTTCAGGGGGTAGCCGCTGCCGGGCTGGTGCAGGTCGCCGCTCACGACGAGCCAAGGGTGCCCTCCGACGCCGAAGGCGACGCCCTTGTCCTTGAAGCTCTGCACGTACTTGTTGAACACCGTGGCGTGCCTCCGCTTGTTCGCCGAGTGGGCGTCGACCGACTGGCGCGTCACGCCGCGGTCGTCGACGTAGAACCAGGGCACCGTCTTGGAGCGGCAGACGCAATACAACGAGAAGATCTTCGAGAGCCGCATGCTACCCTCCAGGTCGCCCAGCAACTCCTCCAGCGAGACGTCGTCCTGGTAGAGCGTGCGGACGGCTAGATCACCAGCGCTGGGAGCGGCCGGCGGCTCCCCGGACTGCACGACTTGCTGGGCGGCGGCGGCGGCCATGGTGCACAGCCTGCTGGCGGCCGACGCGGCGCGGCCTCGCGGAGCGGCGGAGGGCGCCACGAAGCCTCGAGACAAATGGCTGAGAGAGGGAATGGAGGGGGGGTGGTCGACGCGTCTGGGTGTCTGGGGGGGTGGTCGACGCAGACGGGGCCATGGGACCCCATGGGCCCCTGGGCCAATTGATTTACCGACGCACCGACGCAGCGTCGTTGATGCGGGAGACGCCGAGAGGGACAATCAGACAATCAGCCCCGCCAGCCCTCGGGCGCAAGGCTTGCCAGGCTTGCCCACGAGACGGTCTCCAATATTCTTGTCATGGGCCATAGGCGGCCATAGGCCCATAGGCTGAGGGATCCAGCATGACAGCATGACAACAACAGTGTTGTTGTCATGCTGTCATGCTGTCATGCTGGACAACACTGACGAGCGATTCCAGGAGAGAGCGCCATGGGGCGGACATGGGCAGGGGGGGAGGACGAGGAGGAAGAGGAGGAGGAGGAGGAGAGGGAGGAGGTGGAGGAGGACGAGGAGGACTACGACGATGAGAGTGTTGAGGGACGAGAAGGATGAGGAGGATGACAGGATGATAACGGTAGGAGGAGGAGGAGGAGGAGGAGGGCTGAGGAGGAAGAGGAGAGCGATCAGGAGCGATCAGATGAAAGGACAGCGTACGTCCACAAACGGCGCCATGGCAGAGGGAAGGTCGGAGGGTTAAAACTGAGGCCTCAGTTTTAACCCTCGGAAGTGGCAACATGAGCCACTCCCTCGGGGGGTGGAACGCGACCACTCGTCGACGTCGTCTGGGTCGTTCCACCCCCCCTAGCACCGAGGCCAACAAGTCCTTGGGCGGAGGAAGGAACGGCGACGCGGCACGGAGGGAGCGCCCCCCGTCTGGTCAGGAGCGGCGACGATGGGGGCAACCGGGCAACCACGGCGCGGCCCGGCCAGCAGGCTCAGCAGGACTGCGTCGTTTGGTTTCGCTTGTTTTTTTCTTCACCAGCGGATCGGAGGCGGGGATGACCTCAGGAGGAGGAGGGGGGACATATGATGAGGAGGCGGAGGCGGAGAGAGGAGGGAGGAGAGTTGAGGAACTGAGGATAAAACGAATGGGGGGAAGGAAGGAGGACGGAGAGTGAGCAGGGAGGTGATCGAGGAGAGAAAGGCCTTACGGGAAGGATGAGGAGAGATATTAGGATTAGGATGTACGATGAAGAGAGAAGGCAGAATGATGAACGATGAATAGAATAGAAGAGGAGGGGGATGACGAGGTGCGAGGACCTTAGCATCATCAGCAGCATCTCCAACGTTGTCAGAGACGTTGTCATAACCATCCTGATCATCATGTTCATCATCATCATCATCATCCTCGTCATCACATCGTCAACCTCGTCCGACGCCGTCCTCCTTTTCATATTCCTCGTCATCCTCATCATACTCATCAGCCTCATCAGCTTCCATCTTATCCTTTTCACCCTGGCACATTATCATCATCAACATCCCTCATCCTCCTTAGCCTCCTCCTCCTCCTCATCATCATCATCCTCCTCCCCCCCCCCCAGCATCCGCAGTCCCCGCCGCAGTCCCCGCCCCATCATCATCATCCTCATCAACATCCCCAATTTCCTCACATCCGCATCCATGATCAGCATCGTCATCCGTCATCCACACCATCAGTAATCGCCATCATCATCATCAATCTTCTCATCCTCCTCATCCCCCTACTCATCATCATCCGCGTCCGATCCTTCTCATCGTCGTAGCGTCGTAGCGCGGCGCAGTCTTGTTGCTGGCAAGGGGGGGGGGCCTTGTTCGCCACCCTCAGGGCCCGGCGGCCGGCAAGGGGCTCCCACTGCGGCTCCCACCTGTTTGGGCCGCGCCGCCAGGAGAGCTCGGATCGGTGCGACAGTGCTGCGTGCAGTCCATATCGCATCGCACGGGTAAGAAAAATATCGACAATAAGGAAGGAGGAAGGAGGACGCGCGCGACGCCCCCTCCCTTCTCGGGCAAGATACATATTCATCCTCATCATCCACCTCCATCCTCTATTCCTCCGAAGTCTTCCTCCTCATCCCCGCCCTCCTCCTCCTCCCCCTCCGTTTCCTCCTCTATTCCTCCTCCTCCTCCTCTTCCTCCTCCTCCTCCTTCCCCTCCTCCTGCTCCTCCTCCTCCTCCACATTTTCACCATATTCCTCATCATCCCACTCCTCCTCCTCCTCCTCCTCCTCCCTCGCATGCCCCTCCCCTCCTTGGAGGAGGAGGAGGAGGAGGAGGAGGGGGGGGAGGCTGGATGAGGAGGAGGAAGGAGGATGACGGGGACGACAAGGTTAGGAGCAGGAGGGGCGGATGGGCTGATGGGAAGGGGGAAAAAAATGTAAAGAAACGGAGATAGACAGATAGACAGGCGGATGTCGCCGCTCTTTTAGCGCAGCTAATGCGCAGCAGTACGCCGCCGGAGCGAGCTCAAGCGTGCTAGCCTATCATACACGCCCGAGCACGGGATAAGCATCGCGTGCACAATAGCGCCTCCAACGGCGCCAACACACATTGAATTGCCAGCTTGCCCCTTCATGGCCGACCTGTCGCGAGCACGGGTCGGATCCGCAACATTAAATGAGCAATGGGCCCCCATGGATGTCGAACAATCGCACGTGTCCACTGGGAAAGCTTGAGACAAGATTAGTTCACGCGGCGTGTACCACCGCCAGCCAGCCCAGATGAGGCCATTGTTGCAAGTGAGGGTGAACATCGCCCCATCAGACGGTGACTGCTGGCCGAACCCGCTGTCAGGGTTCTGGTGCAGATGGTAGCAGCAATTCGGAAACATGGTTCTGTACTGGCGTAAGTATTGCCTCTCGCATCCAGTGAGCGCCCGCTCGAAATCACCTATCGTGCGCACCGTGAGCGACGCTGCAGGCGCGGTGTCACCGCTCACGGCACGAGCTTCCTGAACTGACCTGCGAGACAGGGACCAGGCTAGCTCTGCATCAATTTCTTCGTCGCTGGCGACGAGCAAACTCTCGAAAGTAAGGCTACATCTACGGCGCAACCTGCTCATAAACTCGGGGAGCTGGCAAATCGCAGCACGGGTCTTAGTCTTGTGCCTGTACACTATGTACCGACGCACCCTGTGCGCCGGGAACCCCAAGTCGTACGCGTCCCCAACGTACCCGTGGTCGATGTGGTAAAGGTCCCCCGGCAGCTCCTCGTAGAATGAGACGTCGATGCCCTCGACGTTCTCCTGGATCAGGGTAGCTTCCTGCAAGTGCCGCCGTTGGGCGACCCACGCGAGTTGGTCAACGATGGACTCGTCTGACTCGCCCTGTCGGCCCCCGCATGCGCTCCAACCCACGCACGGTGTCCCTGCCACGTGCAAGCGCGCCGGCTTCAGATAGCAATACTTGCGATGGGTCAGGCATGCGCCCCGTGTTCGGACGGCGCGCCCACTCATGACAGCCGGCCCCAGCAATTGTGCAGCGAGGTGAGGCTTGCTCCTCACCTGCGCAACGGTGGAGCGCAGCTCTGGCACAAAGAACTCCGCGATGTCGGAGAACAAGCATGCGTCGTGGCACATAGGATGGAGCAGCAGCTCCCGCTGCGCGGCTTTGTCCCACTCGATCCCGAAGAAGACGACTGGGCGACCAGAGCGGCACGTGCGGTAGGTGGTCTGCGCTGCGCGTGCCAACAAGCTCAGCGCTGTCTCTGGGGCGCCGATGCCGCTGAACGCAGTGGACACTGTCAGGCCAGACAGCGCGTTGCAAACCTCGCGCGGCGAGGTCACGGAGACAGCGTGGCCGAGCCATTCAGCTGGCCAGTTGAGCGCCTGGCAAAGGTTGTTCACGTCAGTCCCTGTATCGCCACGCGACTCCGCGAGTCTGCACCGACGCGGCGGCCGCGGGAACTGCGGCTCGGGCGGCGGGGGAACAGGAACAGCCGCCGGGGCATCCAGGACAACCTCTGGCGCACCAGATGGGATCACAACGTCGACATCCAGCTGCCGCTCGCACTGCTCGGCGGGCACGGCGGGCGCACGCTGCCGAGGCGACGCCTCGGGCCCGGCCAGCTGCGACAGCGGACGATCGTCGGAGCTGTCGTCAGCGGCAGCGGCGGCATCGGTAGCGGCGGAGGCGGCCGGGGCGCCCCGCCGCTGACGCTTGGCTGCGCCGCCGCTGCAGGGCGTCGGCGGCGCACTCCCGGGCTGAGGTGCCGCAACTGCTTCGGCCGCGCCAGCGGCGTCAAAGGACTCGGCACTGACGCCGCGCTTGGCGGCCTTGCCCGTCTTGCGACGACCATCGGTCGGATGCCTGGTGGCGTCTGCGGACTCGTTGACGCCAGCCGCTGTGCCAGCCTGAGCGTCGCCGCACGGGGCGGCGGCGCTGGGCCCAGCCTCGACAGGGGCCGCTGCGGCGCCGACGCTAGCGACGTCGGGCCCGGCGTCAGCAGCGACTTCGGCGCCAGCAGCGACCGCGGCTCCAGCGCAATGAGCGTCGCCATCGGCACCACCTGTACCAGCTGGAACCACAGCGCTGCTGGCGTCGGGGGGTGGAGAAGTAGACGAAGACGAAGATGTGGAGGCAGCGGCAGCGGAGGCGGTGCTGGAACTGGAAGACGTTGACTGACCTGATGCGACGCCACTGGCGCTAGCGTCATCCACCTGATCCTCCTGAGCTGCCTGTGCTGCGTCGCCGCCGGGCCCGGGCCCAGCGGGCTGAACCGCGCCGGTGGCAGAACCAGCAGCAGTGCGCTGTGCGTCGCCTGCGACAGGACCCTGAGGCGCATCAGGTCGGCTAAAATCAAGCGGCATGCAGCGAGTGATCGCCAGTGGGAAAATGTCAGACGCGATCAACTCGATGCCAGACCCGGGGCGCATGCGCTCGACGTTCGCCAGGTTGATCTTCCACGCAGCATAACCAGTCTTGTGGAATGAGCCAAGCGGGATCTGCACAGGATGGCTGCCTTCGGGAGTCAGCTGGATCACCTCCACATCTTCCAAGTGCCACAAGAACCACTTCGCCTGCTCCCAGTTGTTCGTCAGCTCCTGCCAGGGGCGATACAAAGAATTTGAGGCGGGGTGGGTTGGGTGGGAATAGTAAAATAGGTTTAATGTTACGTGCTATCTACGTGTACGACGTGCTCCACGTGACAAGACAATGTTATAACGTGTGCCTACCACCTACCACTGCACTAACAATTACATGGTTCGACATCATTCGTCCTGCAGCTGCTCGGGGCTGAGCATGTGCATCGACTCATTGAAATGCACAGTTGACTCTGTGATGGGCGTCATCCCGGCCACGGTGGCGCGCAGCACGATGTCGAATACGCCCGTGCGCGCGGTCCTGGGGATCGGGTCCGGCGGCGCCAAGAAGTGCACCCTAACCTTGCCGTACGCGGGTCCATGCTTGAACTGAAGAGCAGGGGGTTCTCTGACAGGGATCCAAAACTGGTTGGTCTCGATCTCCGATGCGGAAGCCAACTGTTCACGAAGGACGAGCGAAGGCGTGGGCAACACACAAGCCACAACGACTTCAGGAGACGCGCTAACAATGTGGATGCCAGGTCGCCGAATTGCATTTCGACCCTGTCGACCAGCTTGGCCCTTGCGGCCACCACGGCGGCCCGTCGGTGCGCGGCCAGCACTTCTGCCATGGGCGGCAGTGTTAGCTCTCTTCCCCATGCGGGTGAGTGGCCATAGTACAAGAAACACTGCTTGGGCCAAAATGGCTTACGGAATCTAGGGCGTGGTGACGCAAAACATACGCAGGATGCGCGTTTAACCATGCGAAGTATGTATGTATGCATCGTCGGCGCTCAAAGTGTTGCGCATAGCAACACTGCAAAATGTGATCTCGTATGTCATATGTGCAGTAGTGTGGTCACCACGCGTGTGTGGAGGAATGATCCACACGTGTGCGCAAGCGTAGTGAGCGGTGTCGACACGCTCGTGTGTGGGGAGTGGGATCATCACATGCTCCCCGCACTAGTGTGTGGGGAGCTGGCTCCTCACACATACGTGTGGGGAGATGGCTCCCTACGCATGTGTGTGGGGAGCGCGATCCCTACACATGTGTGTGGGGAGCGTGCTCCCTACGAGGGTGTGAGGGGAGCTGGCTCCATACGCCGATGTGTGGGGAGCGCGCTCCCTACGAGGGCGCGTGGGGAGCTGACTCCCTACGCAGATATGTGGGGAGCGGGCTCGCTACACGTGCGGGAGTGTGGGGAGCGGGCTCCCTACACAGGTGCGTGGGGAGCGGGCTCCCTACACGGGTGCGTGGGGATCGGGCTCCCTACACTGGCGCGTGGGGAGTGGGATCCCTACGCAGATGCGTGGGGAGCGGACTCCCTACACAGGTGTGTGGGGAGCTGGCTCCCTACGCATGTGCGTGGGGAGCGTGCTCCCTACGTACGCGCGTGGGGAGCGCGCTCCCCACGCGCGGAGAGTGGTCCCCACGCATGTGGTGTGGGGAGTGGGTTCCCTACGCAATGTGACGTGGGGAGTGTGGTCCCCACACATGTGGGGTGGATGTGTGGGGAACGTGGTCCCTTCGCGAGCGCGCGGGGAGCCCACTCCCCACGCGCGTGCATGTGGGGAGGAGGTTCCCTACAGGTGTACGTGGGGAGTGCACTCCCCACACGCGTGTGTGGGCAGCACGTTCCTTACGTACATGCGTGTGGGGAGTGCGGTCCCCACGCGTACGCGTGGGGAATCGGCTCCCCACGCATGCGCGTGGTGGGAGGCACCACATACCGATACCGCGCGTGGGGAACACACTCCCCGCACGCGTGCGCGTGGGGAGCTGGCTCCCTACACATCGGCGCGGGGAGCGGGCTCCCTACACGTGTGTGAGGGGAGCGCGATCCCCACACATGAGCGCGGGGAGCGCGATCCCCACGCATGGACGGTGGGAGGATACCACCCACACACCCGCGTCGTGAGCGGACTCACCACGCAGCCCGGTAGGGAGCGGGCTCCCCACACACATGCGTAGGGAGGATGCTCCCCACGCACATGCGTAGGGAGTGTGCTCCCCACACACATGCGTAGGGAACCAGCTCCCCACGCACATGCGCACAGAGTCCAATCTCCACACACATGTGTAAGGAGCCTGCTCCCCACATGCACGCGTAGGGATCACAATCCCCACGCACGTGCGTAGGGAGCGCGCTCCCCACATACATGCGTAGGGAACACGCTCCCCCCCGCACCTGCGCAGGGAGCATGCCCCCCACACCCATGCGTAGGGAGCCAGCTCCCCACGCCCATGTGTAGGGAGCCCGATACCCACACACGCGTGGGGAGGCCACTCCCCACGCACAGGCGTATGGAGCCAGCTCCCCACACACATTCGTAGGGAGCACACTCCCCACGCACGTACGTAGGGAGCCAGTTCCCCACACGCATGCGTAGGGAGCCAGCTCCCCACACGCCCTCGTAGGGACCACACTCCCCACGCATGTGTATGGAGTCAGCTCCCCACACGTATGCGCGGGGAGTCAATTCCCCGCACACTAGTGTAGGGATCACGTATAAAAATATGAAAAAAAAAACAAAAAAAGAAAAAAACATAAAGAAAGTGTAGGGATCACGTATCCCATGTACCCGTGTGGTGAGCTTGCTCCCCGCAAGCGTGCTTGAGGATCAGTGTTGCTATGCGCAATACTTTGCTCGCCGACGACGCATGCTGCCCGATCCCCGAACGTGTGCGCTGGCAGCCCATTCACACCAATCATGCACTTGGCGTGAGAAATGTGATCCAAGAATACGTGGTGCGTGATGCCAGAGGTTGTTTATCATACCGATTGGTTTGGACATGTCGCACATATATTCCCCCATCTACCCACCTACGCCTTACTGATACAACATCAAATACGCAGATCGCAGAGCGATTAATTCACACGCACTCATATACATAGAGCTAGAGAGCTAGAGCACAAGTTAGGACTCTCCAGAATCACGCCAACCACGTGGGCCGGGCTCTGCGTAAAACGTTTCACGTTACGGCGCCTGGTGAGCTGTGTCCAACGATAATGCCAACATGTTCGACCATATCCCGTCTCCGACTGCTCACCCCCCACTATGGCGTCAACGCGGTGCCCCGGGAGCCACCGAGTCAGGGCCCCTTTGCACGAAGTATTCACGTATTCACAACTCACAACGGTCCAAACGGATTACTGAGGCTCCAAAGCACGCCAGGCACGCACATGTCGACAAAAGGAGGCGGAGTGCAAGGCGGAGGGAGGGCAGGGGGGGAGGGCGGGCGGGGTGGGTGGGAGGAGGAAGAGCAGGAGGCAGAGGGGAGATAAGGACATAATGATTAGTGAGGGTTGGGTGTGACGGGGTGGGTGTGAGAAATGATAAGGGGTATGCGATCTGCCCCCTCTCGGCGGGAAGGACGGCGGCGGGGCGGCGGGGCGCTGCCGCGGATGCGGCGGGCCGGCAGCGGGCCTGGCGCTGCGAGCCACGCGTAGCAGATGTGGCAGAGCATCGAGGACTGCAACTCTGCTGCCGTAGCTGTCGATGCACCAGCACTGTCGGCGGCGAATGCGGGCGGGCGAACGGGTTGATGTGGAGCACAGGATAAGCAGCAGAGGAGTGAGGAGGGGGTGCAGGGACACTGGCGGTCCAAACCGAAACGTGCGAGCTGCCAAGAATGAGCAGCACAGGGGACTGTAGTGGGGAGGGTGAGCGGGAAAAGGTGACGGGGGCATTTGGGGCATTCAGACAGGCCGATGACGCCAGACGACGACGAGGATGGAATATGTGAGGATGAGGATGAGGAGGCGAAATGGCGGCGTCGACGACGACGATGGGGCTGACGGCGACGTCGCCGACAGCGACACCACGACGAAGACGACGGCGACGACGACGACTCCCACCGTCACCGACCCTCACGCGAGCCAGAGGGTTGGAACGCAGACGCGGCTGCATTCACGTGCGGAGCAGGTGCGCGGCGCGGGGGTCGCGCGTGCATCCATCTCCTGCTCAGCGCACATGGGCGCGAACTCACACCCAGCCCCCATCCTCCTCCTCCTCCTCCTCCTCCTCTTCCTCCTCCTCCTCCTCCTCCTCCGCGTCATCATCATCCGTCGGTCCGTCGGCCAACTCCTCCTCCTCCTCTAACTCCTATTCCCTCATCATCATCCTCCACAGGGAATCCGCACCCCTCTATGCTGTTCTGTTCGCTTCCAGCTCTCCTCGCCCCTCCCGCCCCTCCCCAATGCCGAACGAATCGTGATCACCAAAGCATGTGAGATTGCCGTGCCATCGCCGTTATTGCACCCGCCCTTTCATCAACTCATCACATATGCTGCCATCACGTACACGGCTCACAAGGCTCAAGCAAAGCTGCGGCCTGCCTGCTGCTTGCGCGCCACATATCTGGCACGGCGTCGCGAAGTACACCAGGGATACGTGAAATTGTTCTCTTATGAGATTTGCCCACCAGATCTGCACACGCACGATGCCAAGGAAGCAAACACAGAGGGCAGGCGGTGGCGCTGTCCTTGTCGCACCCAATGCAACGGAGCGACACCTGCGCAACAGGCTCCACCTTGTACCCGTGCAACTGCAAGAGGCTCTCGTTCCACATGCGCTGAATACGTAAAACATCATCCGGAAGTGCTGGCCGGGGGTTGACGACGTCTGAAGCCGCCATACCAGGATTATTGCGCTGCGCTAGCTTGAACTTGCTGGGCGGTGGACCATGTACCTTTGCAAGTGCCATCCCAACTGAAGACAAAATGACATCACACTCCACAAATGATTCTGGTGAACTGCCTGTGCCCTGCATGACACGCCATATGGGCCGACTGGCATCGTCCTGGCGAATGCGCCAGCCGGAACGAGCAACGGCGCCATGCCACTTTACAAGCACTGCTGCCTTAACGGGCGCCCCCTGTTGCAAACCACCATCCACTGCAACGAGCGACATATGGTTATCGATGCCAAGGTCAGTCCGAGCGCGAGCGCGATACTCCAACGCTCGCCGGCTGAGATAGATAGCGTCCAACCAAACGCTGAGCAATGCCTGTGTGTCCATGCCAGCCGTGGAGTCGCCAGATGACAACGGGCCCGACGTGCTTCCTGGTGCGCGGCCAATGTTCCCTGATATATGGTTGAGCACGGCTTCGTCTGCTAGCTCCGTTGGAGATGACATGCAGGAGGCGGGGGCTGCTGGTGCATAAGCAGCGGCCGCAGCGGCAGCAGCGGCCGCTGTTCCAGGACTGATCGTAGACCCTCCACTGCTATTCTTCTGCTTTTTCAACTGTGCCTCCGCGAGACCTGTTGTGGCTAAGCTGGCTCGCTTGAGAATATTGCGTTCTACGCTCGTCATGATGCCCTCGCCGGTTGCCTTCATGTCGGCATCTATGATAGCTTCTAAATCTTCCTCGAGGCTAAGGCACCCTTTCACATATGGTCGAGCGCTGCCAAGTACATCGCGAACAACTGAAGACATGTCCTCAACAACCTCACCTTCTGCAAACGCATCCTCCTCACCAGGCAGCATAAACACCCAATCTTCAGCCCCAGCAGCGGCGTCCTCTCTCGCCGACCGCCGGGTGGTCAGGGCGGCGGCGGCGCGCCATGCGAGGTGGGTCTTTGGTCAGGACGATAGACTCCGTCGCTGCATCGACGGACGCCGAATCAGGATGTTGCCGCTGCCCCAGGTCGTCACAACCCCACGATGCCAGGAGCTCGCTAACAAGTATGTCCCCCGGGTCAAGAACATGAGAATGACTGGCGGCGAACACGTCGAGCGACGAGGTCACTGACAAGGGCCGATTGATTGTGACGCGACCGTTGCAGTATGTCCCAGCAATCATATGGCCAACGGAGTAGTTCATGTCA
>CAUYUJ010017285.1:135113-170831 GCA_963575745.1 Prorocentrum cordatum
TCCTCCTTCTCCTCCTTCTCCTCCTCCTCCTCCTCCTCCTCCTCCTCCTCCTCCTTGTCCAGCCCGCGACAACACTGGTCGCCACGCACCTGCACCAATCGGAGCCGCCTTTGCTCCTACCTGTAGATGCAGGGGGGCCAAGGCACACATCATCTAGCACAGCGCATGCTGCGCTGGAAAGCGGGTGTGCACATGGGCCCTTTCTCCCCCTTCCTTCTGACCGGGACCAGGTGCTGGGCCACCTCAGCCCCCCAGCGGGCGCCAAGCTTCGACTTTTTCTGAGGGGGGAGATGATGAGGGCCTTCGAATCCGCTCGCTGGAATCAGTAAGGAATTCAACAAAAAAGACGACAACTGCTGGGGGTGGTCTGATGAGGGCCTTCCGCGTTCGGACTCGCTTGCTGGAGTAGACTAGGAATTCGACGAAAAAGACGACAACGACAACCCACCCATCACCAACACTGAAACGGCTCAGCTCTAGTCTTAGGTCGGGCATGTCCTCCTATAGGCAGATGTTGGAAGATACATGTTTTAAAACCAAATAGCCGAACAATTGCACCCATACAATGTTTGACTATCTTTAGGGAGACAATGGAGGGACAGTCTGAGAAAAACGCATAAACATACACTTTTGGCGCTCCGCGCGGATTTCTTGGATTCTCGCTGGACTCCCCTCCCTGGCGCGAGGAGCGCGCCAGGGGCGGCGCCGGAGGCGCCGCCAGGGGGGCCCAGCGCGGATCCAAGAAATCTGCGCGGAGCGCCAAAGTTTCTGTTTATGTGGCTTTTTCTTTGATAGACGTTGTTGTTCGTTTTGATTTCGTTTTGTGTTTCGTTGTGCTCTACCTGTTTTCCTGTACCTCCCTGTCAACACGAAGGACAAAACACAACCGGAGTTCAGCAACACAGCGTTTAGGTCCAGCCCTGCAATGGGGCAGTGGGAGAGGGCTAGGACTAGGACGGTGGCCTGCTTCCGAAGAGGCAGGTCCAAGAAAAGAGAAGGTGGCAAGACTAGAGGGTAGAACATCTACCCCGATAATAGCCACCCCGACACGCGAAGCCGTCTAGTAAACGCGCCCAAAGAAAGAATCTAACAGGGCAGGGCTGCTTCGTAAACGCCTAGGGCCCTTTAGTAAACGCGACTTGTCGGGTCCGGGTGTTTTTTCCTCCCTTGAATTAGGTCGGGCCTGTCCTCCTCCAGGTGGATTTTGGACGAGAAAGAACATATAGTCGAAAATACCCCCAAATAATCAAACAATGCAAACACAAATCGCCACCCCGCCTTGTTTTGAAACTGTTTCTGCATACTCCCCCTGCATGCAAGAGGGGCAGGCCCGACCCAACCCTTGAAAGCAGAGAGGGGGGCGGCCGCGCCTGGCGCGAGCCGCTCACCACGGACGGACCGACCCCAGCACTGGGGAGCACGGGGGGCCACGAAATGGGCCGAAGAGGCATTACTGGAGGGGAGACAATCCCCCCCCCCACAAGAACCAAGGGCTCCCACCTTCCCAAGGGGCCCCCAAGAGCCCCCTGAGAGGCCCCAGGGGAGCCCAAGACGCCGCCAAGGAGCCCCAAGACGCTCCCAAGGAGCCCCCAAGAGGCCCCCAAGACGGCCCCGAGAGGCCCCAAATAGCGCTCCAGGGCCGGCGGAATGAGCGAAGCGATTAAATAGCCAAGGGCTCCCAACTTCGCGCTTCGCGCTGCGCGAGGCGCGGAGTGCGAACAACTTCGCGCTCTCGCGCCGCCTCCCGGGGGAGAAGAGGAGGACGAGGAGGATTCGGAGCCGAAACGAGAAGCGCGAACAACTTCGCGCCCTCGAGGGCGCCCTTGATAACCACCCCAACACGCGAAGCCGTTTAGTAAACACGCCCAAAAAAGGAATCGAACAGGGCAAAACTGTTTACTAAACGCCCGAGGCCGTTTAGTAAACGCCAATTGTCCGGTCTGGGTGGCTTTCCTCCCTTGATGGAAGTAAGCCGTACGCTCCGCACCAAAAATGCGCTGCTGAGATGCGCTTGCCGCGTCGCCCCAGCAGCAGCGAGCATGAGGGTACAAGATGGGAGACCAATGAAGGCTTCTTTGAAGGAGGCTGCCTCTTCGAAGGGACGCCCGCGCCTTCTAAAGGGGTGCCTCTGAGAGGCCATCCCCCCTCCCGTACCCCCTTTTCTGCACGTGGAGTAAGATGATCCTCAGAGCGTATGCTAGTGAAAAGGTGTGCTTGTGCACCGAAGCCCGTCAGTACGACGCAGACGGCACTATGAAGGCCGACGCGGGCTGCGTGCAATCGGCGGAGCCGAACGGGGTGACACACACACACACACAGACGCACACACACACACAAACACACACACACACGCACACGCACACACAACACACAAAACACGAAACACACATACACACACGCACACGCACACGCACACGCACACGCACACGCGCAGACACAGACACACAGACACACAACACACAACACACAACACACAACACACAACATATCACATACACAACACACACACACACACGCACCCGCAGCCGCAGCCGCAGCCGCAGCCGCACACGCACAAGCACCCGCACCCCCACAGATGCAACCACAAACACAAGAACAATCACAAGCACGAGCACGAGCACAAGCACGAGCACAAACACATACACATCAGACTGACAACGCACGCCCTGAAAATCATCGAAGGAGGGTGGGGGCGGAAACAACTGCGCCTAGCTTCGCGGTTCGCGCTGCGCGAATCACTTCGCGCTGTCGTTGCGGCGCCCAAGGGGCCTAGACACGGCGCGGCCCACAGTTCGTCGAAATGAACGGGTAAACCGCAACTTGCCTGCTTTGCAGACCTGCGCGCCGCCCAAGGGCGAAACGGAGGATGAGGAGGCATCGGAGCCAAAACAGGAGCGCGAAGACATTCGCGCCCTCGAAGGCGCGCTTCCCGCCGGCCGGCCGACGCACAACCCTCTTCCTCCTCCTCCTTCTCCTCCTCCTCCTCCTCCTCCTCTGTCCTCCTTGTGCCCGCGCCAGGGCCCGGGGCCACCCCGCGGCGGGTGGTGCGGGGAAGGGGCCACGCGAGGCTCGAGGGTCTCAAAGAGGGTCATGACGAAGTCGTGGTCCAGGTTCCTGCGTCGAGCGCGGGCGCGCTGCGCGGCACTAGCCTTGGGTCGGGACGGTCCTCCTACAGGGGGATTTCGAGCAAAAAACAAAAAAATAGCATATTCCCCAAATGCTCCGGAATCGTCAAACTATCGCCCCCCAAACTATTTTTGGAAAAATTTTGAATATTCCCCCTGTAGAGGGACAAGCCCGACTTAACACCAGCCATGCGCCGTCCGGCGCGCAGGCGGGAAACGTCTGACTTCAAGCGGCCACAGGCAGTGCGCTACGAAACAAGGCAAACTGAAGAGAGAAGGGGGGGAAGAGAGGATGAGGGTGTGGAGTGAGGACGAGGGGGGGCACGACGAACAGGAGAGAGGGAGACAAAGAAAGAGAGAGATAGATAGAGAGAGAGAGAGAGAGAGAGAGAGAAAGAGAGAACGAGAGAGACAGAGAGGCTGCAAGATGGGCACTGACCGTGTGGCAACGGCGCAGCTTTAAAGAGCTCCGCGAGGATATTTTGGAGCTGCGCTGGGCCCCCCTCCCTGGCGCGCGGAGCGAGCCGGGGGCGCCACCATAAGCGCCGCAATGGGGCGCTGATCCGAGAAACCCGCGCAAGCTCCGAAATCGTATACTCGTGCAGCTGTAGAATTTTAGTGCGCTTCGATGATGCTACGAAGAGAGAGAGAGAGAGAGAGAGAGAGAGAGAGAGAGAGAGAGAGAGAGGGAGAGAGAAGGAGAGAGAGAGAGAGAGAGAACAAAAAAAAGACAAAGAGAGAAAAAAATAACAACAAAACAACAAGAGAGAGAGAGAGAGAGAGAGACACAAAAAAGAAAGAGCGAGGGAGAGAAATATATACAGAGAGAAAGGGAGAGAGAGAGAGAGAGAGACAGCGATAGAGAGAGAGAGAGAAAGAGAGAGACAGAGAGAGATTGAGAGAAAGAGATAAGATAAGAGAGGCCGCGGAGGCGCGGGTCTGCTCCAGGAGCCGAAAGCCGCTGCGGGGGCGCCGCGGCCGCGCTCCGTCGCCGCCGCCAGCGAAGGCAGCGGCGCTCCCTCTCAGAGGAGGAGGGAGACGAGGTCGCCGACGATGCTCGTCGGCTCGAAGACGACCGCGTAGACCAGCGGGTCCGCGATCGCGCCGCGCAGCAGCCCCATCGAGTTCTCGAGCTCAGCTGCACCTATGAAACGTCAGACCAGCGTGCCGCCGTCGATGTGGAGGAAGGGGTCCTCCTCGGCGTCGTCGAGGCTGGTCGCCATGGGCCTAACCCCTCGCCCAGCAGGGGAATTCGGGCAAAATGCCCCTTCATCGTCTGCGATGGTGAGGCCCCCCGCGGATACCACTCGCTTCGTTTCATGCCCTCTGGGCCCCTCAGGAGCCTCCACCATGCATTCGTCATTCTCAGGCCTACCCCCTCGCCTGGCAGGGGTGGTGGCCTCGCCGTCCAGCTCCTCGACGCGAGGCCTGCCCCCTCGCCTCGCAGGGGGGTCCACCGTGTAGATCCCCACCGCCTCCTCAGGCCTACCCCCTCGCCTGGCAGGGGGGCGAGCCGTCGCGTTAGCCATCGCCTCCTCAGGCCTACCCCCTCGCCTGGCAGGGGAAAAGCCCGTCGTAGTCTCGCCAGCAATCCTGCGCCGCGGTCGCGAACTCGCAGCCGAAGTCGCCGTCGTCGCGGTCGCCGAACTGCTCGCCTCCGTTACCTCCCATGGCTTGCGCAAGCGCACAGGAGTGGAGGAGGGCGCCCCCCCGAGCACTCGGGTCGCCTCACCGGCAGCATCCTCGGCCTGAGGCAGGGGTCTCGACGGAACGTTAGTCCTGGATCCGACATTGGACTGCCCATCTGCTGCGAGCCATCCGATGCGCTGCTGAAGAAGAACTGCTCGGTCCACGGCCTGGTCATCATCAGGTGCTGGTCTCCGCGGAAGTGGTGGGCGAGGTCGGTCTGGGGCGCGATCCCCCAGTAACCGCCTGAACATATTCCGCGCTTCCGCAAGTGCCTGCATATGTCGAAGCTCCAGACGTACTCGCTCTTCCTGTGGTGCTTGCCGCAGTCGATGGATGAAAGCATCGCGCCTTGCAATGGTTTGTCGCCGTGCGCTCGCACAAATTTCATCAATGATATGCTGCAGCGTCCTGCCAGGGAACAACCTAAAGAGGAGGTGCCGTAAAGGATGGTTGCCGCCTTGATTGGACATCTCTGAGACGAACGAAGCACACCACTCCTGCCACGGCCCACTGTTACTTGCCAGACACGTGTAATCTTCGAACCACAACGCCGCCCAGTCTCTGAGGTCCGCTCGCATGCGCGCGCGGTCCTCGGCGGCTCGGTCACCAACAAGCCCAAGAGGAGGAAGTCCCCTGCCCGTCGGTGCGCTTTCGCCTGCCGCCGTCTTGGTGGATCTCCTGCGCCCAGCAGTGGCGGCGGTGCCTGGACGGGGCTGCACGGCCGCATCCAGGACTTGCGTTCTAGCGCCAAAACGTGGCGACGGAGCCCGGGGGGGCTGCACCGCAGCCACCAGGACTTGCGATCTAACGCCAGTTGTTGGCGACGATGGAGCCTGGGGGGTCCGACTAGCGGCATCCAGGACCTGCGTCCTAACGCCCTCCAAGCCCTTCATGGTGCCGCTGTTGCCCAGCATGGTGCTCGCGTCCTCGATCTGCTGCTTTCTGGCCACTTCCTTGGCGCGGATTCTCTCGTGAAGTCTGGCCATGCGCTGCTCAAAGTCATATGGGCCGTCAGGGGCAGGTCGAGCGACTCGAGTGACCACCTTCTCAGGCTGATGACGCCGTGGGTCTCGATGCTGCAGCGGCTTGCTGGCGTCGACGTACTGGGCCAGCTTCTTGTGCGGCCCGATGCCCTTGCGCAAATTGCTAAGTATTTCGGGGCCTTTGGTCGTCGGCCAGGTGCACTGCTCACGCAGCTTGAGCTTCCTCCTCTGCTGCGCCCAGGCCCCGCACTCGATGCACACGAACACTGTCGCCTTGCATGTCATGTCGCTGAGGTCGCCCTTCTGGTTGACTGCCGCCAACCTGTGACCCAAAGTGTTAGCTATGTGTTCCTTGAGAAAAGACGGCGCCCCAGCGCGCCCATTAAGCTGATCATAGCCAGGCTGCCGTAGGCGTAGACAACGCGTGCACTGCTGACCGAGGTCCGCATCCTGCCAGTCGTGCCAGTTGTCAGTCCTGATGCTCTTGATGCGCTTGTAGCCCGTGCTGTTCCTCTGCCGCCGCTCTTCCTCTTGGTCGAAGATGGGCATGCTGTGCGCGATCAGCTTAGTGATGTCCTTACACAGAAGCTGGTGCTGCTCTAGCCGCTCTCTGAGCTTACTAGAGATTGCCTCATGCCGTCCAGCTCCTTCTGCCGCGTAGTGATCCGCCACGACGTTGCCATCCGTGATGCGCTTGGTCTCAGCATCGAGGTTGGCGTAGTCTTCCCCAGATCTGTGAGCCTTGACGTGTCGCACCGCTTTCACGTGGGCGAGCCCAGGCAGGCTCTGGGCAAAGCCGAAGACGCCGCCGCAACGCTGCGTGACCTGCACCTGCTGCTGAGCCGACGTGTTGAACTGGTGGATCGTCCCTTTGAAGTCCGCGTGCAGCGTCGTAGGTCGGTCAGCCGCCTGACACGAAAAGCCGAAGGCGAGGTACTCGGCCATGGCCGAGGTCGGCGGCAAGCTAGCTGGCACCGCCACGTACATCACTCGTAGCGCATCCGTGCCTTGGGGATTGAGCAGCACCGTCGCCCATCCTGCCCGCTGCAGCTCAAGTAACGCCGGTTTGGTGCACGACCCGTCGACGGCAAACTCGATCTCCTCCGTGTCCGACGGCACCGCATACTGTACCATATCTTCAAGGCCTTCGTCCACATCAAAACCGTCGACTGTGACCACGCAGGCTTGCCTGCCGAGATCCATTCGCGGTAGCTCTTCGTCATGAATTGCGAAGCATCCTGTCAAAAGTCGCCCACCCTCGCCGTCCTCACGTAGATGTTGTAAGACATGCGCCTCTACTTCTGCTTCAGCCCGAGCAGCAGCGACCTCAGGAAGCTGACATCCCACCAGTCGGTGTAGTGCCGTGTCGACCTCGCCGCACTTGCACTTGCCGTCGGTGATGCAGCCCCTGCTTCTGGCCCGCGAACGTGTCCAAATACCATCGCACGCGCAGCTCATGATGCAGAACTTCTGGCGAACGTTGAACTTCCTGCTGTTCGGCCTGGTGTAGGGGGCCACTAGGTCGAATGAGACTCGCAGCGAGGAGTCTTCATACCATTTCCCGCTAAGAGCTAGTTCATGCTGTCGGCGAAGTCCCTGGGCCAGCAGAGTCTCGAGCATTACGGGCGTGGTCTGGGTGATGTCCACGATGTCCCCGCGCTGATTCCTCCATTGGGTCCCAGTGACGACTTCCCAACCTGCCCTCTGGACGCGCATAGCTGCTCGTTGTAGTGGTCCTCGTGTTTGGCTCCACTGCGTAAGTATCCCTGGTACCGTAACCGCATTGTCCCACCACTGAATCAGCTCGCTGAAGTCAACGGTGGCGGCCTGGGGGCAGTGGTTGGCGATCCAGCGCATGCGGCACCACTGGAGAGCAGGAGCCAGTGCCTCGTGTACCGCTGGATCTCCAAGAAGCACCAGCTTTGCCGATGCTGAAACTCCCCAATGATAAGGTTTCCGCTGGCTCCGGCAGGTCTTGCGAAACTTGACGAGCTCGCCGTCACTCATGCCGTTGATCTCTACTCCGAAGGTGAGCGCAAGCATGGCCCCCGCCCAGTAGATGCGCGATATGCGCTCCGCCGCCTTCGTCGGGATCGCCTTTCCAAGTGTACTGAGCTTGCGGAGCCTCTGATGATGACGACGGGCCCTGGCTTTGCACTTGCCTCGCGCACCGCCTGCCCCGCGCCTCTTGCCCCCAGAGAAGTCGGTGCCCAGGAAGGATACTGCTGGCTTGACTGACTGCTGCTGCACTTTGAGGCCCTCTGCGATCTGCTTGCTGATGTCGTCCGAGCTGGTCACGATGGCAAGCTTGTCGCTGATGGTCGCCAACAGCTTGTGCGCCACCTCCCGAAAGCCACGCCCTGCTCGGATCGCCTGCTGGACCACCCCCTCTTTGGCGTCGCCCTCCACTACGACGCCAGTGTCGTCGATGAAGGACGAGAAGGAGATGTACTGGTGCAGCGCAATGTAGGCGTCGTACTCCTCAACGGCGCGAGCCTTTATGACTAAGTCTGCATACCCATCTCCTGCAGGGAGTCCATATGTCGCCTACTGTGGCCGCATGCCATGGCGAGAACGTGCTCGAATGACCCGCGGGCTCTGCCATTGGTTGAAGATCAACTTTATGTGACCATCCCTCGCACCCAATCGGCGCAGCATGTCGCAAACCTGAGCCAGCCCGATCGTCTCGTAGTACTTGCTGCAGTCAGCGATGAGGGTCGCCGTATGCCTGAACCGCGATGCACACGCGTCAGCCCGCGCCGACCTGCCCGACGCCGTTCCCAGTGGCTTCTGGCCACGTGGTCTTGAAGTTCATCAAACTCAGCTCGCCTCGCACGCTGCCATGCCCGGTAACTGGACGAGTAGCGGATGATGAGGCGGTGGCCGCCTGTCGCCTTCGGTAGCATCGGCATGACCATCCGCGTGAGCTGCTTGGGGCACAGTCCAATCCTTCCGCTGGCTTCCCACGACGCGCTGAGGACCTCTAAGCCAGCATCAGACAAGCGCTGGTAGTGCGACGGGTGGATGCCATCCAAGCTGCCAGACGTGCGCGTCGAGAAGCTCGCTGATGCTCTCTTGATTGCTGACGCCGTCGCTCTCGGAAGGCTGCTTCTGTTAGGTGCCCAAGCTGGTGGCGCTGTGGACGTCGATCGCCATAGTTGAGTGCGCACGTTTTCAGCATCTTCAACTATACGATGAGGACCAGATTGGAACTGGTCAGGTTGGCCGCGAATGATCGTGGGTGCCTGAACGTCCTTGCACGTCGTCACTCGGTGTAGCCGTCCAGCTCCATTTTCACTAGCTCCATCACATCATTGCTTCCAACGCTGAGCGCTGTCACGATCCGCTGCTTGCTTGGCCATGCCGATGTCCTCCGCCGACTCCTCGATCATGTTGATGAGGTCCTGCGGTGAGGCATTCGGTGCCGCGAGTGCCCGCCGAGCGTGAGCCTCTACAGCATCCAGACGCTGACTGACTCCTTGCCCAGCATGGTCGGTGGAGACGAAACCGTGGATCTCATCTTGCAGCTTGTTGACATCGACCGAGGGCCTGTAGGACTGGCGCCTCGCGATCGCTGAGAGCGCCATCTCAAACCACTTCCAGCCGTCAGCTACAGCCTGGATGCCTTCTGGGTCCGACCCTTCATACATGTAAGAGACCCACTTAGGTCGTAAGTAGCCGCCGTGCGGGTTCGCCTGGATTGGGGTGCCAGTGAGATGCCCAAGTCTGATAGCCGCCTGCGCAGCAAACCGAGCCCTTGCGGTAGACAGCAGCCGCCAGGCAGAGCCCACCGAGCGAGACAAGGCCATCTCCGCAGCACCCTCAGCGTAGCTTCCCTCGAGCTCCCAGTCGTGCTCGTCCTGCAGCATGGGCCCCACTTGCTTGGACGCCGCGATCTTGCCCCCGCCCACGTAGGTGAGGTACGTCAGCTGCTTGCCCATAGTAGCAATATCCACGACCACTGGCCGATGTGGTTTGATGGCCCATTTCATGTCCGCTTGGATGGCCTTCGCGAGCCTCATGCCCCCCCGGGTGAGAGCGAAATAATCGACCACCGAGTTGGCCGTCGCCGTCCTGCACGCGATGAACTTGGGCGCCAGCAGGGAGACCTGGGCGTGAGCCGTGAACGACGATGCCTCGACCTCCACCGCAGTCATGTTCCTGTCACCACCTATGATGGAAGGATGCGGCTGCCCTGCCAGCGCCAGCCCCACGTTCGTGGGAATCTTGGCGCTCTTCAAGGACATGCCCTCGCCCGTGCGCAGGTAGATGTTGAGGATTTTGAGCGGTGGCCACCCCGGAACTTCAACCGCTGCATGTTGGGCCCGAAAGGGTACCAGCTCGCTGCCGAAGGAGATCTGCTCGTTGACGGTGGACCTCCGTGCTGCAGGGCTCGTCGCAGGGTAAGTGGGCCCACGTGGCCCGATGCCTTCACGCGCAAAGATGGCCAGACCTGCCGCTGGGAGCTTACCTGCAGTAGGGGGGCCTGGGACGACCATGACGTGCCACGTGTGGCTGGCACACCAGGAGCTGAGGGCCTCGCACTCCCAGTCGTGGTACCCTATCTCCTGCGCGAGCACGATGAGGGACTTGGTGCAGCTTAGCCTCCTCTTAAGCGTCTGCTTCCCTTGGTTCGCGTTGTACGTCTCGATGAAGTGGGACTCGATCACCTCGCTCGGCATCGAGGCCACCGCAGAGTCGCGACGCCGAGCGCTCAGGCCCGTCACGACGGGCATCCGTCGCCCAGCACGATCGCTGCTAGGAGCCGCCTGTCTTGGCCGCCCCTCCGCTGTCGAGCTTGCGATGCTTCGTGTTCTGGATGTTGCCGGCCATCTCGGCCAGCTGCTCGGGGCTGACGGACACGTCGCTCTCGCTCTTGCCCTGGTACATGGCTCGGTGGAGTTCCTCGACGTCAGCTTTTTCCCACATAAAAGATGACTCGCGTTTGTCATGTCGACCTCCCTGCTCGTCTGCAGCAGGTTCCCTCCTCCCTGAGGCTCGCCGTCGCCGGCGTGAGCACCAGGCTCGCGGGCAGGAGAAACCTCAGGAGACCTCGCCTGAGCAAGCCTGGCCGCCATGTTCTGCCTGTACAGCTCCTCCATATTGGCGAACAGGGGGTTGGCCGAGAACGAGGTGTAGAACTGCAGCAGGTCGGGGTCCGACTTGAGCAGGGCAGGTTCGGGGTCGAGCCGCAGGATGTCGGGGGGCACCTCCAGGCCAGCCTCAGCCGCGCCGCTGGGCTTGGCCGCGTGCCCAGCCAGCTGCATCGTGAGAATCTGCTCCTCGGCGACCTTGCTCTCCAGGAAGTCCTTCTTCTCGTCCAGCTTCCTCTGAGCCTTCTCCAACTTCTGCTGCAAGGACTGCAGGTCATTATTCGCCGTGCCGATCTGCTTCTGAACCCGTTGAAGCTTCTGCGTGCACTGCCTGTGGGCCATCGCAGGCGTGCGCAGCGACTGGACCTGCAGCTTGGTCGCCTCCAGCTTCTTCTGAAGGTCGCGCACCAGCTCGTCCTCGCCGTCGTCTTTGTACATCTTGATGGTATGCTCGTACTTGGAGATCTTCGCCTGCAATTCCGTGCGCTGCGCGACCAATGAAGACGCCGCCACGTTGTCTCCATCTTCGGCCTCGTCAACCTCCATGTCCGAGGGCTTGCCGTTATTCTTTTTGAGTTTTTTGTTCTCTGCCAGGAGCTGCTTGAGCTGGTTCTGCATCTTGGCCATCTCCTTGGCCTCAGGAGCCCAGGGCGCGAGGGTAGACCGAAGGCCCGCCCCACCCACAGACTTCGAAGGCGGCCTTGCAGCAGGTGATCCATTCGCGCCCGACTCTCTGGCTTTCTGATCAGCTTTCCTTGCCTTCTGCACCACGTGGTATGGGGCCGCCTTGCCGCAGCGGCAGACAACGCGGAAAACCCAATTTGAACTCGTGCCGCAGCAGGGGCAGGCCCACGTGGGCTCACACGGCCCATTAAAAACCCGCGCTTGTCGTTCATCAGGCTGCGGCACCATCGAGCCCGAGGAGGAGCCGTGGTGCTCGTTGAGCCTCTCTGCCGTGCTCTGCAGCAGGGCCTGGAGGCGGGGCGTGGCCTTGCCCGCCCAGGCGTGCAGCAGGGCGCGATCCGCCGCTCGGCGGAGCCGCGCGCGTTGATGGCTGGCCGCCTCCCTTGGCGGCGTCGTGCCGTGCGCTGGTCTCGGCGCGCGCGGGGGGGCCCTCGCCTGCGCTGGCAGGCACCCAGGGGGCACACCTCGCGAGCCGAAACTGAGTGAGAGAAAGAGAGAGAGAGAGAGGGAGAGAGACAGAGAGAAAGAGAGAGAGAGAGAAAGAGAGACAGAGAGAAAGAGAGAGAGAGAGAGAGATACAGAGAGAGAGAGAGAGAGAGAGAGCCAAAGAGAAACACGAGAGTCAGAGAGAGAGACCAATGTTGGCGACGCGCACAAGGGGGTGGCGCCAGGGGGGGCTTCGAAGCAGGCGGGGTGCTTCTTGGGAGGCGGGGGCCTTATTGGGAGGGCCTGGGACTTTTCAAGAAGGCCTCTGAGGAGCTGGGAGGGCCTCTACGAAGAAGGACCCAGCCTTCTAAGCACCCCGCCCTCTTAGAAGGCCCCACCCTCGGGTCATCCCCTTGCCTTGCGCACGCCGCCACGAATAAAGCAATGGGTGGGGAAGTCCTGGGAGCCTTCTCCACAACAGGCGCGGGCGCCGACGAAGCGCCCATAATCGAGAGTGCCTTTGCCTTCACAAAATAGACGATCAAGACAAGATGCATGTGCCTCAGCGATGACAGCATCTAGTTGTTTGCATTCGTCATTGTTTTTGTCATTGCGATGCGACCTCGAATGCGAAGAAGAGTTCAACGATGAGGATGAGGACGACGAATGCTATGTTGCTCCCATCAAACTTACAAGTCACATCCCAGAAACAATTTCGAGCAACTGGAAAAGCGTAGAAACAGTGTCGAAACAGTGTCGAACGAGTGTCTGCCAGGGCCCGACACGTGAAAACCCTCAAACTTCGGTAATTCCTTGGTGCTCGAAAATCTTCCTGGCGATAAAAGCTAAAGCCGGCTGGAATATCATCAGACGAGTGAAGCAAGACGGGCCCACCTCGAGCGCGACGAGAGAACGGCTCCCGAAGCGGCACCACGCCCCGCTCGACGCGCGGCACGGGAGCCTGGAGATCCCGTGGGCCCAGGGCCACATCTCCCAGAGCGGCGCCTCCACCCCAGACTTGGGTCGGGCCTGTCCCCTACAGAGTTGGGCGTAACATCTGGGGACGCGGTCGGACAGCGCTCTGCTACAACACGCGCGGTCCCAACAAGGCACTCGTGAATTGGAGCCCTCTGGGGGGTGGAAGTGTACATCACTGGTCCCAGCCGCTAAGTAGGGCCAGAGAAATGTACAGATTTCGCTCCCTCCCTTCTGGGCTTCTGGGCAACCATCTCCATATGGCCAGTGAGTACTGTGGTTGCCCCCTTTCCGGCAATCACCATCTCTAAGACTGGCGAGTGGCGGAATATCACCCCGATGTCCACTGATGCCACCAGAACAATACAATTTTCGTGTTGGCTGGGCATCTATTGCCAACACACATGCCACTGTTGCTGGAATTGTAATTGCTTGTGCTGCCGCTACTGCTGACACATGTGTTGTTTCAGAACCTACCGCTCGACATCCCTTCCAATGTGCTCCGCAGCGTGGCCCCTGCTCGATACTCCAGCGCAGTGAACTTTGGAGTGTTGCTCCCGCTGGGGACGTCCTCGCAACACGCACTCGGGAACAGCTCCGCTCAGTCGCTCATGGTCTCTGGCAGTGCACTCTGGAAGCGCTGAGCCCGCAGAAAACGCACGCGCGCAGCAATATACATGAATAAGGCCCCTTAGCTTGCGAGGCCAGCTTCGTGTATGTACGCTCGCGCACTGCAGAACACTCTCGAAACCTAAACCCCTCTGAGGGATGCGACTCCCACTTGAGCTCCATGCGCTCCCAAAAGCTCGTCGCAGATAGAGCGCCTGGCCATGCGCGCCCCGGACAGCAACGCCACACCCCGTGGATCCGTGGGGCTCCAGTCCCTGTCGAAACATAACTCCGAACACCACCCAAGAGATCCTCCTGACGCGCGCGTGTCAAGGTTTTTTTTCGTCGGCGGCCACTTGGATCCAAGCAGCGTAGGGCAATGGAGGGACGCAACGAAACAAGTTGAAGCGCGACAGGACGAAAGGCAGAGAATGGGGGGGGGGACAAAAAGCGCGCGCGCGGCCAAGGAAAATCCCAAAGATGTGCAGCGACCTCGGAGGGCTCAGTCGCCCAGCTGCGCCGAAACGCTCTGGCAGGCCTGAGCTGAATCGAATCGCGTCGGATCGGAAACGGATCGGATCGCCAACTTATCAAATCACCATCGGATCGCCGCGCCCAGCTGCAGCTGGCCCTGGCCGATGCCCAAGAGCTGAACCGAATGGCCTCGCATGGGAACCGCATCGCATCGGGACGCTGGCGGCCCTGTCTGGTCCTGCCCTAGGTCAAGGAAACTGTCTAGTCCTAACCTGGGGCAAGACAAGTGCGCGTGCCCTCCCTAAAAGAGAGCACATGCACCGGTCCTGGACCCAAGGATGCTGTTGGTAAAACTCGAAAAACACAAATGAACAACATATAACAGAAACATCATGTATCGGAAATCCGCGAGAATTTGTCGGATCATTACTGGATACCCCCTCCCTCGCGCGCGGAAGGCGCCAGGGGCTGCGCCTGAGGCACCGCAAGCGGGGCCCAGCGCTGAAGAACGCTGTGCGGAACTCTTAAAGATGAAATTCATGCAATGTATCATTCTCCATTGTTTTCTTCTTTTCTTCGAGGCTAAACTCGGCGTGTAACCTTGCGCTTCTCAACGGGCGGTGCCGCGTCCTGAAACACGATATCTGCCCGAATGCGTCGCGGTCGGCCATCAGGTTTTGCATCTCCCTGGCGTCCTGTACGCCGGCGCGCAACTGCATGTACATAACAGGCGTCTACAATTTGTTTTCATAGGTACATACATGCATGCATATGCATGCTTGCATGCATATATGCACACACGCACATACCTACGTACGTACGCACGTACGTACGTACATACATACATACATACACGTACATGCATACATACATGCATGCAGTCATGCATGCATGTATATATATATATATATATATATATATATATATATACACTAGAACCACGCGCGCTTCGCGCGCGCTTAGGTTCTAGCTAGGAGGCGAGCTTGAGTCAACGAAAGTCGCAGGGAAGGGGGCAGGGGGAAGAAGGCCAGAGAGCGCTGAAGGACACAAATACTGGAACCCTCTTGTGATTTTGTGGGGGGCCTCGTCCGGCCGCTCGCTGGGAGTTTGACGTAGCTTCTCGGGAGCCTCTGAACCTGTCGGGGGCCTCCTGGAAGCAGGTTCGAAGCATTTTGGGGGCCGATTTGGGGCTTCTCGGGGCCTCCTTTGGGCCTCTTGGGGGTCTCCTGGGGCCTCTTGAGGGGCCTCCTTGGGGCCTCCTGGCGGCCTCTTGGGGCGGAAGGCTCGAGCTTGCGGTTCGTGGTCCCCCTCTGGGCCCCCTCTTGGGCCCGTCTTGGGGCCCTCTTGGGCCATCTTGGGCGCCTCTTGGGCCGTCTTGGGGCCCTCTTGGGCTGTCCTGGGGCCCTCTTGGAAGCTTCTTGGGCCGTCTTGGGGCGGTCTTGGAGGCCTCTTGGGCCGTCTTGGACGCGGTGAAAGCCCAAGATGCGAACATGCGAAAAATATACGTTTTCCCATAGGAATGGCACGATTTTTGTTTCTTGGACCTCTCTTGGGGTGCCTCTCGGAACGTCTTGGGCTGATTTTGGAAGCCTTTTGGCGCCTCTGGGCGGCGTTTTGGCGCCTCCTGGGATATGTTGGGCCGGAAGCTCGGAATTCGAGAGTGGCTTTCTCCTTCTGGGACCCCTCTCGAAGTCGTCTTGGGGTTCTCTTGGGCCGTCTTGGGGCCGTCCTGAGCCACTCGTGCGCAGCCTTGGAGCGCTCCCGGAGGCCTCCTAGGCCGTCTTGGAGGCCTCTTGGGCCGTCTTGGACGCGGTGAAAGCCCAAGATGCGAACATGCGAAAAATATACGTTTTCCCATAGGAATGGCACGATTTTTGTTTCTTGGACCTCTCTTGGGGTGCCTCTCGGAACGTCTTGGGGTGCTTTTGGGAGCCTTTTGGCGCCTCTTGGCGGCATTTTGGCGCCTCCTGGCTCGGAATTCGAGGTTGGCTTTCTCCGTCTGGGACCCCTCTCGAACTCGTCTTGGGGCTCTCGTCGGCCGTCTTGGGGCCGTCCTGGGCCACTCATGCGCAGCCTTGGAGCGCTCCCGGAGGCCTCGTAGACCGTCTTGGGCGCCTCTTGGGCCGTCTTGGACCCGGTGAAAGCCCAAGAGGCGAACATGCGAAAAATATACGTTTTCCCATAGGAATGGCACGATTTTTGCTTCTTGGGCCTCTCTTGGGCTGCCTCTCGGAGCGTCTTGGAGGCTTCTGGGACCTTCTTGGTGTCATGACAGGCGTCTTGGAAGGCATCTGGAGCCATCGGAGCGCGTTCCGAAGCCGCCTGCGAACGATCTTGGACGGCGTCCGGCGGTCCGACGAGCCTCCGGGCCCCCCGGGGCCCACATTTGTGGTCGGGGTCCCGGCCCCGGGCCCCCGGACCCGGTGCGCCGTTATATGTATACACATGCATTAATTAATCCATCCATCCATCCATACATACATACACACATAGCGACACAGGTGTGTACATACATACACACATGTATGCACACATGACATGCGTGCATGTATACATACATACAGGCATACACAAACACACATGCAGACACATACATGCATAACGTAAGTACATACACACAGACACACAGACAGACAGACAGACAGACAGACAGACAGACAGACAGACAGACAGACAGACAGACAGACAGACAGACAAGCAAATCGACAGACAGACAGACAGACAGACATATCCACACATAGATCTAGTCTATATCTCTATATATGGGTGGTTGCGGGGTGAAATCATAATGAAACGGACACCCCCACGGGAAACTCGGTTTCGGTTCCGTGCTTGTGCCGCGCGTGCGGGCGAGGCGAGAATGCGTGGGCGGGCGAAGAGGAGGAGGAGGAGGAGGAAAGGGGGAGGAGGAGGAGGAGGAGGAGGAGGAGAAGGAGGAGAAGGAGGGAGAGAAGGAGGAAAGGGGGAGGAGGAAAGGAGAAGGAGAAGGAGGAGGAGGAGGAGGAAAGGAGGAGGAGGAGAAGGAAAGGACAAGACGGAGGGGGAGGAGGAGGAGGAGGAGGAGGAGGAGGAGGAGGAGGAGGAGGAGGAGCAAAGGAGGAGGAGGAGGAGGAGGAGGAGGAGGAATAAGACCGCCGTGGTGAGGGCGAGACTGAGCTCCGTGACTCTCGACGCCCGCCCGGCCTGCCGGCGGAGGCACGGGGCGCGTCCCGCCAAAGTCCCCGTGGGGCGGCTCCGTGGCATCCCGTGGCGCGGCGTCCCGGGAGCAGGGGGAGGACAGACACGGGGGAGGGAGAAGAATGGAGCCAGGGACCGGATGGACCACAACGATGCTTAAAACGAAATGGCGCTTACAGCGAAAAACGAAGCGAGGGCGGGATCAACAACGAGTACTCTTCAAAAGAATCAGAGCTCAACAACAACAACAACACTAACACACATTGATAACACTGTTCGCTCATGTCCCCGCGTGCCATCCCACACGTATACCCGAAATCCTAGGCACCCGCCCTCTTCGTCTTCGATCGTACCCCCTCTAGGGGTATATCTTCTCTACCTGCCGCGCGTAATTGGTGCAGTCCCTGAAAAAATGGAGAAGAGGACGGATGGAAGGGGGAAGGAGAAGGATGGAACACGGGATTCGCAGGAGGGGGGCAAGGAACAGAAACCACGTGGCAGAGCCAAGCGGGCTGATCGGGCGGGTCGACCCTAACGGGCGGGTCGGGCCCTGACGGGCGGGTCGGGAAAGCGGGCCCAGGCGGCCAGGTCGAGCAAGCGGGTTGCTGACGTGAGCACTGCATGAACCGCGAGGGAATCGCGCTCTCGCGTGGGACTTCCTCGCAATTTATTCAGACGCCGCGCCCTCGACACTCATGAATCACGTTCTCGCTATGGATGTCCTCACGGTTTACTTGGGAATCGCGCTGTCGCTCAAAACTTCCGCGCGATTCATGCAGGACGCACGTTTCAGCAACCCGCTTGCTCGACCTGGCAGCCTGGGCCCATCTTCCCGACACGCCTGGTAGGGTCTCCCCGCCCGATCTGCCCGTCTTTTTCTGCCACGTGTTTTCTGATCCTAGCCCTCCTCCTTCTACTCTATCTCATACTCCATCCTCCTCCCCTCCTTCCATCCGTCTTCTCATCCCCTTCCTTCGGGGCTGCACGAAAGCGAACAGTCTTAAAATGATTATTGTTGTTGATGTTGTTGTAAACAATGGGCCGACAACCCAATTTTGTGACCCCCGACTTTCCCTGATAACATGATGGACCCACGAACCCGGAAAGGAATATAGAACCGCATGCATGGAAACGTTTTCACGACACCGTATTGGGCGACGGCCACTTCCACGACAAGCGATTCGCTCGAGACATCCTCGGTAACTCTGCGGAGCAAGCGTTTCGCTCGAGACATCCTCAATACACGAAAGAGTGGCCCGCACCCTGTAATTTATCCATCGGAATTTCAAAAACAAGCGTTTCGCCTGAGACATCCTCAATTTTTAATCCGCTGGTCAACCTCTACCTCGATATTTATCAGGGAAAGAATCCGCCGGCCCACCTCAGTTGAGGCACCGGGGACAAGTTTACCAACTAAAAGAGAACCCTGGGCCGGCGCCCTTTCCGGGAAAAAGAGTGACCCCCGACTTTCCCTAATAAAAAGAGTGCGAGCCCCGGCAGGGGCACTGTAATTGAAAATCGCAATTGGTCACCGACGGGGGAATCAGCATGCCGAAACTCCATGCCGAGAGGCATTTTCAACACCGCGCGGCCCAGATGTTAAGAAGGCGAGCGGGGAGGGAGGGAGGGAGGGATGGGGGGAGAGAGGAGGGGGGCGAGGGGGGAGAGGGCAGAGGGGAGGAGGGGCCAGCGACGAGGGAAGGCGGAGGCAGGGAGGGGGGAAAGGCAGAGGAGTCGAGGAGGAGGAGCGGGAGGAAGAAAGGGCCGAGGAAGAGGAGGGAACAGTGGCAGCAACAACAACAGGATGATCTGGTGTGTGCCCCTGGCCCAAGGTGCCCCCAGCTTTTCGGACTATTTTGGAGCCCCTGGGGCCCCCCTGGGCCTCGTGAGGGGTGCCCTGGAGACCGTCGGGACCACCCCGAGAATTCTGGGGATGCCTTGGGCCAGGGGCACCTCCAGCAACACTCGAGATGAGAAGGAGGGAAGATGACCCCGACCTCCGACGCCTTGATTTCTGTCAGCACGGGGCCCTCCCGGAACGCCGGGCCCTTCTCCCGGGGACCGGCGCCGCGTCCCGCGCAGCTGTTTTTGACGGTCCGGGGGCCCGTCGAAGGCCCAGAGACGCCAAAAGTGATGGAACATCTCCGTCCGGATCGGGGGTAGATGCCGCAAGCCTTCGGTCGGGCACGTCCCCCTACAGGGGGGTTTGGGACGAACGGAAAAAATAGTCAAAAGATGACCCCCAAACTGCTTAGAACTAGTCAAAAAATCGTCCCCAGCGTTGACTATTTTTGAATATTCCCCCTGTCGAGAGACAGGCCCGAACTCAGGGTAGATACCGCACGCGCATGCCCGATGAGCTCCTCCAGAATCGGTAGCCTGGACTCGCCGCCGGCGGCGGCGATCGCTGCCTCGAAGCCCGCGCGCTCCAGCACCAGCAACACGCAGTCGTCTGCCACCGTGACAGTGACGGTCCTTTCAAGCGAGCATTGCCACCAGACACGGGGGGGAGAACAGCAGGACAAGTTCGAACCCCGCCTCCTCGCATTGCGAGAAAAACGCGACGGGCAAGTTTTGCTATTGTTAGGCTTTCTGGGCCCTCACTGGGCCTCGAGACAATCAGAGCACGACTCGGGAAGGGAAAAGCCGATCCTGGGGAAAGATCCTAGACCGATGGGGCCCAGGCCATGAGTAAAAATAACGTCGGGGGCGAAGGACGGGAACTGGCACTGGTAAGTCTTCGGGTTGCGCACATCGGCGGCGAGCCCGGGGGGGAGTGTGAAGGGGCGGGCATTCTCGGAAGGCTCGGAAGTACCCCAGCCTTCTGAGAAGTCCCGAAGATACAGAAAACTTCTCAGAAGGCACGAAGGGCTTCTGAGAAGCCCCGACTCCTTCTGCGAAGGCCTTTTCCTGCTCACTTGCCCCCCGAGCCATCGATACTCCTAAATCGCTTGGAGGCGGGGAAAAGCGTTCGGAGCTCGCCACGCGTTCGACGGATTCCGAACCCTACCCCCGCCGCCCATCGAATTGCGCTGTCTGTGCGCAGCCCGAAGCCTTGTCACGGCGGGAGGGGGCGGGGAAGAGGGAAGGAGACTGAGACGGGGGGGGCAGGGGCGAGGGGATACGCACGGGGGAGGGGAAGGGGAAGTAGGAAAGGAGAGGGGATCGCGGCGGTTTTCTTGTCGCCAGCTGCTGAGATACGAGCCCTTGCTCATCCCCACGCGTCATATAACTTGCTGTTAGGCTATGCAAGCGATTGTGTGGCTGTCGATGCGGACTTCAGCATCTGCTGCCCTTGTACCAAATCGCTGGGCATCTGGGTTATGGTGAGCCTTGCCTTCTGTTTCTGAGTCCGAGAACTCAAACTCCATCATCTCAACATCGCCGCGTTTTACGTCATGCACCTTAATACTGACATCCAACTCGTGCGCTTCCCTGAGGCGCCGGGAATCACCGAAAACATATCCCTCCTGACCGTTTCGTATACCGCCGAGCGCCACCCGTGGACGAGCCTCAGAAAGTACTCGTCGCTCGCCGCCCTCAAACTCCACAATCTGACTGTTTCCGAAGCGCCGCGGAACGCGCCGACGTCCACATCAACTACCTCGCAGAGCAGAACAGAGCGAAGGAGGAAGAGGAGGAGGAGGAGGAGGAGGAGGGCGGAGGAGGAGGAGGAGGAGGAGGAGGAGGAGCACGGAGGAGGAGGAGGAGGAGAAGGAGGGAGGAGGAGGGATGAGGAGGTGGAGGTGGAGGAGGAGGGTTAACAGAGACCAACTTCTCCAGCACGGACGGGACCACCCCTCAGCCTCCGCCATGTGTGCGGGCAGGCGCTTGGCAAGCCCGCGTGCGACCAACTTCCCAAGCAACCTGTCCGGAACAGGAGCGCGGCGGCACCAGACGCAGTGGCTCCCGCAGCCACTCCACAAGGGCTCCCAACTTCGCGCTTCGCGCTGCGCGAAGTGTCGCGCCGCCTCCCAAGGGAGAGGAGGAGGATGAGGAATCGGAGCCGAACCGCGAAGCGCGAATAACTTCGCGCCCTCGAAGGCGCCCATGTTCCAAGCAGCTTTCCTCGGCCGAGACGGCCCTAAATTTCCATGTAGCCCTGTCGTGTGCCATATCTAGACCTACCTGCGCAGCGTTCAACACGTTGACTTCTATCTCGACCCTGTGTGGAGCAAGTGCGCCGACAGAAAAGTCTGCTTGCTCTGATGACGGCTTCGTGATCACGATCATGTTCATGGCAATTTTCTCCTTCAACATTGCTAGTACCTCCTGTTCCAACTTAATCATCATCTGCTGCTGAATCTTCCGGATGATGCGCCGATCCACATCACAAAGACGTCGAGCGAAACCAACGAGGGGACTTAATTTGTCAGCGAAGCTTGTACCGCGAACCTTCTCAAACAGCCTGATCAGATCCACCTCGAGAACGTCGCAACGAATGATAAAGAAGCCCATCGTAGTGCAATGGACCTGACACATCTCGAACTGAATCCCGTTCTCCTCCAGCTTACCAGGAATAATGGCAGTCAATTTGCCTGCGATCATGCTCGAACATTTAGCTTCAAACCTCTTCGAATCCGCAACAAGCTGGCTGCCTTGACTCGCTGCGCTGATGGCCCAGCCGCTCTTGCCAGCCTTGCGGAGCTTCGCCCGCATGATCTTCGGGAAATCTTCGGCGATGTTGAGCACCTTGAAATTTAGATAGAAAGCAGATTTGGGGACTCTGGAAACTCCAGTCGCCCGAGACATCCTCGGAGGACGACCCGAGTCCCAAAACCGTGCAGTGACCCCGAATCCCTACCGACTCACCACACGGTGTGGTCACCGCACCGTTTGGGGGCCCCCGATAGATTCGGGAACCAATAATCTGCCGGGGTGCCCTCCACAGTAATTCTGGCGCGACTCCTCTTCGGGGGATAGAATTTGGGTAAAAGCGAGCCCATTGATGACTAGTGCAACGCTCCTTTGACACAAATGAGCTGCGGACGTCAAACGATATCGATAAGAACAGATACCACTGATTGTGCACGTGAAGGGAAACACCCCCTCTCGGACGCAGCGGACAGCGGGCCAAAGCCCCACTCCCGCGGCGCCAAGGCCGCGCGTGCCTGCAGGCCTCTCGCCCGCCAGGTCCGTGCACGGCCGACCACTCTCAATGCGCATCGTCCGCAACTCCCGCCTCAGTGCGGGACATCTAGGTCCGTGGAAAAGAAAAGGAAAGAAAAGAAAACTCATGCATCTGCCTGGCGCCACACACACGCCCTAGAGAGTGCGATGGAGCCGGCTGCCCTCGTCGCGCACCTTAAAGCCCATAGCCTCAAAATGCCGTCTCAGATGTGTCTGATCCAGCGCCTTTGTGAATGCATCAGCCGGGTTCTGGAGTCCCGGCACATGCTCGATCTCTACTTTGCCTGCCTTGACCTGGTCCTGGAGCCACAAGAATCTCGTGTCGATGTGGCGGACAGCGCCAAGACCCTGCCGCGTGGCGATGCCCTCGGCCGCCACGCTGTCGCTGCGCAGTAGCGGCCTCTCTAGGTGCTGCACGCCGAAGTCTTGGAGCATCGACTGGAGCCCCAGAGCGTGGCTCGCGCCCTTCAGCATCGCATAGTACTCGGACTCCCCCGAAGACAGCGCCACCGTGGTCTGCTGAGTGGAAGCGTGCTTCACAAGATGGGAGCCGAGCATGAGCATCATGCCACTGCGTGATTTCCTGGTGGTAGCCTCGCCAGCCCAGTCAGCGTCTACGAAGATCTCGATGCGCGCGGGGACCTCCTGCAGCTTGAATACCAGCGAGCCGGCCCTGGCCTGCTTGAGGTATCGCCCCAGGCGCTTCAGGTCCATCATGCCCGACTCTCGTGGCGTCTTCATCGACTTGGCCAGAGAAGACGCTATGTAGCTGAGGTCCGGCCTGTCCTGCCCGATGTAGCTCGCACGCATGACCAGTGAGCGGTAGAGCTTGGACTGTGCGTCATCGAGCGTCTGGGACTGAGAGGCTTCTATCATCTCGGTCACACTCTTCTTGACCGCAGGCGTCTGCACCGGCTTGGCGTCGCACAGGTGCAGGTCTCGAAGGATCATGTCAACGTGACGGACGTCAGACTCGATGCGTGCTTCACCTGCGGCGGGATCCCAGATGAGCACGCGGTTCAGGTAGACCGTGCTCTGGACCCCTTCGGCCGCCGATGAGAGGCGGCCCGTGACCTTGTAGTCGTACTTCTTCAACAACTCGTCGAACCAGGCCTCGTCGTCTGCATGCATCAGCACACCGAAGTCGTCGCCATGCACCTCGAGGGCGATGTCACGCCCTGGGTGCCACAGGATGGCGAAGCTCGACTTCCCCTGCAGAAACTCGACGGACTTGAGCAGCTCGACGTAGTCACCCTGCCAGACCTGGCTCGCATCCATCGTGCCGTACATCGTGCGAAGGAGAAGTCCGACGAGTGGCTCCTCCTCGCCCTGGCGCTCCTCGGGCGGAAGCTCCACCCAGAGGCGCCTCTGCACGTGCCCGTAGAAGTGGGCACGCGACACGTCGTAGAACTTGTACAGCACCTCGCGGGGCTCCGAGCTCTGGAACTGCTCGAACGCCCTGCTGAGGAAAAGGCTGACCAGCGCCTTGAACGCCTCCAGCGGTGGCGTCCCCGAGAAGAGGTCC
Source organism: Prorocentrum cordatum (assembly GCA_963575745.1). NCBI lineage: Eukaryota > Dinophyceae > Prorocentrales > Prorocentraceae > Prorocentrum > Prorocentrum cordatum. Next base: position 159,004 of record CAUYUJ010017285.1, read on the forward strand.
TGCTGCGGCGGCAGCAGCCCCTCGGCGCGCCGGCGAACCTTCATCTCCCGTGCCACGAGCCTCGAGCGGTACAGCGGTCGCTCGAGGTCCCCCTTGTTGGTGTCAATCCACCGCGTGTCGATGGCACGACCTCCTTCCGCCTCCATCTCGCGGCGTGGAACCTTCTTCCACACTCCGCGGCTGCGGCGCCACTCCAGCTCCTCAGCCCTGGCCTCCTTCACCTTCAGCGGGTCGAGGAAGCCCCCGCGGACGTCGTCCACGAACGCCTCCGCCTCCTGGTCCATATCCTCGGCGTGAGGCGAGGGCCCGGCGGTGAAGCCCGCCAGGTCAGACAGCGATTCTCGAGCTCGAAGTTCCTCCCTGAGGCCGCGAAGGATGGCTCTGACCAGGCGGGGTTGGTACACCTGCGCCTTTCGAGCCCTCCTGTCACCGAGCAAGTGCACGTGCCGGTAGGGTTCGCCGCCGATGGACTGGCAGCGGCACTCCCCAGCAAGGATGTCGGCCAAGACCTGCGAGTTCGTCAGCCAGCCTGTCTCCTTGCGCACGAATGCCTCGCGCCCATCGGGCCCCCGAGCGTGGAGGCCCCAGCGGCACATCGGGCCGCGCACAAGGTACACGCCCGGCAACTCCCTGACCCTCTGGACGCACGGCCGCGACCAGGAGGATGCTCCCCAGGGATGTTCATGCAGGAAAAGTGCTCCTCGCTGATGCCTGCTCTCGCACACCTTCATGGAGAACTCCAGGTGTGTCTCGCCCTCGAGGACCTCGGAAGCCACGATGCCCTCGTCCCGCTTGAAGTTGCTGAGCTGCCTGAGCTTGGAGAAGACCGTGCACGGCGGAGAGGTCACGGTGAGGAGAGGGTCCTCCTCCAGCAGCTTCTTCATGACTGCTCGGCGGTGGTCCTCGCGAAGCAAGTCCCAGCCGGTGTAGAGGTCCGCCGCGAGGCCTGCCGTCAGGCCCATGCCGAGCGCCTTCCCCTTGAAGCGCTCGGGCAAGTAGACCTCTGCGAGGTCAACCCCGTTGATCTCGGTCAACAGCGCGGACACCTCCTTCAGCTCCTTGATCGACATGGCATTGTCGCCGATCAGGTCCGTGGCGCTCACCAGCGCCAGGATCTCCCTGTAGATCTTGCCCTTGACCTCGTCAAAGGCGCCGACGTCCATGGAGCTGCCAGCTCGTGCAGCTGGCCCTGCCAAGTCCTCCATGTCGCCACCTCCTCTAGCCCCCTCTGGGCTAGGAGCGGGCTGCACCAGCCCGGCGGACACTGCCGCGCTCGCCGGTCCAGCCGACGAGCTCGAGCCTCCGTCCACTATCATCTGCCCGTGGAGGTCCGGCTCGCTCCCGGCTCTCTTGAGCCCCCTTGGCCCGTCTCGCAACTGCGGCGGGCGGCGCTCCTCGGCGGACACGCCCTGAGATCTTGCCGTCTCAATTAATTTGAGGCGCTCGGAATCGGCTCAATTAATAATTGAAACGTCCGAGAAAATCCAGACATGAGCAAAAAAATGAGACAGGCGAAGATCGAATCCGATGCGGTAGCAGCGAAAAGCCGCAACCGACATCGAGGCCGTCGCGGATGTCAGTGCGCCCCGCTGCAATCTACACCGACCGTCCAGGGGGCCAGTCCTTGCTCCGCTACCATGTATACGATCGAGCCACGCGGTGAGGAGGAGGAGGAGGAGGAGGAGGAGGAGGAGGAGGAGGAGGAGGAAGAGGAGGAGGTGGATCTCGAGGAGGAGGTGATTTTGGACGATGGGACAGCACGAATCGGTCGCCGCCGCAGTACCGAACGTCGTACCACGCTAAGTGGTACTTATAGAGGGCTCGATACCCCGGAGGCGCCCGAACCACTCGAGCGCGGCAGCGGCGGGTCCCGCGGGCCACACCCACGCGGGGCCCTGGGAAACACCCGCGCGGGCAGGCGGTCCCGCGGGGCCCTGAAAAACAGGTATACCCGCGGGGCCCACCATGGCGCCCGCTCCAGGGCTCCATTGGGTCGAGCCCAAGTGGCGGCCCTGGGAGGACCACCGCATCGGCCGCGGGGGGGAAAGGGTCGAGGGGGGGCCCCCAGGCCACTCCCAAAACTTGGCCATGGCTCAAGCCCTTGATCGATCAGGAGGCCCGACAAAGAGAAAGAGGAGGAGGAGGAGGAGGAGGAGGAGGAGGAGGATCGAGGAGGAAGAGGAAGAGGATCAAGGACGAAAAGGGTGATGAGGATGAGGATGAAGATGAGGATGAGGATGAGTATGAAGATGATGATGCTGCTGCTGTTGCTGATGATGATGACGATGATGATGATGATGATGGTGATAATGATGGTGATGATGATGGTGATGATGATGGTGGTGGTGGTGGTGATGATGATGATGATGATGACGATGATGATGACGATGATGATGATGATGATGGTGGTGGTGATGATGATGATGATCCTCTATGAAGAGGAGGAGGAGGAGGAGGAGGAGGAGGAGGAGGCGGAGGAGGCGGAGGCCCGAGGAGGAACAGGAAAATGAAGGCCCTGAATTCGGAAGCCCTGGAGCGGCCTCGATCGAAGGCGCTCGGGGGCTCGACGCCTTCGGCCCCTCCGCGGGGTGGGGGGGGGGCCCAGGAGGGAATGGAAAACGAGAGAGGACGAGGAGGGGGAGGAGGAGGAGGAGGAGGAGGAGGAGGAGGAGGAGGAGGAGGAGGAGGAGGGGGAGAAGGAGGAAGAGGAGGAGCAGGAGGAGGAGGAAGGAGGAGGAAGAACACGAGGGGGAGGAGGACGAGTTGGAGGAGGATGTGTAGGAGGAGGAGGAAGAAGAGGGGGAAGGAGGGAGGAAGAGGAAGGGAGGAGGGGGAGGACGTGGAGGAGGAAGAGGAGGAGGAAGAGGGAGGAGGAGGAGGAAGAGGAGGAGGAAGAGGAGGAGGAGGAGGAGGACGAGGACGAGGAGGATCGAGGAGCAGGACGAGGAGAAGGAGGAGGAAGAAAAAGAGGGAGAGGAAACGGAGGACGAGGAGGAAGAGGAGGAAGAGGACAAGGTTGAAGAGGAGGAGGAGGAACAGGAGGAGGAGGAAGAGGGGGCGGAAGGAGAGGACAAGGGGGACAAGGAGAAGAAACGGAAGAGGAGGGAGAAACGAGGCAGTGGAGCCGGGGCCGAGTAGGGAGGGGGGGGACAGGAAACAGGGGGGAATAGGGAGCGGGATGCCGTCAGGGGGCACTATGGAAGCATGGCTTCTGCCGAGGTTTCTCTCGCCTGCGGGCCAGCCTGGCGGTGCCCACGCGCCTCCTTGGATCGTTCCTCCCTCCTCCTCGTGCCCTGGGGAAGGAAAAGGGGTAAAACGACGGAGACGACGGGGGGGGGGAGCGACGGTGGCGACGGGCAGAGGGGACGCATGGGGAGAGAGCAAGGACGGGGCGGCGAGGACAAGGAGGAGGAGGAGGAGGAAGAGGAGGAGGAAGAGGAGGAGGAGGACAAGAGAGGGAGGGAGAGAGGATTGATCCTGGAGGGGGGGGGGGCCGTCTCTGGCCTGCAGATCGGGAAGGGTCTGGCCTTCCAGTCGCCAGCATGGCTGCGTTTGCTCCCTGAATCACCCTTCCCTCCTCCTCGGGTCCAGAGAGGGGGGGGTGGCTGTGACGGCGACGACGGGGCGGGGAGGGGGGCGACAGGACGCAGACGATACACGCACACACTTTTTAAAGCCAGTGCGCCAGCATCTTCTCCAGGAGTGCAAAGTAAAAGGTGTGTCCGCGGTGGAGACTCTTTGCCACCGTGCCAAGGATTCTATTTTCAGCTTCGTCCATATAAGTCCACATGAAACGCGGGTTGCCCGCTTCCCGAGACTTTTTAATTATATGAAAGCACATATGGTGTTTGAACACCATATGCGCGCCGGACGCCTTATAATAATTCAAAAAGTTCATCATGTGAGTCTCTAGCGCCCGCTGGGCGCCTGCGTCCAAACGCCGTGGACTGCTCATATACAGCTTCTGGAAGTCAGCAAACGCACGGCAAGCAAATGGCAGCATCACTGCCGTGCCTTCTTGGAACAAGTGCGGGTTCTCTGCGCAGACCAACGGAAGCAGCGGCGCTAAGTGCCTGGTCTCAGCTGCTTTCGCGTGCAACTTCATTTTGTCCAAGTGAGTGTGTTTGCCGAGCATCTTCAGCGTCAAGCGATGGATGGTGGAGCGGCCGCATTGCTGAAAAATCCCTTCTGCGATGTAAAATGCCTTGATCCTCCGCCTTAAATGCAAGATGTTCCCATGATTCCGCACGAGAGTGGTGGTGGCATGGCTTCTTGCAAAGTTTCCAATGATTAATTGCCAAAAAACGGTTCCTATCAGATGCTGAGACGTGCCTAAATCACAAATGTGCATCAGGTCGAGAGCGAGCATTGAAACTGTAAACCCTATGACCCCAAAAATGGGTGCCACAAAGCTCAATCCAACGTCGTTTTTGGTATTAAACCATGTAAGTTCAAGGGGCTCGCCTGGCAGGATGTGGATCGCATTCAGTCTGTGCGTGTCGGAAACCCGTCCCCGAGGGATTAAACGCCAGCCGGCTTCGAGCCCGAACTCGGGCACGGCCCTCCACGTGCCGTACCCCCACAGGTTCTCATCGTGGCGGCACGAGCGGATGATGCGATTGAGCTGGGCATTGCTGGTCACGCTGATTTTTTTGATGGTCGACCTCACCATGTTATTATATGCAGCCTGGTTCTTGTCTTGCCACGTGCTCGCGTCTATCGACATCGGGAAATTGTACATCTCGGACTTGGTCGTGTCACAACACATACAGGGATTCAGGACATTGTCCCAGCGGCGAAATCCAAGGGCGGAAACGAACTCCAATAAATCAGCTCTCATTTCAACCAGTGCCCCACACAGGCCTTCCGCCAAAGGGAAACCGCGCACATTGTGCCGCCACTCGCTGTGGAATGGCGCGCCGTCGTGGGCTAACTCAGGAAACACCCCCGACGCCAGCGCATTCAAAGACCATACCACCACTGACATAATTGCGCCGATCGTGCACATTCCTCTGCAGGCGCAGCTGCATAAATCTGCCTTTCGGATTGTAGCAATTGTGTGGCGCTGCATAGTTTTGAGGTTATTCCAATGCATGCAAATTATGGAATCACGTTTAGTATGTGGCACGCCATCGGAGTAAAAGCCGATGGGGAAGGTCTTCTCGCGGCCTCTCAGGCGGGTCACATCGTGCGTGGCGTAGTGCGCTGGCAGATCTCCATCGCTCACGCTGGCGAGGTCAAAGTCTTCTGGCGCCTCGAGGAATGACTGGTGGAACGATTCGTGCGGCAGCATGATGGGGAATTGGCACGTACTGCGTTGATCTGTATCTTTGTCCCAGATCGGAATAGTCGTAACATAAAACCGTTCTCTGCTAGCGATGCGCAGCGCCTTCCGAAGATGCTCTGTGTGGTGATTCGAAGTCTGGTTTGGGTCCAACGCTATGTCACCCACGCCGATCGCACCAGCTCTCTGACTATGCCATGCTATCGTACATACGTCCTGTCCGAATAGTTGCCCCCGATCGTCCGTCTCTTTTTGGTGGGGGAGGGGGGCGCTTTCTTCCCGAATGAGCAGTCGTGAACCATGACTTCCCTGCGCCTTCACGAGATTCGTTTGGGGTGTCTACGGGCTGATCGGGTGTAACTGTTCGGCCCCTCTCCTTTGCTGCCAGTTTGCCCTCGCCCCAGCGGCGAAGCAAGCACTGTCGCAGCCCAGCGCCACCGTCACCCTGCTCCGAAGCTGCATGAAAGAAGGTTGCACCGTGCATGCTGAGGACCGCTCAACCCACCCTCGCGCCCCACTCCCGACTTGGTGATCCATGGGGTCTTGGCTGGGGATGGTGAGGGGGATGGGGTTTAGCCATCGAACAAAAGGCGGGCCCCCCCCACCCAAACAATGACACCCTGGATCGCCAGGTCGGGGGCGGGGGGGTGGGGGGTGGGTTGTGCCGTCCCACATGCGCCAAAAGAGCCTTCTGCCCTCCTTACTTCGGCCTCTCCGTGATGACATGCATGATGTGAGCTTGCGCGCGCACTCACGCTCTATATGTTTCCTCGCATAGCTTGCCCCCTCGCCCTCCTCGTCCTCGCCGCGCCCCTGCCCTCATCAATGAACCGTCTGAGTGGGCCTCTCGGTTCTCTCCCCTCAGCTCTTCCCAATCATTGCCCTCCTCTTCCTCCTCCTCTTCCTCCTCATCCTTCTGCTCCTCCTCCTCCTCCTGGCGAGCCAACGCTGCTGAAAACGTGGTGCAACCGTTTTTCAAGCAATCGACCTCCTGCTGCTCTGCCGCCGCCCGTCGGTCCCTGCCCTCGAGGTCAAGTGAAGTCCCAGCTGCGCGACCTGCCATCGAACGAACGCGATTCGAGAGGTATGCGCAGATACGATACGCTGAAATGCAAAATGCGAACAGCTATACCCTGGGGCCACAACGACTACGGATATCAATGTCCAGGATGCGTGCAACAAATTTCGAACCGGATGGCATCCATGGGAGATAACGGCAACCGAACCCGAGCGAAATTTTGGTTGGCGGTTTCTGGATGCACACTGGGGATTGTTGCGCACGTTGGCCAGCGCTGAGTGCGAGAGCGCCTGATACCACATCAGAACACTCCATGTCCTATCATTCTCGACCTGATCAGGAAATGTCCAGACCTGGAAGCCATTGGGGGAGGCTCTTGGCGAGCGCACTGCTGGGCCCACTTGCCTCGAGGAAAGCTCCGCCCGCCTTTTCACGCCACAGAGCCCCAGTCTCGGAGAGGCACAGCGCGGGTATATGTATCCATATACAACCATAGTGCGTCGACCGTGCACGGTCACCAGCGTGCACGGTCATTAGCGTGCACGGCCACTAGCGTGTCTCGACCGTCGACCGTCCACGTGCCTCAAGCGTGCGACGGCCAAAGAGGAGGCTCAGCGCCTCCCCCCCTCACCCTCTCACCCCTTTTCATTCCCACATTCTCCTCCGCATCTCCCATCTGTCCCCTCCTCCCTCGCCTCGTCATCCCATCGGGCTGCGCGCGCACTCTACGAGATCGAGGTCTCTCGCATTCCATGCGACACGCGCTGCATTGCAGCACTCGCCAGCCGCACATTCAATGAAACAGAGCGCACTCTGGGGAGGGAGACTGGAGAACTCAAGCAAGAAACCAATTACCAGGAGCAATGCTTGCACTGCGATTCACGCGCAATCCGAATGCGACATCTGCAAAGTGTACCAAGACATTAGTGTACGTAGGTGTATACAAGTAAACATTGCATATATGTATGTATCTACATATGTACATATGTAGGGTTATGCTTGTAAACAGGGGGCGGAACCATAATGGGAGATGGGGAGAGATCACGGGCGAACGCATAAACTACTCAGCCTCTTGATCTTTCAGCGCGTCCGTCGCCGCGGCGACCGACGCCATCACTGGACTAACGAGCGCCCAGACGCGGTTGGCCTCGCAGTAACGGGCGAGCCCAATATGTCTGTGTGTCTCTCTCTCTCTCTCTCTCTCTCTCTCTCTCTCTTCCTCGCAAGCTCCTCCTCCTCCTCATCCTCCTCATCCCCTGCCTATCTTGATTCCCTCTCATGGTTCCTTTCTCTGTTTCTCCTCGTTCTCCTCTTCCCTATCATCCCTCCCCCTTCTCTCCCTCTCCCTTCTAACCTACTCTCCGCCATTCTTGTCCTCGTCATATCTGGCTATCCCCGACGAATCGTGGCGGCAAGCGCGCCTCCTCCACCAGAGCGTTCACGTCCTCGAGCACGGGCTCGGACCTGGGGGGGCGCACGCGGGCGGAGGCATCGATGAGGAACGGTGGAGTAGACGAGTCTGGATGAGGAGGAGCAGTGGGAGGAGGAAATGAGGGGGGGAACGGAGGAGGTAAGCAAGAGAAACCGACAGGAGCGCCGAGAGGAGGAGGGAGTAGCCCTGCCTTCTTCTCACCCTCTCTCATCACCACCCCCCACAGTTTCATTATCAGCATGGTCCTTCATCCTCCTCATCCTCCTTCCATCCCTGTCCTCCGTGTCCTCGCTCATTGTCTCTCCGTGCCTTCGATGTCCCTCCTGATTATCACTCCACATCATTGTCCAGTTATCCTCCTCATTGGGTGGGGCGGGGGGGGGGGCTGACTTCCCTTGGATCCCTTCGGTCAACTCTTTCATCGCGCCGCCGATGGCGGTCACGCACTTCTTCACTTGCGGCGTGAACGGCTTGAGGAATGGCATCTTCACCACCTGCCCCACCAGCTCGACTTTCCTGCAACTCGAGCAGACGGGGATCTAGAAGAGTTGGAAACGGACGAGGGGGACGGACGAGGAGGAGGGAAGAGGGAGGAGGATGCAGGGCAGGAGGAGCATGGGGGGTCAGAAGAACGAGGAGGGCAGCCACCCATAGCGTCAACCATCTTAACACCACACACGATTCGAACGCAATATTCTGCTCATCTGGACCCCCCCCCCCCCCTGCCCACGTCGAGGCCGTCCAATAGCGCGTGGATCTGGCCGCGCTCGCCGGGCAGCCTGCCGCACTCGCTCGTGTGGCCGCGACCGCTGCTCGACGATGCTTGGACCTGCTTCTGCTTTGTGGTGTTCTCCTGAGCTCGCGGGCGATGGCACGAGGCGGGCAACGGTGCACTGGTGCACGGGGCAGGGTGCAGTCAGCCCGCATAATAGGGATGCTCGGCGAGGGTGCAAGGACCTTGGAGGGACATGTTGACGTGTTTCGAACGAGGTTGGTTGCGAACTTTACCAAGGATGGGCCAAAGGGACAAGGATGCAAGGCTCGCCTTGGAAGTCGTTCACCCTTACTATGCTGGTTGACTGTCGGGGAGGTTGGGGGGATTGGTAGGGCGGGGTGGAGGGCATCTTCATCATCATCGTCCTCCCCGTGTTCATCCTCAACCTCGGCATCATCATCCCCATCAGCATCCTCATCCTCCTCACCAGCGTCATAAGCATCAGCATGATCAGCAGCATCATCATCAGTATGCACGGCGCCTGCTCGCTGCTGCTCTCGAGCAATACGTTGCGGCCTACGTTACCCCTCTTGAAGGGCAGGGGAATGTTCGGTAACAACATCGGCCGCGTCGACCTCTGCCCCTCCCTGGGGTCCTCCTCGTCTGAACTCGAGTCGGATTCATATGAGTAGTCATCGTGCGAGCTCTCGGACTTTGCGGAGCGCTTCTGAACCGCCGCCTCCCCTGCATAATGCCCGAGGGCGCGGGCGACAGGATGAGGAGGAGGATGAGGAGGAGGAGGAGGACGAGGAGGAGGAGGCGGGAGGAGGAGGAGGAGGAGGAGGAGGAGGCGGGAGGAGGAGGAGGAGGAGGAGGAATGCTCTGCACCTCTCACCCCTGGTCCTATTTACCCCTCCCCTCCACTGCTAGTTCACCTGCAACCTCGCGGCCGACGCCGCCTCCACCCCACAGGCGCTGGCCGACAGCGTCCCCGCTCGAATGTTTCAGCCTCTTGGGCGCCGCGTCCGTCACCTCATCGTGTCCGACCAGGCCAGTGGTGTTCTTGGTCTCGATCTTCTGGATCCTGGCCTCTTCGGGGCCGCGTCGCAGGAGGTGGAATGCCGAAATGTGCAGCGAAGCACCTCCTCACCCATGTCCTCTTCCTCCTCCTCATCCTCCTCCTCCTCGTCATCATCATCATCATCATCATCACCATCATCATCATCATCATCATCATCACCACCACCATCATCATCATCATCATTACCGCAACCATCACCACTACAACCACCATTACCATCATCAGCATCACCCTCACCATCAGCATCAGCATCATCATACTGATCAGCATCATAATCATCCTCATCCTCAACATCATTCCCATACCCAGCATCCGCCTCATCATCCTCAGCATCACCGTCATCGGCATCATCAGCATCATCATCATCAGCATCATCAGCATCATCAGCATCATCAGCATCATCATCATCATCATCAGCATATGCATCCGCATCAGAATCATCGCCATCATCATCATCATCATCATCATCATCCTCGTCCAGATCCCCATCCTCATCAGCATCATCAGCATCAACATCATCACCCTCGGTATCATCGCAATCGGCATCGCCATCAGCACCATCATCATCATCATCATCATCATCAGCAGCATCATCATCATCATCATCAGCAGCATCCTCATCAGCATTATCATCATCAGCATCATCATCCGCATCAGCATCCGCATCAGCATCATCCGCGTCGTCATCATCATTAGGCGCGGCGCCTGCTCGCTGCTGCTCTCGAGCGATACACGGCGGTACAGCGTCTCGCCAGTCTGCGCGTCGATCTCCCCCGATGCCCCGATGAATGGAGGGCGGGAGGGAGGGATGCACTCCACGTGCCATTTCCTCATGCATCGTCCAACGCGATGAGGGGAGGGAGGGGTGAAGGCTGGAGGGAGGACGAGATGACCTCCCGATGGAGGGGGGCCTGGGCAGGGACCCTTCATGGACGGAGGGATGAAACATGAACTCCCCATGGGGGTGGTGAACTCCCCATGCCGGAGGGAGCGAGGGAGTGAGGGATGAGCTCCCTGTATCATGCCCTCCCTCCCTCTCGCTCTCTATCGCTCTCTCTCTCTCTCTCTCTCTCTCTCTCTCTCTCTCTAGCTCTCTTCCCACCTGTATATTGCACCATCTTGCCATCATGGGTGTCAACGCGGTGCCCCACCGTCCAACCTGGATGTGGGTCTTCTTGAGCTTCGCGTCATAGTCTTTGATGGTCTCCGCGCGCTGCCAGGCCCCGGCACGGCCAGGGATAGCACGGAGGACGTGGAATGCCGAAGTGTGTATTGGAGCATTTCATCTTCCACCTCCTCCCCCTTCATCCACATCCTCTTCCTCCTCCTCATCCTCATCACCAGCGTCATCACCATCACACCCACCATCACCATCATACTCATCACCCTCATCCTCATTGTCAGCCTCATCCTCTTCATGCTCATCGTCATCATCATCATCATCAGCATCCTCATCAGCATCATCATCATCATCATCATCATCATCATCATCATCCTCGTCGGCAACATGGCATCATCAGCATCAGCATCAGCATCATCATCATCATCATCATCATCATCAGCACCATCAGCATCAACAACAGCACCATCATCAGGCCAGGCGCGCAAACTGCAGCGGACGCGATCATGACAACACGAGTTCTCAGCCTAAGCTGTACACAGCAATGTCAGGGGGCACCGTTTCGTCCCCCCCCCCCTCCCTCGCCCCCCCCCTTGCCCCTCCTTACACCCCACTCCTGGCATCCCGTCATCCCTCCTCCTCCCCCCATCCGTCCTCCTCATCCTCCCTGTTTCCCTCTTTCCCTCCCTACCCCCATCTACTAGCATGTCCCCCCCGTACCCTCTCCTTTCCTGCTCCTCTCCTTCCTTCTCCCCCACCCAGCCATGGACAAACATAGGAGGTGTCCGATCCTCATCCCGAAAGGGGTGTTCTGGTTCTCCTCCGTCCAGCCCTCCTGGTGCAACAACCCGTCGAACGTATGCCAGGTGATCTTCTTGACGTTGGAGTCCGTCTTTTGCTGGGCCTCGATCTTCACGCACTCGGCAAAACGGAAGTCACCTCCGCTCCCCTTCCCATATGATTCGTCATAGTCCTCGCCCTTTTACCGACTCACTCTTCTCATCAATATCAGTATCTTACTTCCTCGTCTGTCTTACATCCCTTCCGCACTTCGCCCTGAATATCGATCTGTCCTCCTTCATCCTGCTGCTCCGTACTCCTCTTGCCCATATCGCCCGTTTGTTCCTCCATGTTGTCCCCGCCTGTACACCCCTTTTCCCCCGCGTGTTTCTCCTCCT
>CAUYUJ010017285.1:170931-241234 GCA_963575745.1 Prorocentrum cordatum
AGGAGGAAGAGGAGGAGGAGGAGGAAGAGGAGGAGGAAGAGGAGGAGGAGGAGGAGGACGAGGACGAGGAGGATCGAGGAGCAGGACGAGGAGAAGGAGGAGGAAGAAAAAGAGGGAGAGGAAACGGAGGACGAGGAGGAAGAGGAGGAAGAGGACAAGGTTGAAGAGGAGGAGGAGGAACAGGAGGAGGAGGAAGAGGGGGCGGAAGGAGAGGACAAGGGGGACAAGGAGAAGAAACGGAAGAGGAGGGAGAAACGAGGCAGTGGAGCCGGGGCCGAGTAGGGAGGGGGGGGACAGGAAACAGGGGGGAATAGGGAGCGGGATGCCGTCAGGGGGCACTATGGAAGCATGGCTTCTGCCGAGGTTTCTCTCGCCTGCGGGCCAGCCTGGCGGTGCCCACGCGCCTCCTTGGATCGTTCCTCCCTCCTCCTCGTGCCCTGGGGAAGGAAAAGGGGTAAAACGACGGAGACGACGGGGGGGGGGAGCGACGGTGGCGACGGGCAGAGGGGACGCATGGGGAGAGAGCAAGGACGGGGCGGCGAGGACAAGGAGGAGGAGGAGGAGGAAGAGGAGGAGGAAGAGGAGGAGGAGGACAAGAGAGGGAGGGAGAGAGGATTGATCCTGGAGGGGGGGGGGGCCGTCTCTGGCCTGCAGATCGGGAAGGGTCTGGCCTTCCAGTCGCCAGCATGGCTGCGTTTGCTCCCTGAATCACCCTTCCCTCCTCCTCGGGTCCAGAGAGGGGGGGGTGGCTGTGACGGCGACGACGGGGCGGGGAGGGGGGCGACAGGACGCAGACGATACACGCACACACTTTTTAAAGCCAGTGCGCCAGCATCTTCTCCAGGAGTGCAAAGTAAAAGGTGTGTCCGCGGTGGAGACTCTTTGCCACCGTGCCAAGGATTCTATTTTCAGCTTCGTCCATATAAGTCCACATGAAACGCGGGTTGCCCGCTTCCCGAGACTTTTTAATTATATGAAAGCACATATGGTGTTTGAACACCATATGCGCGCCGGACGCCTTATAATAATTCAAAAAGTTCATCATGTGAGTCTCTAGCGCCCGCTGGGCGCCTGCGTCCAAACGCCGTGGACTGCTCATATACAGCTTCTGGAAGTCAGCAAACGCACGGCAAGCAAATGGCAGCATCACTGCCGTGCCTTCTTGGAACAAGTGCGGGTTCTCTGCGCAGACCAACGGAAGCAGCGGCGCTAAGTGCCTGGTCTCAGCTGCTTTCGCGTGCAACTTCATTTTGTCCAAGTGAGTGTGTTTGCCGAGCATCTTCAGCGTCAAGCGATGGATGGTGGAGCGGCCGCATTGCTGAAAAATCCCTTCTGCGATGTAAAATGCCTTGATCCTCCGCCTTAAATGCAAGATGTTCCCATGATTCCGCACGAGAGTGGTGGTGGCATGGCTTCTTGCAAAGTTTCCAATGATTAATTGCCAAAAAACGGTTCCTATCAGATGCTGAGACGTGCCTAAATCACAAATGTGCATCAGGTCGAGAGCGAGCATTGAAACTGTAAACCCTATGACCCCAAAAATGGGTGCCACAAAGCTCAATCCAACGTCGTTTTTGGTATTAAACCATGTAAGTTCAAGGGGCTCGCCTGGCAGGATGTGGATCGCATTCAGTCTGTGCGTGTCGGAAACCCGTCCCCGAGGGATTAAACGCCAGCCGGCTTCGAGCCCGAACTCGGGCACGGCCCTCCACGTGCCGTACCCCCACAGGTTCTCATCGTGGCGGCACGAGCGGATGATGCGATTGAGCTGGGCATTGCTGGTCACGCTGATTTTTTTGATGGTCGACCTCACCATGTTATTATATGCAGCCTGGTTCTTGTCTTGCCACGTGCTCGCGTCTATCGACATCGGGAAATTGTACATCTCGGCCTTGGTCGTGTCACAACACATACAGGGATTCAGGACATTGTCCCAGCGGCGAAATCCAAGGGCGGAAACGAACTCCAATAAATCAGCTCTCATTTCAACCAGTGCCCCACACAGGCCTTCCGCCAAAGGGAAACCGCGCACATTGTGCCGCCACTCGCTGTGGAATGGCGCGCCGTCGTGGGCTAACTCAGGAAACACCCCCGACGCCAGCGCATTCAAAGACCATACCACCACTGACATAATTGCGCCGATCGTGCACATTCCTCTGCAGGCGCAGCTGCATAAATCTGCCTTTCGGATTGTAGCAATTGTGTGGCGCTGCATAGTTTTGAGGTTATTCCAATGCATGCAAATTATGGAATCACGTTTAGTATGTGGCACGCCATCGGAGTAAAAGCCGATGGGGAAGGTCTTCTCGCGGCCTCTCAGGCGGGTCACATCGTGCGTGGCGTAGTGCGCTGGCAGATCTCCATCGCTCACGCTGGCGAGGTCAAAGTCTTCTGGCGCCTCGAGGAATGACTGGTGGAACGATTCGTGCGGCAGCATGATGGGGAATTGGCACGTACTGCGTTGATCTGTATCTTTGTCCCAGATCGGAATAGTCGTAACATAAAACCGTTCTCTGCTAGCGATGCGCAGCGCCTTCCGAAGATGCTCTGTGTGGTGATTCGAAGTCTGGTTTGGGTCCAACGCTATGTCACCCACGCCGATCGCACCAGCTCTCTGACTATGCCATGCTATCGTACATACGTCCTGTCCGAATAGTTGCCCCCGATCGTCCGTCTCTTTTTGGTGGGGGAGGGGGGCGCTTTCTTCCCGAATGAGCAGTCGTGAACCATGACTTCCCTGCGCCTTCACGAGATTCGTTTGGGGTGTCTACGGGCTGATCGGGTGTAACTGTTCGGCCCCTCTCCTTTGCTGCCAGTTTGCCCTCGCCCCAGCGGCGAAGCAAGCACTGTCGCAGCCCAGCGCCACCGTCACCCTGCTCCGAAGCTGCATGAAAGAAGGTTGCACCGTGCATGCTGAGGACCGCTCAACCCACCCTCGCGCCCCACTCCCGACTTGGTGATCCATGGGGTCTTGGCTGGGGATGGTGAGGGGGATGGGGTTTAGCCATCGAACAAAAGGCGGGCCCCCCCCACCCAAACAATGACACCCTGGATCGCCAGGTCGGGGGCGGGGGGGTGGGGGGTGGGTTGTGCCGTCCCACATGCGCCAAAAGAGCCTTCTGCCCTCCTTACTTCGGCCTCTCCGTGATGACATGCATGATGTGAGCTTGCGCGCGCACTCACGCTCTATATGTTTCCTCGCATAGCTTGCCCCCTCGCCCTCCTCGTCCTCGCCGCGCCCCTGCCCTCATCAATGAACCGTCTGAGTGGGCCTCTCGGTTCTCTCCCCTCAGCTCTTCCCAATCATTGCCCTCCTCTTCCTCCTCCTCTTCCTCCTCATCCTTCTGCTCCTCCTCCTCCTCCTGGCGAGCCAACGCTGCTGAAAACGTGGTGCAACCGTTTTTCAAGCAATCGACCTCCTGCTGCTCTGCCGCCGCCCGTCGGTCCCTGCCCTCGAGGTCAAGTGAAGTCCCAGCTGCGCGACCTGCCATCGAACGAACGCGATTCGAGAGGTATGCGCAGATACGATACGCTGAAATGCAAAATGCGAACAGCTATACCCTGGGGCCACAACGACTACGGATATCAATGTCCAGGATGCGTGCAACAAATTTCGAACCGGATGGCATCCATGGGAGATAACGGCAACCGAACCCGAGCGAAATTTTGGTTGGCGGTTTCTGGATGCACACTGGGGATTGTTGCGCACGTTGGCCAGCGCTGAGTGCGAGAGCGCCTGATACCACATCAGAACACTCCATGTCCTATCATTCTCGACCTGATCAGGAAATGTCCAGACCTGGAAGCCATTGGGGGAGGCTCTTGGCGAGCGCACTGCTGGGCCCACTTGCCTCGAGGAAAGCTCCGCCCGCCTTTTCACGCCACAGAGCCCCAGTCTCGGAGAGGCACAGCGCGGGTATATGTATCCATATACAACCATAGTGCGTCGACCGTGCACGGTCACCAGCGTGCACGGTCATTAGCGTGCACGGCCACTAGCGTGTCTCGACCGTCGACCGTCCACGCGCCTCAAGCGTGCGACGGCCAAAGAGGAGGCTCAGCGCCTCCCCCCCTCACCCTCTCACCCCTTTTCATTCCCACATTCTCCTCCGCATCTCCCATCTGTCCCCTCCTCCCTCGCCTCGTCATCCCATCGGGCTGCGCGCGCACTCTACGAGATCGAGGTCTCTCGCATTCCATGCGACACGCGCTGCATTGCAGCACTCGCCAGCCGCACATTCAATGAAACAGAGCGCACTCTGGGGAGGGAGACTGGAGAACTCAAGCAAGAAACCAATTACCAGGAGCAATGCTTGCACTGCGATTCACGCGCAATCCGAATGCGACATCTGCAAAGTGTACCAAGACATTAGTGTACGTAGGTGTATACAAGTAAACATTGCATATATGTATGTATCTACATATGTACATATGTAGGGTTATGCTTGTAAACAGGGGGCGGAACCATAATGGGAGATGGGGAGAGATCACGGGCGAACGCATAAACTACTCAGCCTCTTGATCTTTCAGCGCGTCCGTCGCCGCGGCGACCGACGCCATCACTGGACTAACGAGCGCCCAGACGCGGTTGGCCTCGCAGTAACGGGCGAGCCCAATATGTCTGTGTGTCTCTCTCTCTCTCTCTCTCTCTCTCTCTCTCTCTTCCTCGCAAGCTCCTCCTCCTCCTCATCCTCCTCATCCCCTGCCTATCTTGATTCCCTCTCATGGTTCCTTTCTCTGTTTCTCCTCGTTCTCCTCTTCCCTATCATCCCTCCCCCTTCTCTCCCTCTCCCTTCTAACCTACTCTCCGCCATTCTTGTCCTCGTCATATCTGGCTATCCCCGACGAATCGTGGCGGCAAGCGCGCCTCCTCCACCAGAGCGTTCACGTCCTCGAGCACGGGCTCGGACCTGGGGGGGCGCACGCGGGCGGAGGCATCGATGAGGAACGGTGGAGTAGACGAGTCTGGATGAGGAGGAGCAGTGGGAGGAGGAAATGAGGGGGGGAACGGAGGAGGTAAGCAAGAGAAACCGACAGGAGCGCCGAGAGGAGGAGGGAGTAGCCCTGCCTTCTTCTCACCCTCTCTCATCACCACCCCCCACAGTTTCATTATCAGCATGGTCCTTCATCCTCCTCATCCTCCTTCCATCCCTGTCCTCCGTGTCCTCGCTCATTGTCTCTCCGTGCCTTCGATGTCCCTCCTGATTATCACTCCACATCATTGTCCAGTTATCCTCCTCATTGGGTGGGGCGGGGGGGGGGGCTGACTTCCCTTGGATCCCTTCGGTCAACTCTTTCATCGCGCCGCCGATGGCGGTCACGCACTTCTTCACTTGCGGCGTGAACGGCTTGAGGAATGGCATCTTCACCACCTGCCCCACCAGCTCGACTTTCCTGCAACTCGAGCAGACGGGGATCTAGAAGAGTTGGAAACGGACGAGGGGGACGGACGAGGAGGAGGGAAGAGGGAGGAGGATGCAGGGCAGGAGGAGCATGGGGGGTCAGAAGAACGAGGAGGGCAGCCACCCATAGCGTCAACCATCTTAACACCACACACGATTCGAACGCAATATTCTGCTCATCTGGACCCCCCCCCCCCCCTGCCCACGTCGAGGCCGTCCAATAGCGCGTGGATCTGGCCGCGCTCGCCGGGCAGCCTGCCGCACTCGCTCGTGTGGCCGCGACCGCTGCTCGACGATGCTTGGACCTGCTTCTGCTTTGTGGTGTTCTCCTGAGCTCGCGGGCGATGGCACGAGGCGGGCAACGGTGCACTGGTGCACGGGGCAGGGTGCAGTCAGCCCGCATAATAGGGATGCTCGGCGAGGGTGCAAGGACCTTGGAGGGACATGTTGACGTGTTTCGAACGAGGTTGGTTGCGAACTTTACCAAGGATGGGCCAAAGGGACAAGGATGCAAGGCTCGCCTTGGAAGTCGTTCACCCTTACTATGCTGGTTGACTGTCGGGGAGGTTGGGGGGATTGGTAGGGCGGGGTGGAGGGCATCTTCATCATCATCGTCCTCCCCGTGTTCATCCTCAACCTCGGCATCATCATCCCCATCAGCATCCTCATCCTCCTCACCAGCGTCATAAGCATCAGCATGATCAGCAGCATCATCATCAGTATGCACGGCGCCTGCTCGCTGCTGCTCTCGAGCAATACGTTGCGGCCTACGTTACCCCTCTTGAAGGGCAGGGGAATGTTCGGTAACAACATCGGCCGCGTCGACCTCTGCCCCTCCCTGGGGTCCTCCTCGTCTGAACTCGAGTCGGATTCATATGAGTAGTCATCGTGCGAGCTCTCGGACTTTGCGGAGCGCTTCTGAACCGCCGCCTCCCCTGCATAATGCCCGAGGGCGCGGGCGACAGGATGAGGAGGAGGATGAGGAGGAGGAGGAGGACGAGGAGGAGGAGGCGGGAGGAGGAGGAGGAGGAGGAGGAGGAGGCGGGAGGAGGAGGAGGAGGAGGAGGAATGCTCTGCACCTCTCACCCCTGGTCCTATTTACCCCTCCCCTCCACTGCTAGTTCACCTGCAACCTCGCGGCCGACGCCGCCTCCACCCCACAGGCGCTGGCCGACAGCGTCCCCGCTCGAATGTTTCAGCCTCTTGGGCGCCGCGTCCGTCACCTCATCGTGTCCGACCAGGCCAGTGGTGTTCTTGGTCTCGATCTTCTGGATCCTGGCCTCTTCGGGGCCGCGTCGCAGGAGGTGGAATGCCGAAATGTGCAGCGAAGCACCTCCTCACCCATGTCCTCTTCCTCCTCCTCATCCTCCTCCTCCTCGTCATCATCATCATCATCATCATCACCATCATCATCATCATCATCATCATCACCACCACCATCATCATCATCATCATTACCGCAACCATCACCACTACAACCACCATTACCATCATCAGCATCACCCTCACCATCAGCATCAGCATCATCATACTGATCAGCATCATAATCATCCTCATCCTCAACATCATTCCCATACCCAGCATCCGCCTCATCATCCTCAGCATCACCGTCATCGGCATCATCAGCATCATCATCATCAGCATCATCAGCATCATCAGCATCATCAGCATCATCATCATCATCATCAGCATATGCATCCGCATCAGAATCATCGCCATCATCATCATCATCATCATCATCATCCTCGTCCAGATCCCCATCCTCATCAGCATCATCAGCATCAACATCATCACCCTCGGTATCATCGCAATCGGCATCGCCATCAGCACCATCATCATCATCATCATCATCATCAGCAGCATCATCATCATCATCATCAGCAGCATCCTCATCAGCATTATCATCATCAGCATCATCATCCGCATCAGCATCCGCATCAGCATCATCCGCGTCGTCATCATCATTAGGCGCGGCGCCTGCTCGCTGCTGCTCTCGAGCGATACACGGCGGTACAGCGTCTCGCCAGTCTGCGCGTCGATCTCCCCCGATGCCCCGATGAATGGAGGGCGGGAGGGAGGGATGCACTCCACGTGCCATTTCCTCATGCATCGTCCAACGCGATGAGGGGAGGGAGGGGTGAAGGCTGGAGGGAGGACGAGATGACCTCCCGATGGAGGGGGGCCTGGGCAGGGACCCTTCATGGACGGAGGGATGAAACATGAACTCCCCATGGGGGTGGTGAACTCCCCATGCCGGAGGGAGCGAGGGAGTGAGGGATGAGCTCCCTGTATCATGCCCTCCCTCCCTCTCGCTCTCTATCGCTCTCTCTCTCTCTCTCTCTCTCTCTCTCTCTCTCTCTAGCTCTCTTCCCACCTGTATATTGCACCATCTTGCCATCATGGGTGTCAACGCGGTGCCCCACCGTCCAACCTGGATGTGGGTCTTCTTGAGCTTCGCGTCATAGTCTTTGATGGTCTCCGCGCGCTGCCAGGCCCCGGCACGGCCAGGGATAGCACGGAGGACGTGGAATGCCGAAGTGTGTATTGGAGCATTTCATCTTCCACCTCCTCCCCCTTCATCCACATCCTCTTCCTCCTCCTCATCCTCATCACCAGCGTCATCACCATCACACCCACCATCACCATCATACTCATCACCCTCATCCTCATTGTCAGCCTCATCCTCTTCATGCTCATCGTCATCATCATCATCATCAGCATCCTCATCAGCATCATCATCATCATCATCATCATCATCATCATCATCCTCGTCGGCAACATGGCATCATCAGCATCAGCATCAGCATCATCATCATCATCATCATCATCATCAGCACCATCAGCATCAACAACAGCACCATCATCAGGCCAGGCGCGCAAACTGCAGCGGACGCGATCATGACAACACGAGTTCTCAGCCTAAGCTGTACACAGCAATGTCAGGGGGCACCGTTTCGTCCCCCCCCCCCTCCCTCGCCCCCCCCCTTGCCCCTCCTTACACCCCACTCCTGGCATCCCGTCATCCCTCCTCCTCCCCCCATCCGTCCTCCTCATCCTCCCTGTTTCCCTCTTTCCCTCCCTACCCCCATCTACTAGCATGTCCCCCCCGTGCCCTCTCCTTTCCTGCTCCTCTCCTTCCTTCTCCCCCACCCAGCCATGGACAAACATAGGAGGTGTCCGATCCTCATCCCGAAAGGGGTGTTCTGGTTCTCCTCCGTCCAGCCCTCCTGGTGCAACAACCCGTCGAACGTATGCCAGGTGATCTTCTTGACGTTGGAGTCCGTCTTTTGCTGGGCCTCGATCTTCACGCACTCGGCAAAACGGAAGTCACCTCCGCTCTCCTTCCCATATGATTCGTCATAGTCCTCACCCTTTTACCGACTCACTCTTCTCATCAATATCAGTATCTTACTTCCTCGTCTGTCTTACATCCCTTCCGCACTTCGCCCTGAATATCGATCTGTCCTCCTTCATCCTGCTGCTCCGTACTCCTCTTGCCCATATCGCCCGTTTGTTCCTCCATGTTGTTCCCGCCTGAACACCCCTTTTCCCCCTCGTGTTCTCCTCCTCCTCCGCCTCCTCCTCCTCCTCCTCCTCCCCCTCCCCCCCCCCCTCCCCCTCCTCCTCCTCCCCCCCCTCCTCCTCCTCCTCCTCCTCCGCCCCATTCATCCTCTTCATCCTCCTGGTCATCCCTCGTCCTGCCAACCCCGCCCCTGACACCGTATGTCTGCCACTGCTTCAGCCACCTGCTCTGGCCAGAGCGGCCCTGGCGCGAGTACTCTTGCTCGATGGCTTCCTTGGACTGGGCGATGTGGTTCCTGAGCGGGCGGCGCTGTGAGGGAGAGGCGCTTGCGTCTGGACCACCCTGCGGGACAGGAAGCCGAGGAGACCGAACTACTCACCCCCATGCAAGAGCATCATGGAGGAGTTGTTCGGTCCCCTCGGTTTCCCTGTCCTGCAAAGGGGCCCAGGCTTTAGCGCAGAAGTGAGGACGGTGCTAGGAGACTACAAGCCCAGCCACACTTGCTGATCGTGCGTTCACTGGCTCATGTGTCGGGTTGTTCATGGGCGCTAGCGTGGCAGCCAGGGGTCCTCATCCGTTGCATCTCGTTTTCGTGCATGCTGTTTTCTTTCCTCTTTGCTGCTTTCTTGGCCTTCGCCTCGGCGATCTGCTGGGGCGTTTTCTTCTTTGATTGCTTTTCCTTTTTCGGCGCCATCGCCTGCCCTCCCCACGCACCGCCATCTACGTTGCCTGACGATCGGAGCTGCGTTTCCTCCCCCCACAATTGCACACAATCCTAGGGAACATGCAATAACCAGATCGGGAATGAGATTAGGTGCAATATCCAGATCGGCGCCAAAGCCGTCAACACGGCGCACGTCAATTTCACGATCGACAGGAACACACCAGCCATGGCACATTGCAATCCGTCTGGATCGACAGGAGCACACCAGAAGCCAGACGTAACCGTGTACCAAAGCAGCCACGGCGCACTGCAATATCCAGATCGACAGGGGTGCACCAGTCATGGCACATTGCAATATCCAGATCGACAGCGGCACACCAGAAGCCAGACGAGAACGTTCGAGGGCGCACGTGCGTAAGCGTGCGTATGTATGCGGGACGCAAATCGTGTACAAACATTACATGTACATGTAAAAGCACACACATACATTATGTGTACGCCGAACGTGAACAGGTGTCGATGTATGTAAGCACACACATTAATGTCTACGAACTCGTGCTCACATGTGTATGTATACGAACACACGCACGCATCCAGTCACGCAACCACACCAACACAAACGCACACACACACACACACACGCGCACACACACATACATAACGCGCCAAACATGTGCTCGCCCACACACACACACACACACACACACACACGCACATACACACATTTCCCGTGCAATATCCAGATCGGAAAAAGGCACCCCTTTCGCCTGCTGGCCGAGTGCGGCAGCCAGAGCACCCCTGGCTCGCGCCAGGGGTGCCTGCATGGCGTGGGCAAGTCCCCATCTTTCAGGCATGTGACATCGCGGAGTGTGCGCGCGCATATGCTTCCTACACGCATCGCCCTTAACCCACGCGCTACGCGCACGCATGCACACATTTTTAGCGGATGGTGCAATACCCAGGTCGGCCAGGCGCGCTGCTGTCGCATGCTCCCCGCGACGGCCACGCCCCCCCCTCCCCGCCGTGGCGCGGGCGCCACGGGGGCCGCGTTCATACGAGCGGTCCGCTCGATTGCGGCGCCGCGGGCCTGGCTCGTCCGCCGCCCAGGCCGATTGCGGCTTGGTCTGGTCGTCGCGATCGGCGCTGCGCCGCGTCGCGCGGCGCGTTGTCCGCGGCCAGCCAGCGCGGCGGGCAACGTCGCGCCCAGTGCAGCCCATTCGGGCCGCCCCGACGGTCTCGGGATCGCTCGCGATGGGCACGCGGGGAACCCGATAATCGCCCGCGGATGCGATTTTTGGGGGCGGATTCACCCCTCCCGCCCAGCGGGGCAGGGGGCGTCGAGACCACCCGAAGAACATTAAAGAACATTAAGAACATTAAAGAACATTAAGAACATTAAAAGAACATTAAAAGAACATTAAAGAACATTAAAGAACATTAAGAACATTAAGAACATCAAACATTAAAAGAGCATTAAAAGAACATTAAAGAACATTAAAGAACATTAAGAACATTAAGAACATTAAGAACATTAAGAACATTAAGAACATTAAGAACATCAAGACCATTAAAAGAACATTAAAAGAACATTAAAGAACATTAAAGAACATTAAGAACATTAAGAACATTAAGAACATCAAGAACATTAAAAGAACATTAAAAGAACATTAAAGAACATTAAAGAACACTAAGAACATCAAGAACATTAAGAACATCAAGAACATCAAGAACATTAAAAGAACATTAAAAGAACATTGAAGAACATTAAAGAACATCAAGAACATCAAGAACATTAAGAACATTAAGAACATTAATAACATCACAGTGACAGCAAGGTTCGCGGGGGGCGCGCGCTGGCGCGCCTGGGGGCGCAAGGGAAGCGCGCGTTGGCACGGGGAAATCGACGCGTGCGGCCGCGCGCCCTCCGAGACGGTCGCGGAACCCCTCGGTGCCCCAAAGGGGTTCCGCGGCGCCGTCGCGGAGGGCACGCGGCCGCCCGCTTCGACGCCCCCGCGCCAAGGCGCGCCACCCCCCGAGTCCCCAAACGCACAGGCGCGGCCGCACGCTGGGTTCTGGGGCGTCCTGACCCCCGCGGGACCGACGGCGGCTGGCGCCCAGACAGGGATCGCGGGCCGAGCGAGCGCCTGGGCGCGCGGGGGGGAGCTCGGAGCACCTACGGGGATGGCCCGTGCACATTGCGGGGCGGGGTTCCGCCGCAATGTATATGGGCCAACGAACCCCCAC
The DNA here is from genome assembly GCA_963575745.1 of Prorocentrum cordatum. Lineage (NCBI taxonomy): Eukaryota > Dinophyceae > Prorocentrales > Prorocentraceae > Prorocentrum > Prorocentrum cordatum. The sequence goes on from CAUYUJ010017285.1 coordinate 182,765, forward strand.
GGGTGTTCGAGCCCTCCCCGCACGCCAGCAACGCTGCGATCGGCCTGCGTTCCATGCATGGAGCGCTTGCCGCTTAATTCGCAGGGCACCCCAGACCCCGCAAACAGATGTGTCCAAGTGCGGCTGCTGCGGTTGTCGCGGTAGCAGTGGTAAAACCGTATGTCCAGCGAGTCTCGCCCCCGTCCGTGAGCAAGCCCTGGTGCACCTGGGCGGCGCTGTCTCTTGCTGCTTGCGCATGCGCGCACATGTGCGCCATGAGCACGCGCATGCGCGTGCTAACGTGGCCGCAACACGCGGGTGCACACGCGTGCACGCATGCTCGACACTTGTACATTGGCATGCACACGTATACGATTGCACGTGCATATGAACACCCGTGCACTTATGGACGCACGCGTAAATTCATACCCAATGAATATAGGAAGGCAGGCGCGCGCGCACACACACACACGCACACATACACACATATACACACAACCCTATATACATATATATATATATGTATATATATACACATGTATAAATACATGGTGTACACCTGTAGAGGTGCGTGTACATCGGATGGGTGGGCGAGGTTCGGACGGGGGCAAATGTGTAAGTCATTGCTCTAGCCCTTGTCACAGGCAACGTACTTATATACACAGATGTATATGCACATGTACACAAGTACCGTGCAAACACCTACCCGTGCGCGCGCACCCAGTATAGCGTCATGTCTTGTTTCATCACACGCCTCTTGGGATCGTCGTGCGATTTGCCCTGGTCGCCCTCCTCCTCCTCTTCCCCCTGGTTGTTCCCCTCCCCCTGCTGATCGTCATCCTGCCCATCCTCCCCGTTCTCCTCCTCATCATCGTCATGAGCTCACCTCCTCATCCTACTCCTCCTCATCTTCCCCCTCATCATCAGCATCCTCGGTTTGCCCCACCCTCACTCCTCACCCTTATCATGCTGATCCTACTCGCCCACATCCTCAATATGCCTTATCCTCATCCTCGTCTAGTCCTACCCCCATCCTCATACTAATCCTCCTCATCCTCATCCTCCTCATCCGCATCCCCGCCCCCGCCGTGTCTCACCCTCCTCCTAAGCATAATCATCATTCTCGTCATGCCTCATGCTCACCCTCAACATCCTCATCATCAGTAGCATCCTCGCCGTGTCCCATCATCATCTTCATCATTGTCCTACCCATCCTCACCATCATCCACATCATCATCCTCATGCAGCCGCCTTCTCCTCATCCTCGTCGTGCCTCGCATCTGAACTCGCATCTCCATGTGCACTGGTCTGCCTAGACCTGCCCATCTCAATGGGTTCCCCCTTTCGCCTGCTGCCTCGATGTTCGCTCTGCTCCAGGGGGTCCGCGAGAGGGGGCGGCACAGCTTGATCTGGATGGCTGGCACCCCTCCACCAGTCCCTCATCTGCGCAAACAATGGCGTCACTCCCAGCAAACACGCGGAAAACATTCAAAGACAAGCCACCTGCAACAGACATTCGAACCCCATCAAACGTCAGCGCCATACACTCCGAGCAACAACAAGGCATGGTGCTCACAGGTCTTCCCTTCGCACTCGATGATCAGACCACTCATTTCCAATCGAGGCCTCATGCGCCTCGCAGGGTGCACGGAGTCAACCAATCGAAAAAGAGGCCGAGCAACCAAGAGATCCCCCTGGCCCCCTAGCCGAGCTCGTGCCGCTGCAGCGCGAATCCCAGCTCACCTGCGGCCGCGCGGCTGCATGAGGGATGGGTCAAGTCAGTAGTCGAGCGATCGATCGATTACCAACCTGACCTCTGCCCGCCAGCCCTCGATCTATCGGCGCTCGCAGGTCCTGCCGAGGTCGAGCGAGCACGATGGGGAACGCTGAAATGCTGAATCGAGCGTGGCATGAAGGCATAGATCGGAGACGATGGCCTGTAACCTTGTCGGAGGGGTGATATTCGAAGCAAGCGCCCCGCCCTGGCTGGCCTCTATACGAAGATGCCATTGACATCGGGCACGTGGTTCAGCAGCACGCGATATATGAAGATCAGCAGCACGCGATGCACGAAGGGCAGCAGCACGCGCTGCGTCCCAGCAAAAACATTGGCGACTCCCTGCGCTGCGTCCCAGCAAAATCATTGGCGACTTCCTGCTGCGTCCCAGCGAAAACATTGGCGACTTCCTGCTGCGTCCCAGCGAACACATTGGCGACCCTCTGCTGCGTCCCAGCGAAAACATTGGCGACTACCTCCAGCTGCGCCTCGTCGGCCCGCCACCTGCCGGAGGCGGCGCCGCTCTCCCCCCCTCCACCCCGCACCTCCTCCTGCCTACATCCTCGTCTTGTTTCTCCCCCGAATCCCGCCTCACCGCCATCACATGCCACATCCTACGCCATCGCGTGTACCATCAGCATCAGCATCATCATCATCATCATCATCATCATCATCATCATCGTCATCATCAGCAGCAGCAGCATCCTCATCACCATCACCATTATCATCATCATCATCATCATCATCATCGTCATCAGCATCGTCATCATCATCGCCATCACCGTCACCATCACCATCAGCAGCATCATCATTAGCAGCATCATCATCAGCATCATCATCACACTTGACGTCGTCAGCATCCTCATCGTCGTCATCGCCAGCATCGTCAGCATCACCAACAATACCGTCGCCATCAGCATCACCACCAACAACATCAACATCATCATATTCATCATCAGTATCACCATCACCATCATCACCAGCACAACCACCATCGTCATCACCACTGGCATCGGCAGCATCAGCATCATCAGCATCATCAGAATCGTCATCATCACCAACATCAACAACATCGTTACCATCAGCAGCAACATCCTCATCACCAGCACCATCATCATCATCATCAGCAACGTCATCATCATCATCATCATCATCGTCGCCAGCATCATCATCATCATCATCATCATCGTCATCAGCCGTGGCATTAACAGCGTCATCAGAACCGCGTCTCACGGTCACCATCGCCATCATCGCCGTCAGCATCGTCAGTACCAGCATCGGCATCACCAGCATCATCATCACCATCACCGTTGTCGAACGCCCTTGCCACCTCAGAGCTGCTTAATGACGTTGAACCTGATGATCTTCGCCTGCTCTTTGTCGACCGTGCCGTGCTCAATGATGTGGTAGAAGATGCGGCCGATGACCTTGCGGCTCATGGCCTCCCTCGTGTCGCAGGCGTGCTCTTTCATGAGCTCCTCGCTCCACGTCTTGTCATCGACCTGGATGAGCTGCTTGTACTCGTTCTTGCCAACGATGCCCTTGACCCTGTACCCCAGCGTCATGAACCCCTCCGACTTGCGGTATTTGACCACGACCTCGTATTCGACCTCGTTGTCCACGACGGTCTCCTTATGCAGATCGGCTCCGTACACGCCGTCATCTGGTGGCGTCAGCACCAGCGCGTCTGCCAATGGAGTATCGTCCTCGGCCTGGTGCTCGTCGGCGTCTGGGTCGACCTCCGCGTCGACTTCGGGCGGTGTCTCCTCCTCGCCTTGCTCCTCGCCTTCCTCTCGCTCCTCGGCCTCGGGCTCAGGGCCACCAGCCGCCTCCGCGGCCTCCTCGGCCTCGGGCTCGGCTGCTTCCTCGGCCTTGGGTGCCGCCGCAGGCCTCTTGAGCGTCCCAGCTGGCTTCTTAGTCACAGCGGCCTGCTTTGTCTTGTCGTCCTGGGCTTTCTTCGCCGCGGCCAGAGCGGAGTGGCCAGGCACCTTGGCGGTCGCTTTCTTGGCTTTCGTTTTCGCGGCTACCACCTTCTTGTGCGTCGACGGCCCCGCCAGAGAAGGCGGGATCGAGTCAACCAGCGCCTCGACGCCGTGGGTGCCCTTGCGGGCGCTGTCCTCGGTGCCGCCAGCCTTCGCCCTCAGCTCCTTATTGGCTCGCTTCTCTTTCTTGCAGCTTTTCTTGTGCTTCTTCCTCCCCCGCTGAGCGCGACCTGTGAGGCTGTCCCAGAACGGCGCGCTGATCAAACCCGAGCTCGCTGCGCCAGGCGAGCGACGTCGGTCGACTTCCTCTGCCTCCACCTTCATGCGTTCCACGGCCTCCATTGGTACGTGCTCATCCTCCCCTCGCGTTTTGGATGGGGACCCTTGGGCAGCAGCTCAAGGGCGAGGTGGATCCGACGAAGGGAACGAGGAGGCAGAGGAGAAGGGGGGAGGAGGACACGCTCAGAAAGGCTGCAACGACCTTGGACAGCGATGACAGCGTTTTTCCAACGCGGCTGACCAGCTTCAGATACCAAGGATGGGCCGAAGGGGCAAGAATGCAAGGGTAGCGTTGGAAAGTCGTTAAGCCTTGCTTTGGGGGTTGACTGTGCACAACCACTGGCCTAACAGCAAACATGTCACGCACGTTACTGCTGCTGCTGCTCCTGCTCCCATCTCGTCCTCAGCCTGATAGTCCTCATCCTCGCCATCCGTCGCATGATCATCACCATCATCATCATCATCACAACGTCATCATCATCATCATCATCATCAGCAGCAGCAGCAGCATCATCCTTTCCAGCACCCTCATCCGCCTCATCTACGTCATTCATGCTGGCGACGGCCCTGTTGCGCCCCATCGTAGTCGCCATTGCCGCCGTCGTCATCAACATCGCCGTCATCGTCAACACCATGATCGTCAACATCAAGAGCATCGTCATCATCAGCATCATCATCATCGTCGTCGTCGTCGTCGATGTAGTCTGCCCCGTCATCATCACCAGCGGCGCCGTCATCAGCATCCTCAGGATCACCACCATAGTCGGCACCAGCACCAGCACCAGCATCATTATCATGGTCACCATCATGACCAGTATCATCAATATCGTCAGCATCGTTATCAGTATCACCATCATCATTATCACCATCAGCATTGTCATCACAGTCATCATCCTGGACATACCCATACTCATCATCACCACCACCATCATCATCATCGTCTTCATCGCCATTAGCATCAGCATCAGCATAACCACCATCACCATCATCATCATCACGACCATCATCATCATCATCATCATCAGCATCATCATCATCATCATCCAGCGGTGCACCCTTCCCCGCGCAGGTCGCCCCCCATTGCGTCCACGGGGATCTCCAACGACTCGTGTAGGTAGTGCATCAGCGCGATGTCGCTCACGTCTTCGACCTCCTCGTCGTCCTCGACCTGCCGCCCGCGCTGCCCCCAAGGAGAACAACATCACCGAACCCACAACCCATGATGAGACAACCATTGCACCACTTCGCCTCCTGCATCCCCATGTGTTGTGCCACTCATTCTCGGTGCTCCTTGTACATGCCCCTCTGCCTCCCCATCGCGACACTCCGCTTCGTCATCCTCGCGTTCTTCCTCACTTCTCCTCCTACTCCTCCTCGATGACATCCTTCATTCTGGTATAGGGTACCTCCTCCTCCTCCTCCTTTCCTCCTGCTCGTACCTCCCTCGCTCTTTGCTCCACTTGGCGCTTCCCTACGCCATTGCGACCTTCAGCTCAGCATTGCAGTCGCGAGCCTTCATCCTCTGGTGGTGGGCGAAGCCGATGCGGAAGCTGCGGCACAGCAGGAACCTCGCATGGCGCGATGACCCGAGAGTAAGACGAGGCGGAGCGGGAACGACGATGACGCGCAGTGGAGTGGCTGAGGAAGGACATTGGCGCGGCACACAACCAATAACAGGGAAATGAAGCTGTAACGAAATTGCCCCCTTCCCCTATCAGCATCATCATCCTCATCATCATCAGCATCATCATCATCGTCGTCATCAGCATCATCATCATCAGTTTCATCATCATCGTCATCATCATCATCATCACTAACCTCATCATCAGCAGCATCAGCATCGCCATCTTCACCCTCGTCACCAACACCATTAATTAGCATCTTCACCATCGTCATCATCATCCTCATCACCATCCTCCTCGTCATCCTCCTGTTCCTCCCCCTGGTCACCTGGGAAACCTGCCGTGACACAGAAAACGAACGTAGAATCGCGAAATCTGTTTCTCCTCATCCTACTTCTACTCCCCGACTCCTCCCGCCCCTCATCCTCTGCCCCGCGCTGACACGCCAGCCTGTGGCCATTCAGCACGGTCGACGTCGGGAAGCGGCCCTTCGTCGCCTTGTACTGCTCTGCCATCTTTTTTCTGTAGCACACGTCCCACACCGCCTGTGCTCAGCGTTCGGAAGGCGAGCGCGAGTGGAGCGGACGGCAAGAGGAAACGCAAGGGTTCATTCCAGACGAGGGGGTGGGGGAGGGGGGTCGGGCGAGAAGAGGGATAAAAGCATTAAGGTGTCTTGCCACTCGGGCGCAAGGACGAGCGAGCACGGGATCAGCATCATCATCATCAGCAGCATCAGCATCATCATCATCACCATCATCGCTATCGGCGTCATCAGCATCGTCACAACTACCATCAACCCCATCATCATCAGCAGCATCGTCATCATCACCACCAGTATTATGATAACCAGCATCCCCATCATCACATCATCATCGTCACTTCAGCGGGCCATCCGTGTTAAATTTTGGGCATACAAGGAGCACCTGTCGCCCCGATTTCGGTTATGTTAACAGTACTTGTCGCAACAGTGTGTGTCATCCTCCTCGTTATTTTCACTCCTGATCGTCCGTTAAGCAACGTCCCGCGGACCATTCGCATCACCAGCATCACCCTCGTCCCCCCCGTCGCCACCATCACCATCTGCATCGCCAACATCAGTCATCAGCATCAGCATCATCACCACCACTATCATCATTACCGCCATCCCCACCATCACCACCACCACCGTCAACAGCAGCATCAGCATCTGCATCATCTGCACCATCACCATCATCACGAACACACCCATCATCATCATCATCAGCATCATCATCATCATCATCAGCATCATCATCATCAGCAGCACCACCACCACACGAAACGAGGTACACAAGCTGATCCCTCCCGCAACGCGGCCTCCATATTCTTCTGGCTGATCCTCGCGCCGCTTGTGGCTTCTTCCACGGCGTCGTATGTTGTGCTAAACACCTGCCCTCGCCTCTCCCTCGCCCTCCCCATCGCCATGCCACCCCTCGCCTTCCCATAATCACCCCCACCCTCCCTTCCCATCCGCATCCCTCCTCCCCTGGCCCCTTCCACCCATACTACGACTACTACTACTACTACTACTACTACTACTACTACTACGACTACGACTACTACTACTACTACTACTACTACTACTACTACTACTACTACTACTGCTAGCACTACCACTGCCACTACCATTACCACTACCACTACCACTACCACCACCAGTACTACTACTACTACGCCTGTTACTACTACTACTACTACTGCTACTACTACAACTACTACTACTACTACTACTACTACCACTACTACTACTACTACCACTACTACTACTGCTGCTACTACTACTACTACTTCTACTACTGCTACTGCTACTCCTCATGCTTCGCTTGCCCCTCCCCATTACCTCTGCGCGCACATGCCGAGCGCAGCAATAATGATCCCACAACATGGCAATCCTATCAGCTGTCCACTGCGCCCACCCTCCTCCGCGATCCTCATCCCCCCCATCCTCTTCCCACTCAGCTCCCTCACCCTGGGAGCCAACAAGAGAGGCCCTCCCAGGCACCTTCAGCTGATCTTCTTTTGGGCGGTCGGCCGACTTCTCTGGAGTGCATGCGCAGAAGTTCGGAATGTTGTGGTAGCCTTCAGCTGGGGGAGGGTGAACTTGCACATCATTATCTTCTCGCCCTCATCCCGATCATGTCCTCATCCTCGTTGCAGTCGGGCTGCTGAAAAAAAGGAACGCTAAAGACTGAGCGAAGCCGCTCGCTGGCATCAAAAGAGCCTGGGTGCACGAGGAGGGCTAGAGGAAAGATAAGATAAGACGGTGGACATGAGCCTCGATGATTTCTCCCTCCTTCCATATCCTGATCCCTCACTCGTGTCATCCCTTTGTCCCTGACCCCTCCGCATCTTACTTATTCGCCCTCGTCGTTCATCGTCTTCACGTCGTCCCCGCCATCTTTCGCGTCGTCCTCTCACTCATCACCAGTTGCCCCCATCTTCGTCGCCGTGGCCATCCTCGTCGTCATCGTCCCAATCGTCATCCTCGTCATCGTCGCCATCGTCATCATCATCGTCGTGACCACCATCACCATTGTTCTCATATGGGTTGTCACCTCATCGTCGTCATCCTTATCATCCTCTCTATCCTCATCAAGGCTCCGCCCACCTTGCACCATCGGCACGTCGTCGCACAGGTCCTGGGTCATCAAGGCCTGAATCCGGCAGGGTCTCTCGTTTTCTTTCTCTCTCTCTCTCTCTCTCTCTCGCTCTATCTCTCTCGATCTGTACATTAATGCAGAACTGTGAATAGTACACGTCCCACCGTCTCTTCTGTGTTCGCGTATTTCAGCAATGTTGGTAGGTTATCCGTGTGTGACACCCACGTGCGTACACATATACATGTATATATACACCTACATACATATATACACCAAGCGTGCATCCACATACATATGTACACGCTTGTATCCGTAGTCATACACTTGTACACACATTCAAACATACATACATTCATACATACATCCATACATGCATGCATACATATATACATACATACACACATACACATACATATATATACATACACCCATACATACATACCTACATGCATATATACATACATACATACATGTATGCACGCACATCTACGTGCATGAATCAGTGTAGTCATGAGGGGTACATGTCGTGCGTGCGTGTGCTTGAACATACATGCCGTCGAGTATACTCCCTTCCTCCTCCCATCTCTGCCCCCATTCGCTCATCCATCTCTTCCCCTTTCTTTCTCTCCTTCTGACCATATTTCCTCTTGTCTCACCCCCTTGCTCCTTCCTCCTTTACCCCACCCTCCCTCCCCGCAATGGCCTTCGCCAGAGGATGATCGTAGTTCATGTCCACGATCTCGCACGTCTTGCCCCGTCTGGGGGTCTGCTTCATGGCCTGCCCACTGCGCGCGGGGCATCGGGGGAGGGCGGAAGGGAGGGGGTAAACGGCAGCGAGAAGGGGAGGAGGAGGAGGAGGAGGAGGAGGAGGAGGAGGAGGACGAGGAGGAGGAGGGGGAGGAGGAGGAGGAGCAGGAGGAGGGAGAGGATGGGGAGGAGGAAGAAGAGGAGGAGGAGATCCGAGGACGATGGGGAGGGGGAGGGGGGGGGGGACAATGAGGATGAGGAGGAGGACGACGAGGAGGAGGAGTTGTATAGGTTGAGGGAAGGAGAGCCTTCACCCACTCCATGTGCCGCCGATAGCGGTCCACGAACTCCTTCCGCCACGCCCTGCACAGCCGTTTCGGCGGCCTGGCGTGGTGCCCCATTTCGGGTTGTGCCCGCCGCAGGTTGGACAGGACAACGGGCTTCGGAATGTCCTGACACCCGCGGTCGGGGAAAGGAAGAACAGGAGGAGGCCGACGACGAGGGGAGGGGACGGGGCTGGAGGAGGAGGAGGGGGAACGGGAAGAGGGATGAGGTCATGGGAAAATAAAGGATTGAGGCGATTCCTCGGGGTCCCACACTGGGATCCCCGCGCGATCGCAGCCCTGATCGAAGAGGGCGACGGTCTGCGCGGCGTCCACCATATTTTGGGCTGGCCTGGCGCGGGGACCCCAGTATGTCCGCCAATCTCGATCCCCTATCCCACCATGGTGGGATAGAGGGTCGAAATTGGTGTTCAGTTTCCCATCCCCCCCCATCCGCGCCTTCTTGGCGAGCGCCCCGCGCGGTGCGGGGGGGGGGCGCGGCTGGCGCGCGCCCGACACGCTAAGCGTGCTCGACTGCCTCGGAAGAGGCTGCGCCGAGCAGCGCGCGCGCGAGCGCGGGCGCGAGCTGAGGCGGAGGAGCCCCGAGGAGTAGGTGGAGGAGGGGGGGGAGGAGGAGGAGGAGGAGGAGGAGGAGGAGGAGGAGGAGGCTCGAGGAGGAGGAGGAGGAGGAGGAGGGAGAGGAGGCGGGGGAGGAGGGGGGGAAGGGGGGGGGCAGAGGACGAAGACACCGAATGAAGAGGAGGAGGGGGAGGAGGAGGAGGAGGACGAGGGGGAGGAGGAGCCTCCAGTGGGCGGAGGGAAGGGGGAAGCGCCAGGGGGAGGGTCAGGTTTGTTTTGTTGCTGTTTTGTTGTTAGGTCGCCCGCGCGCGTGATCCACGCGGCGCGAACACTTGGAGATCCAACATCCATGCGCGCGCGCGCGGGCGACGCGTGTCACCCGCGCACGCCGCTCGTGATTCTAGGCCAGCGTTGTGTTGCCCACTCATGGCTAATGTATGTTAATTTGGAAATCCAATCTGCCACCGTTAAGGTTTCACTTTAGTTTCCAGGTCAACTTGGCGACTTTTCCATTGTGGGCACTACAACACTTCGCGGTGAAAAGCAACTGTGGTATTTGCAGCCTGGGCCTCACCATGGGATCACGCATTGTGAACTTAACAACGCACTGGTCTTATTGCGTTCGCGCGCGGGCGGCGCCATGCGAAAATAGCACACTAAAGCTCACGGGTGACACGTGCCACCCCGAAAATTGAATGTTGAAAACCAATTGTTTCACTTGTATTCTGGGCATCGCAATGAAGTCATACATGATGAAACGGCGCATTTTTCTCATTGCGCGGGGGTGCGCGCACGCTCGCGAGTGGCGCCGTGCGAATAACACATGGGTGACACGAGCCACCCCGAAAACTGAATGATGAAAACCAATTGTTTCAATTGTATTCTGGGCCTCAACATGAGATCATCTATATATATATGTGTATATATATATATGTATATGTATACGCATATACATACATACGCGCGCGCGTGCGCATCGAGCGACCCCATGCGACAACAAATGCGAAGCAGCGCGTGGGTGACGCGTGTCACCTCTGAGCTTCACTTCTATATTATTCACCATGAGTAAATCTACATTTAATTCCAAAAACGAAATCGCAAATTTCTGGGGCCCTTTAAGGAGGCTGAAGGAACGCGTCGGCTTTTTATATCTTTATAATACAGAAATGAAGATGTCTCAAGCGAAACAAACAAATAGCGAAGCTCAGGCGCGCCGCCGCGCGCGCGGCGGCGCCCCGATAAGCTTCACTTCTATATTATTCACCATTAGTAAGCCTACATTTACTTCCAAAAACGAACTCGAAAATTTCTGGGGCCCTTGAAGGAGGCTGAAGGAAAGCGTCGGCTTTTTATATTTTTATAATACAGAACTGAAGATGTCTCAAGCGAAACAGACAAATAGCGAAGCTCAGATGCGCGCCGCCGCGCGCGCGGCGGCGCCCCGCTAAGCTTCACTTCTATATTATTCACCATTAGTAAGCCTACGTTTAATTCCAAAAACGAAATCGAAAATTTCTGGGGCCCTTTTAAGGAGGCTGAAGGAACGTGTTGGCTTTTTCTATTTTTATATTACAGAACTGAAGGTAGGAAGCGCGCGCGCGCGGTGACCGGGCCACCGCGCTTGTATTCTGAGCCCCAACCTGAATTTATGCATGCGCGCATGCGCGCGTGCTGGGTGGCCCACCCGAAAACTGAAGGGTCAAAACCATGCGGTTCATTTATAGTCTGGGCATCAACATGAGATGATCTATGTGCAACAGTACAAGCTAGCCTTCTTGCGCGTGCACGCGTGCACGTACAGGCAAGTAGGAGTTGCTCTTGACGGACATTGGGCCATCTAGAGAAAATTGAGACGTCCTGAAGAAAATTGAGACATTGCGAAAGAAATTGAGACATTGCGAAGGAAATTAAGACATTGCGATCTGCGGTCAAGAAATCGAGCGTGCGCCCAGAAATCAAGTCAAAGCGTCGTCTCAATTAAATTGAGACGCCAAGATCTCAGGGCGCTCGCAGCACGCTTCCTCGATGCTGCCGGTGGCGTCGCCGGGGCGCCCGCACGTGGACCTGCCATGGCCACGTCTGCGCCGGGTCCTGCCGCGGCGCCTCCTCCGCTGCTGGCCGCAGCGGCTCCTCCGCCGCTGGCTGCGGCTGCTCCAGGCTGGGGCGCCGGCTGCGCCGCGCTCTCCTCCGCCTGAGCCTCGCGAGCACTCGCCCTCAGGTGGTGCTCCGCCAGTCTCCGCTGGCCTGCCGAGTCCTTCATCAGCTCGGCCTCGATGCGATCGCGGCACTCTTGGGAGCGCGCGACCCGCGCCGACCCCCTTGCCATGAGGTCCGCGCAGCCTGGACACCCCGGAGTAGCTCCGAAGCGTTCGATGTCCTTCTTGAGTACGTAGCGTCTCCTGACCACGGTGTCGTGGTCCTCCTGCGTGTCTCTGGTCACGGTGATCGGGCCCACGGGCTGCGCGAGCAACACCGCGGGAGAAACCTCCCACGGCAGTCCAGCAAGCCTGCCCCACGACCCTGGTGCCTCCGGCGACCATGCCTGGGCTCGATGTAGGCGCTTGAAGCCCTGGGCCCGCACCACACCCGACTGCGTCATGACGAGCAGCGCGCCTGTCCGCGAGTGGTAGCCCACGAAGTGCCCCAAGAGCATCTTGGGGGCCAGCGTGCTCCTCTCGTCTCCGACTCCGAGAGGTCGATAGTGCACCCTCTCGCCGAACTCCGCCGCGAACTTCCTCCAAGGGCGGCCACGCCTCCGCTGCTCGGCCGACATGCCGTCAACGCCGAGCCTGAACTTGGAGATGGAGTCCGCGGCAAACTGGGGCAGCCACCTGACGATGGGATGCCCGGGCGAGACCTCGAAGCCGAAGGACTTCTGCATGGAGAAGAAGTTCGCTCGGATGACCTTCTTCACCTCCTTCACGCTGGCTTCGACCTCGCCGTTGCTCTTGTGCTCGCCCGTGGGCGACTCCTGCGGGATACACTCGACATGCTGGCCCACGCCAACCATCACTGCATTCTTGATCGCACAGATGCTCGCCTCGCCGTCGGACTTGAGCACAACACGGCGGTGCCCGAGGTGCTTCAAGAAGCCCACGAGCCACTTGACCACGAAGTCGGACGCGGTCTTGTCCTTGACGGCGGTCGCCCCCTTCATGCCGTACTTGCGGTCCGTCACCACTAAGATGGGGATGGAGCCGTCGTCCTCCACGTCCTGGACCTTCTCCCCGATGAAGGCGAAGTCCATGCTGACGACCGGGTCGGCGTCATCACGATCCTCAGGTCGCCTGGCGCGCTGGGCGCCCAGGCCGGCTGCCCGCGCGCACTCCTCGCACCACGAGCGGTAGACCGCGTGTCCAGATGCCAAGTGCTGCTCCCGCTCTGCCTGCGTCGGCGCCCTGCCACGGCGCGCGACTCGAGCGGGCGCCACCTCCGGCGCCTGCTGCTCCTCCTCCTGGCCCACGTCTAAGTCGGTGAGCGGCGCTGGGCCCGGGCTCCCAGCAACAGCGCCGCCTCCTCCCGGCCTTACGGCCAGGCCTGCCGGGGAGGGACTGGCGACCCGCCTTCGACCGGGCACAAGTCCCAGCTCTCGCGGTGGTCGCCGAACGAGACTCTCCTGACGTGGCCTCCCTCGTTCTTCTTGATGTAGCCTGCGTAGATGCCCTTCTCAACGTACAGCGGCACCACGCCCGACTCACTCCACGCAGCATCTCGGATGAGAGCGTCGACGCGGTTCACGATGTCCGAGCCGGCCGGGAGGATGTAGCCACCCTCCTTCGTCAGCCAGGTGGCCCGGCCCGTGCGGTGAGTCTGCGAGGCCGAGACCAGCGGCTTGTGGATGCTGGCCAAGCGCGCCTTCAGTCTGATCGGCTCGCTCCACTCGGATCGCCCTTGGATGCATACCCCGCCCGAGTCTGCTATGATCTCACCGCTGGCCGTCCGATAGCTCGCATTCGGATCGGCCGGGAGAAGCTCGCCCTTGGTGTTCTCAGGGAAGGTGGTCACGGCCGCGCCCGAGTCGAACGTGAACCTGATCCACTCCTGGTCGTCGACGGTCTCGTCGAAACTGTTGAGCTCGAACGTGCGCAGCTCGAAGGAGCCAAGGTTCGTGGAACCCACCTGGCTCGCTGAGGGTGGTAAGCTGGTGATCGTGCTGTTGTTGCCGTCGTCCCAGTTGTCTCCGTAGACCGGCTGGCTCGAGCTTGACGCGGCACCGGGCTCGAAGGAGTTGGTGTCCCAGCGGCGATTCTTGCCCTTGCCCTTGTCCTTGTCTAAGTCCTTGCCCTTGCCTTTGCCTTTGCTGCCCTTGCCGTCGCCGGTCTTCCCGCCAGTCAGGCGGGCTGTGCGCTCATTCGACGTGCGGCCCCAGCCACCGCAGCGCCAGCACTGCACCGTCCGCTTGTCACGCGGCTTGGTGGTCTGGCCCTTCTTGCCGTTCTTGCCACCCTTACCTTTGGACTTGCCCTTGCCTCCTTTGTACAGCGAGTCAACGTCCATTGGATCACCTCGCTTTCGTCGGAGTAGGGCACCTTGCGACTGTCTCGACTCCAGGAAGCTCCTGATCTCCTCTACGACCTTCTCCGACGTGTCTAACCGATGCTTGTTCATCGCGAGGTGGAGTTCGAGCTCTTCCGGCACCATCGTCTCCAGGGCTGCAACCTTCACGTCATCGTCGACCACCTTGCCCAGGCCGTCTGCCTTCTTCCTCTCGTACCGGCGGATGAGCTCCTCCCATTCCTCGAGCTTGGCGTACAGGTCGCTGAGGGTGCACCGCTGCGGGTTCATGATCTGCTTCAAGAGCACGCGGCGCTCGCCTCCCGAAGCGCCTGATGAGCTTCCTCATCGCCTCGGCGCCGTTACCCTTGGGAGTGTTCATCACCAGGGCAAAGCTCTCACCTTCTGTCAGCGTCTGGAGTGCGACGTACAGCTGGCTGACCTTCTCGCGGAGGTCTGGAATGAATTCATCTTCATCATCGTCGTCGCTGCCGAACCTTGCCTCCAGAACCTCCATGCTAATCACCGTGGTCTCCTGCGCCTGATCCTCCACCCACTCCAGCAGCTGGCGGAACTGCTCTCCGAAGACTGCCGTAAGGTACGCATTGGTCTTGCGGTACCACTCCAGGAACTTTGCTTCCTCATTCTTGAAGATGGAGGGCTTGCCTAACCCCTTGGTGTCTACCAGGGAAAAGGCCGGCGCAGACGACTTATCCTTTCGTTCATCCGACAGCTTCTGCACCGCATCGCCGAGCTGCTCGGCTAGACGTGGCAGATCTCCCTGCGCCTGGACCTGCCGAGCGAGCTCCGTCCTGATCTGAACATTCTGCTGCTGCATCTGCTCGGCTTGCTGTGACAACTGTGCATTCTGGAGCCTCAGCGCCTCCACGGCCGACTGCAGGCTAGCCAGGGCCTGCCTCTCTTGATCGTTCATCGCAGCTGCCTGGCCTTGACGTACTTGAGGTACTCACCGAGCACCGACCAGAAACCCTTCAGGTACTTCTGCTTCAGCACCTTCGCCACCACGTGGCGCCACCTGCGCTGCACCCTGCCGTCGGTCTTCTCGACCGGAGCCTCCTCGTCTGGCACCCACAGCCACACGCCACCAGCAGCCCCGCTATCGCTGCTCGACGCCGTGGCTGGAGTGTGCAGGGCGGGCCGCGCGGGAGCGCGGCCGGGCTGGTGCGCGCGAGCGCCGGTTGGACCGACGCTCCGCTACCATGCAACGCTCCTTTGACACAAATGAGCTGCGGACGTCAAACGATATCGATAAGAACAGATACCACTGATTGTGCACGTGAAGGGAAACAACTAGGGGTCTACCAAAGCAGCGATTCACGTTTTCGTCGGCACGCGTTTTGAAACGAAAACGATCTGGCCGATTTCCCCAAACAACGCTCAGGCACGAATCCGAAGTCATGATTGGCCAGTGGTGGACTCAAGAATGGAAACAAAACGAAAATAAAGAGAAGTCGAGACATTGTACGAGAACGAAAACGAAAACGAACAAACAAACGAGAACAAACGAAACCAAACGAGCGATATTACAATTGAGAACGAAAGCGAAACGAAGGAAAACGACACACGACATTGCCAAAACAACGCTTGATGGACCACTGTCGCTGACTGGACGCTGGGCAGTCTGCCTTCTGTCGAGGGCACCGGTGAAGGAGCTCCAGCCACAAAATGACGCACCCAACTGCAACGGGAAATGATCCTGAAAATGACAATCGAATATGAGATCGACCACAACATGTATTCACCCCAAACTTGAGTTCCAAATCGAGTCTACGAGAAGTGTGTAGGCAGTTCCGTAGGTCTGCGGAAGCTTCTACGCACTCTTCGTAGAATCGACGGGGAAATTATTTTTTCGGGGATGGACAGAACCCCCTTTAGCAACACGTGGTTCAGTGAAAAGGACCTTGGGCCCAAGCCTGGCAAGCGCAAACCTGGAGAATGGCGGCCGCGGCGCCCTCTCGAGAACTGACAACGGACAATTCACGAATCGACGTGTCAGGGTGGGGGTTCCGTCCACCACCGAATTTTGGTGTTCCGTCCACCACCGAGATGAATTTTGGTGTACATTAGAAGAGGGGGGCGCCCAAGAGGGGGGTGCGCAAATCATGGCTGGCGGCATGTGCGCGGCCCAGGGGGGGGGGGCCGGGGAAATAATGAAAGAAGGGGAGGCGCCATGAGATCTGTGGAGATATCGTGGCCCCCGCCATGAGATTCACCCCCCCGTAGTCATCAGCCCCCTCTTGGCCGCTCCCGAAAATTAACTCTGTAGTCGATCCCCCACTCGAGAAATGTGGGCGCTCCATCGGGCAGGGCGAAACGACGCCAGGGGGCACCTTCGGGCGGCCAGGCTCCGCGGGCTCTCGATGCTTCGGCCCTCGCTGCTTCGCACAGGAAGCCGTCTTCCGAACACCTCTCGCTGCCACGGTTCGTCGTGCAGTGCGGTCGCGGCCGCAAGAAACCCTGGCAGCATGCAGGCCCCGCCACACCAAGTGCAATCGGCCATCGCGAAGCAAAGGAGATCTGGCCCCAGGCCGGCACAACATCCGCCGACTCGGAGAGAAGTGCCCGCCCCTGGAGAACAATAGATGCCCCCCGACGAACAATACAGTGCGGGCGCAGCCACAAAAGAACGCTCGCAAGAAACCCAACCCTGAAGACCCGCGCGCGGGGTGCAGCGGAGGGGAAGCCAGGAGCACCCGGAACGCAGCAGCTCCTCCAACGGCCGCGGGAAGTCAGCGCGCAGCGCGCGGAGCAGAGCAACCCAGGATACGCTGACGAAGAGCATATGGCTTCTTGATGCGCGCCCCCACTGTGCGTGCCAGAGGTCGCATTGACAAAAAAAAATCGAGAACGACACCAAAAGGGTCTGCCCGTTCCAACGGGCAGGGCGGAGGGCAAGGAAGCGCTTAAGCGGCGAAGAGGAACGGGGAGGGGGGGAGGACGGGTTCGAGGACCAGGCTTCGACGATCGAGGTTCGAGGTTCGTGGGCTGCAGGATCGAGGTTCGACTTCGGAGTTCAAGGTTCGAGGATCGAGGATCGAGATTCGATGATCGAGGTTCCACTTCGGGGTTCGAGGTTCGAGGATCGAGGTTTGTGGGCTCGGGGATCGAGCTTCGACTTCGCACAAATCCTTCTTACGAACACTTCCTGTTGCAATGGTCTGTCGTACATGCTGGGGAGGTCACACTGACAATAATACAAGAAACGAGACCACAAGTGTCTGCAACGCTCGAAACAAATGCCAAGCAAGCTCATGGCCAACGCCAACAAATATGTGGACGAAAAGGGTCACACAACCGACAAAAGCAAAGAACACGTGTGGCGAGGAGGTCGTTGATTTCGAAATTCCCAAGCAGAGTTCCTCGCGTTGTGAAAAAACCACGACGGGAGGTTTTTCACTACTTTCGGTCTCCAGGGGTTCTCGTCCAAAAACGACTCCGTATGAGGAGCAGGTCCCCGGGAAGGGGTCCAGGCTCAAAACCTCGACGTCGGGGGTCTGGGTCTGGCCACACGTCTGGGCCACCTTGTACAGACTGTGCGCTCACACCAGGCGTCAACTCTGGAGTTTGCAAAGAAATAGCTCCCTATCCACTTCCACGAGGAGTAAGCGGCTGGGAATACATGAGGGAAACGGCGCACGATCCTGACAGGCGACACGCCGAGTAAGCCAAAGTCGCCGATGAAGCCGCCGGGGGCCACCTCTTCCCACGGGCAAGAAACAACGAGTAGATCGGGCACGGCCCCCTTTACAAGCGGATTTGGACGAAAAATCAAACAAAAAGAAATCAAACATGATCGGAACAAGAAAACTAGTCCCCCAGAGTTGCTTTCACCATTTATGATTATTCCTCCTGTATAGGGACAGGCCCGACTTGATACAACGACTACGAGAAATCAAGAACGAGAGCATCGAACGGGCAAATCGACCATAACACGCGAAGTCGTCACTTCAGGGCCCCAGCTCTGCCCCAAGGGATCCCACAGGGAGATATCCTGGAGGCCCCCCGGCAACCCCGACTGGCACAACACGCCCAGAACATTCCAAACCTCCTCGCGTTGAAGAACAACCGCGACAGAAGATGTTGTATAATGTTCGGGTTCCTTGGGGCCTCACCAAGCTCTGGGACCGTCAGAGAACAGCCCGAGATGCAAAACCGGTCCTGGGGAAGGATCCGAACACTCGAGGGGACCCCGCTATGAACAAACAGGCGGGACGTTGGAGATTTAGGATCTCTCATGGCAGAGCCCACGAGAGGTCCAAGAATGGTCCAGCATGATTTTGGGGCCCGGAAAAGCCCTGGAAAAGTGCGTGGAGTGCTCCAAGAGGGCTCTGAAGTTGGTTCCCTATAGAACGGTCGACCAACGTCAAAGCCGAATCCAAATCGAACACGCACACAAACACACACCAACACGCACACACACACACACACCCAAACGCACGCCCCCCCCCTACACACACAACACATACACATACACATACACATACACATACACATACACATACACATACACATACACATACACATACACATACACATACACACACAACACACACAACACACACACAAGCGCACGCCCCCTCCGCCCATCCACGCTCACAAACGCACACGGACAATCACACAGGCAATCGCCCACATACGTACATTTACACAGTCACCCACACCCACACACACACACTCAAACGCACACGCACACACGCACACGCGCGCGCACGCACGCACGCACGCAAGCACGCACGCGCGCGCACACACGCGCGCATTCGGTCTGAGAGGCGCCCTGAAAAGGATATTGCGTGCTGGCTACCGTGGTTCTCGACGATCTGAACATGGAAGCGAGCAATTGCCAAATCAAGGCTCGTGAGCCCCTGCGTCTGACTTCATTCATGCCTGCTGTTGGCGCACTCCCCCCCTCCCATCCTCCCTACTTGCTCCTCCCCCTCCTCCAATATCACATCGCCCTTCCTTTTCCTCCTCCTCCTCCTCCTCCTCCTCCTCCTCCATCCTGCTCTTTGCGCCTATCCAGGGAACGTGCGCACCACGTGACGGCGTCACTGATCGCACTCCGGTCCCGACGGGTGCGCTCGCGTGGGACGACCGGGGGCTCGACTTGGCCGCCTCGGGCACAGCTGGACCCCTTCTATGGACCCTCTCCGCCCTTGTTGCCAACTTATCTTCAGATTACATTTGTTTGGTGGCTTTTTGGCTATTTCTGGTGTCCTGCTGTGGATAGGGTGCAATGGTCCAGCGAGCCGGC
Organism: Prorocentrum cordatum; assembly: GCA_963575745.1. NCBI lineage: Eukaryota > Dinophyceae > Prorocentrales > Prorocentraceae > Prorocentrum > Prorocentrum cordatum. The sequence goes on from CAUYUJ010017285.1 coordinate 202,437, forward strand.
GTCCATATCACAGATCCGTTGGTGACGATGACGGGCATGAAACAGCCGCATGGCATACCTGAGTCACCTTGGTGATGGGGTATAAACGAATGGAACGCAGGAAGAAGTACAACATACACCTGCGGGAAATGTTACCCCCCACTCTGAATATTTCAATCCCGTCTTGGAGCCACCTTCGCCTCTTCTGGCGAGAACTGGGGTGGGCGCGCGGTGAACGCCACGCACCGCGAATCGGCGGCACGATGGCGCTTGTTAGCTGATGCCTGCCAACTATCTGACGCAAGAGCTGTACTTACAGAACTACCCTTTGCCCAAATATCAATGCTTTCTGGGCACCATGTTTAATGGTTCCGTCTTCCTGCAGCTCTGGCCGTCGGACTTTCTCGGGGAAGTCCTCGGATCTCCTTGATTGGGCTGCGCAGACTCTCTGGGTTCCTCTTACCCCTCGGTCCCCTGGATTCGTTAGATTGCTCGGATCCCGATCATTCCTTTCACTGCAGTAAACTGATTGTGCCTAGCGTTCATCTGCGTTTTGTTTTCGTCTTGCGCGACACCAGGCTGCAATGCATGACTATTGCATTGCTTTGAACAGCAATGCATCGCACTGCCCGCAGCGCAAGGCATTACATCGAGTTGCCTTGCGCTGCTCGGGATGAATCTACATTGCAAATCGTTGCTTTACCTTGCTTTCCCTTGCGCTGTCATCATATGGTTTGTTTGCATCGTGTTCAGGTTGCATTGCTTCTTCTGTGTTGCAATTAAATTGAAATACATGTCATGCGGCTTCTACCAAGCCTCTTCGAGATAGCTCGGTAGAACTCTGGTGCCAGAGGTTGGCCCCAGGAGGCCCGAACAAACAGCCAAGAGAACCTCCAGACACGCCGAAGAGTCTCCCCAGGAGGGCTCTGAGATGCCGCGGATAAGCCTCGACGCGTCTCCGATGCGTCAGACACGTGGCAAGCCCGAGATGGGTATGGAAAACGTGGGTATGATGCCCAACAGCAAATGCTGCCCAGGAACAACAGAGGCCGATGTTGGGCAGGTCTCAGAATGGACAACGTCCGCAGCGACACCGCCAGCGAGTCCTGTCCCAGCTGGGCAGGAGCTGCTGACGGTGTTCGTCCCCATGATGTCCGTGCCCATGTCCATCTTCCAGATCCACCGCCGTCCCGCTGGGTACGGAGAGGGCGTGTCCTCAGGTCCTCTGCCCTATTCCGAATCCCTTATTCATCGTCCCCCGGGCCCGGTTTTTTAAGGCGCCTTCTTTGTTCTTGGGGGGGTCCGTTTTATTAGGGCGCTTTCTTTGGATTGGAGCTCAGGGGGCCCGGTTTATTAAGGCACCCCGTCGAAGAGGGGGGTTCGGAATATTAGGTCGCATTTGGAGGGTGGTCCTTCTTTTTTAGGCGGGGGTCGATGAATAAGGGATTTGGAGTATCCCCTGAGCCTCAGTCCTCGGTCCCGAAGGCTGTTTAGGGGCCCAGACCCGAATTTGCGAAATCTCTCTTGGGGCTTGGCTCGTGCCTCCTGAAGTTCCCGGCATCTCGTCGCACGACCACTTCGGCCCCAAGACGGGCCCCAAGAGGGCGCCAAGAGGCCCCCAAGACGGGCCAAGAGGCCCCCGAATCGCCGAACGGTCGCTCCAAGACGCTCACGATGGCCCCCAGACGGCCCAAGAGGCCTCCAAGACGCCCAAGAGGCCTCGGAGAGGCCTCCCAAGATGACCCCAAGAGGCCAAGCCATTCATGTCCCTTAACTGTTTGAAGGTTTTTGGCCATCTCGCCTTTTCGGCTTCCCGACGCTCCCAAACGGCCCTAGAGGCTCTCAAGACCACCCCAAGGCGACCAAAGAGGTTCCATAACGACCCAAAAGGGCCCTAAGATGGCTTAAGATGCGCCAGAGACGGGCCAAGAGGACTCCAAGACGGCCCCAACAGGGGCCCAAGAGAGCACGCACCACAAATCCGAGCTTTTCGCCCCAAGAGGCGCCCAGGAGGCCCCAAGAGGCGCCCAGGAGGCCCCAAGAGGCCCCCAAGAGGCCCTTAAGAGAGGTCCCAATCGGCGTGCAAGAGGCCTCCAAACTGCCTCCAAGAGGCACCGAGAAGCCTCCCATGAGATCCCAACGAACATCCAATAGGCTTCATGCCCACAACCCAACACACACACACGCACGCACGCACACGCACACACACATACACACGCACACACACACACACAAACACACACTGCAATGTGACGGCCACGACGCGCCAACGCATCGTAGCGCAACTTCCCAGACGGCGTCAGGATGTATCTACCGAGGCTTTGCAAGCGGGCTGATCAAATGTCATCCTCCACGAAATTCGGTTGTGCGCTGGCCTGGGGGTGGGGTCCGTCGCAGGTCTGGCCGTGGTTAGTCTGGCTGTCCAGTCATGATGGACTAGCATCAGTGGTGAAGTTGGGGAAACAGTGGAAACCCTAGGAAGCTTGCAGAGACTGGCGATTGACAGACCGAATGCGAAGACCATCCTCTATCTGATACGTCCTTCATACATCTCTATGCATGTATATATGTACGTACGCACTTACGCACGCACACACGAACGAATGCACGCGCAAACACGTACGTATGTATGAATGTATGAATGAATGAATTAATGCTTGTAGATATGAATGTGTGTGTGGGCGTACGCGTGTAAATGCATGTGTGTATGTATGTATGCATGTATGTATGCATGCATGCATGTTTGTGTGCACGTATGCATGTAGGTTTGCGTGTATGTATGTATGCATGTGTTTATGTGTACATGGATGTGCGTATGTAGGTTTGCATGTATGCATGTGTGCATGTGTGTGCATGTATGCATGTATGATATGTATGTAGGTGTATGTGTGTATGTATGTATGCAGGCATATAGGTATGTATGTCTGTAGGGTGTATACATGAACGTGTGTATATGTATGCATGCATGCGTGCATACATATATGTATGAATGCAGATATGCATGCATGCATGTACGCATGCATGTATGTATACATATATGCATGACTGTGTGTATATGTATGCATGCATGTATGCATGAATGTGCGTATGTGTTTGCATGTATGTATGTGTATGATTGTGTGTATGCGTGCATATGTATATGTATACACATGTGCAGGTATGCAGGTGTATATGCAGATTATCAACATACACTTGCCCTATAGGAGTTCCAACGCATTCTCTACTAATCGGTCTGTTGCCCCCTATGTTCTATGCCCCCTAATTCCTATGGCTGTGCCCATGCCTATGCCTATTCCTCCCCCTAACTCCAATGCCTCTGCCTCTGCCTATGCATCCCATCCTGCCTAGCTTGCTGAGTTGCGGATTATAAGCAGGCTCGATTCCTCTGATTCCTTGAGTTGAGTCGTCTAATCTATGTGGAGTCAACGCTGGCTGATATGTATATGTATTTCTATACGCATTATCAAAATAGGCTTTCCCTTTAGAAGTTCGAACTCATTCTCTACTAATTGGTCCGCTGCCTCCCCTAATTCCTATGCCCTCCTAGTTCCGCTGGCTATGCCTATGCCTGTGCCTATGCCTATGCCTTATCTTGCTTGCTTGCTCTCGCTTCCTTGCTCTTGCTTGCCCTTGCTTGCTTGCACTTGATCGCTGGCTCTTGCTTGCTTGTTTCTGACTCGCTTGAGCTGATTTGCTCCGCTTGCTTGCTTGCGCTTGCTTGATTTTGCTCCTCCCGTCCTCCTCCTGTCCTGCTCCCGTCCTCCGTTCGTCCTCCTCCCATCCTCATCTCGTCCTCCTCCTGTCCGCCTGTCTATCTGGAGTTAACGCTTGCTGAGTTATGTATATGTATGTATGCACGTATGTATGCACATTTTCATGCCTAAGCAGCTCTATCCCGTGGCCAAGACGGATTCACAAAAAACCGGCAGACAAACGATCGTTTTTCCCGCACGTTTTGCTGTGGCGGAACTCTCACCGCCGGTGTTTAAAGGCAAGTGCGCCGTGGACCCAACAAGTCGAGGCCGACTGCAGCTGCTGCAAGCCTCGCGGGATCCGAGAGGGCACGACTACTTCCTGGGAGGGTGGGCTGGGAGCACAAGCTCTCGAGCTTAAACGGATACGGAAAAGGTTTCGATAGTGCTGTTGTCACGGAAACTCATTCAAACCTGCGGCCACTCTCTGACGCTGCTCTGCATTCCACAGTGAAACAGAATACATGCCTAAGCAGCTCTATCCCGTGGCCAAGACGGATTCACAAAAAAACGGCAGACAGACGATCGTTTTTCCCGCACGTTTTGCTGCGGCGGAACTCTCACCGCCGGTGTTTAAAGGCAAGTGCGCCGTGGACCCAAGTCGAGGCCGACTGCAGCTGCTGCAAGCCTCGCGGGATCCGGGAGGGCACGACTACTTCCGCACTTGACCAAAATTTGGCATCTCAGGGTTGGTGGGTAGGGCTATCCCCCCCCCACGGGCGGTGTTGAGGCGTCAGCCTAACCACACGCGGGAAGCTTGTCAGATATAAGAGGCTGCACGTGCATTCGAAAAAGCGCGGGCCAAGTGGGAGCACAACTCAATGGGATATTTCTCAGCTTTCTTTGTCAACCATCCACGCGGGCCGTTGAAACCAGACAAGGTAAGATGTGGCAATCCAGTTCGGCAACAGCGTCGGCCAATACACTTCTTGTGGATATTGGACAGGTCGATGCGGCAGCCTAAGAATCTTGTAGGTTTCTTCCACTTCTCGCCGGACATGCAAAAGCAAGTGTCAATGCAAGCGGCCGATCGCCACGCTCTGGCCTTGAGAAGGCGTGGGAGCAGCCAGAGCCGCGAGGTCACTGGGTTCTCCAGGGTGACGGGGCGCTGCTGGTGCTTGAGCTGCTCGAGGATGCTGATGCTCAGCCTGGCCAGCTCGTTGCCCACCCGGACGGCCTCCAGGTCCGCAGGATGCAGCAAGTCTAGGAGGCCGAGCAGGTGCTCGTCGCTCCTGAGCCTGGAGGGCGGCCCAGGCCGCGGCCTCTGCGGGTCCCGGCCCCAGAGTGTTGCAGGGTCCGGGCCCCAGTCGCGGGCCCGGCTCCAGGTGTTGCAGGGCGTTCCCAGGTGCGCGCCCCAGATCAGTCCCCCGGCGATCCACCCGCGAATGAGCTGCTGGTTGGGCTTCAGCATCAGGTCCCAGCTCGGGCCCCGCAGCACGTCCCACTCCAGCACCAGGTGCCCGAGCTTTCTGAGCTCGGCGGCGAGGCGCCCGCAGCCGCTGAAGATCTCTAGAAAGACCTGCGGTCGCTGCCTCGCCCCGCGGTGGGCGGAAAGGAGGCGGTCGAAGGCCGCCCTAGGAGAGTCTGCAAGCGCGCGGGAGCTCCCATCGCCTTTGCCAGCGCGGGCGCGGGCAGTCGGTGGAGCTGCTCTGACACCCGGCCCTCCTTGCGGCATCGCTGCACGGCGGCGTCGCTCATCCAACGCCCGCGCAGCTTTATCTCCGCCAGCGCGCGTCTGCCGATGGCCTGGTCGAAGGAGGGGCCGCTGTGCCTCAGCATGTACAGCTCGGGCCGAAGCATCTCGATGCCGCACCGCTGCCCGGCCAGGCGAAACCTCTGGATGAAGTCGGCCTGGCTGAAGGCGAACGGGCACTGCTGGGGCGGCGTGCTGGCTCTCAGCCACGCCAGCGCGGGGTCGAAGAGCAGCTTGAAGTCTGGCGCGTCCACGACCACGGTCTCGTCGAACTGGCGCGTCTTGATCGCGACCGTGAACTCGAACGGGTGGAGCACCAGCGACCAGTTGCCGTACCGGCTGCCCCTGAGGGGCGGCACCATCATCTCCCGCTTCAGCTTGAAACCCTCGCTGGGTCTGAAGTAGCAGTGGAAGCTCAGCACCACCAGCACGGCTGTCGTCCAGCACCCGTCCTGCACCAGCTGCGCCGCGAGCAGCGCCACCGCCTCCCACGGTAACGGAAAACGCGCGCGGCCCGGCGCGAGCCGGCGCCACCCGCGGAGCGACTGCCCCGCTCGCGGCAGGTTGCGACCCCCGGCCTTGCCGAAGGCAGGCAGGTGGAACTTCGCCACGGCCATCATCTGCGACCCGACGTACGCCTGCTCGCCGTTCAGGAACTCCTCGTCCATCCAGAGCGCCAGCCAGTCGTCGAGGTGGTCCTCGAACGTCGCCCCTCGAGCCTCGCGCTCCCGAAGCTGCGCTGCCTCGGGCCCGCGCGCCAGACGCCGCCTCTCGAGGAAGCGGCGCCAGGCCCGCTCGTACTTGGCCAGAGTCAGCGCAGTCACCGAGCGCTGCTGCAGGCGAGTCCGCCCCGCCGGGGGAGCCCCCCGCGAGGCCTCCTGCTTCTGGCGCCGCTGAGCTCGCGCCCGGCGCGCGCCGAACTGAGGCGGCGGCCGCTCGGCCTTCGGCGCGGCAGCCCGCGGCCGGCGAGCTGCAGGCAGGCGCCGCTTTGTCCCCGCTCCTGACGGGGGCCACGGGCTGCCGCCGTCGCCGCGCGGCAAGGCCGCCTCTGGCGGGGCCGTCGGCGTCCAGCTCGCGGAGCTCCGCAGCAACGGCTTGGCAGTCACGGCGGTGACTGCCCTCGGCTCCGTCACGAACAGGCCAGCGGCTCCCCTCGACAGAGTCGGCGCCACAGACGAACGGGAGGCGGACGCCGATGGGCACGTGCCGCCGCGAGGGGGCATCCGCAGGGTTGCGCTCCAAGGGCAGCCAGCGCAGCGTCGGCACGGGCGCCCCCGCGAGGCACCATGCCGCCCATTGCCGGGCGACCCGCATCAGGCCAGGAGACGAGGACCGACCCTTGGTAAGAGCCAACACCGATGACAGGCTGTCTGACAGGAAGAGCACCCGCTTTCCGAACATTCGGCTGTCCCTCAGGGCGTGACGTACGGCATGAACGAGGGCCCGACCTTCGAGAACCACGATGTGTTCAGGACGTCCCCAGCCCCCGCTCGACACGACCTGCCACTCCCCGTCGAGCACCGCCGCCGGCACGTCGAGCACCGGGCTGGGCCCTCGCGGGCCCATCGGCGCCTCCTCGTCCAGGCAGCCCCTGGGCCGCACTGGCCCGGCAGTCCCGGGCGGCCCGCGAAACCTCCAGCGATCACTCTCCTGGCCCAGAGCCCGCGCCCAGTTGAGGGCCACCTCCCGCTGCACGACCCCGCGCCCCTGCTCACTAGCATCTGTGGCGTGCACACGTGTCTCCCACTCGGCCCGCAGATTTGCCCATAAGAGCGGCAAGAGACCTACGGCCCAGCGAAGCTCCCGGCGAACTCCATCCGACAACGGACGAGCATCGTCTCTGTACTTAGTGGCGAAACGATAAACTGAATCGAAGATTGACAGAAAGGGCCCCCGAGCGAGTCCCGCAAAAGTGAAATGACCTACGATCCTACTCGCCTGTCTACCTGTGGCCACTCCCCGTTCGAGAAGGGCCAGGGTCCCTATCCTCAAACGCCAGAGCCGTCGGGCCCGCGGCCTCAGGACGCCCCGAGAGCCCTCGAATTCCCACCCGAGACTTTCAAAAGCCATGGAGGCCTCTTCGGGCTCATGCAGAGGCAGACCAGCAGCGGACAGCGACTCCGTGGCTTTAGCCAGGAGCTCGTTGGCCCGCTCGGCGGAGGTGGCGAAGCCTAAAAAATTATCAACGCACTCGGCGTGCATCCCACTGCTCAGCGGAGGTGGGACCCGACCGTCGACAAGACGATCACTATCCCCCAAACCCGCACGCTCACACAACGCAGTCTCATGCACACGCTGACAAAAAGCTAGAGCGTGGGACCACCCCATCGGAAGGACTGCAAAGCGAGGCCTAACCCAATCACGAGGACCGAGAGGCTGTCCCTCCAGCTCAGTGATCCCGAGGTCTCCAGCCCGGACGCAAGGGCGGACGAAGACGGGGCGGAGGGCGGAGGGAAGACCCATGTGATAGAATGCGTCACAAATATCAACGCCTGACATCCACATATTTTTTCCTTCTGGAATCTCAATGGAAGATAGACTAGCACCCGATGCCAAAGATACGTGCTCGGGATCTTCAAAATGAAAGTTGCTGCCTCGACAGTCAACGACCAGCCTCGGCGAACCATTCTTTTTCCACGCCGCAAACAAGCCCACTTCCTCTCGCACTTCGAACGAATCGGGAACGAGGTCGAGCATGCCAGCGTCCAGCAAACGTCGAGCAAACACCGCCCGACGGGCTGGGTCACGCAGGCAGGGATCGAGGTAGGGCTTGGAAACCTTTGCTTCAGCCTTCCGCTCCGCAGCGAGCCGACTTGGCAAAACCTTGCCGTCGAGAAAAGCTTCGACAACATCGGGGCCGTTCCGCCCGAGCAAATCCTCCAGAGGGCGCGCGATCGCACCCGCCTTCGGCAGCGAGACGAGGTCGAATGCCAAAGGGGCCAGCGTCTGGGGCTCTTCAGCGCCATAAGCTGGACTGACCTGCAGCTCCCTTAGGGCCGCGTCGGCGGTGAGGTCAGGCGGTGGGCTACCCAGCTCTGCACGGCAGCTGGTGAGGTGCTCGAGCGCCAGCTCCTGGATGCGACGCGGTGTCGCCAAGGGCCGTCGACGAAGTTGATCCTCGCCAGCGTCCATCTGGTTCAAGGTCTGAACCAGGTCACGGAGCAGCCCCGCTTGGCGCGCCCGCCCAGCAGCACGGCCTCGGCTGCGACGCCCGCCAGTGCGCCCAGCCGCCGTCGAGCACCAGGCTGGCAGCGGCAGCGGCAGCAGCGACCGGTTGCGGTCCCCCCCAGCCGCCACGATCCCCTCGGTCACGCCGCACGGGTCGGGGAGTCCCGGCGGCGGCTGCTGCATCATCCCTTCGCGGGAGGAGCCTTCTTGGCCAAAGCGGCCTGCTCCTCCCGCAACTTCCTCGCGTTCTTCTTGATGCCTGCGATCCTCTCCAGCTTCTTCGCCACCTGGTCCAGCGCTTCAGGACGCGCCATGATGGCGGCTCGGCCTCCTCCCATGAAGGCCTGCACCTCGTCCAGCGGCAGCTTGGAGTTGGCCGGCTGCTGCTCCTGCCGTCGTTCGTCCCAGTAGTGCTCGATCAGCTGGAGCTTCCGGTGCGCGACCTCTACTCCCGCCAGGTTGTATATGTCCACCTGTCGGTGGTGCCAAGCAGCTCGACCACCTTGCTCAGCGTCTCGTGCTCGGCCACCCCGAAGTCGCTGTCCTGCAGTCGGCGCCGGCTCTTCCACATCTCCGAGTGGAGCACAGGCCCGCCGTCACGCTGCTGGTAGGCCGCGCACCACTTCACGGACCTTGGGGCCTTCACGCCGAAGTCCTGGACATCCTCTTCGCGGCAGTCGGTGACGACCGAGGCCCCCGACCGCTCTCTGCCGATCGCGGTCCTCACCACAAGCAGCGTCCGTGCATCCGAGCCCCTGAACTCCCGCTTGAGGTGCTCAATCTCCGTGTCCGCCACCAGGGCGACGAAGACCGAGTGCCCGCTGGGCAGGAGGGCCACCTGGCGGCGACCGGCGCCGCCGGCGAGGGCGGGGCCCCCCGCCGCGCCGATGTCCACCGCGTCACCGTACGCCACAAGCCCCGTCAGGTCCTCCAGCGCGCGCCAGCTCCACCCCAGGGGGGCCAGGCCGTTCGCCGGGACGGCGATCGGCAGGCCATCGGGGATGGCCGGCGGCCGCCCCTGGGGCGCCGCGCCTGCGGCCGCACCCGCGCCGGCGGCGGGGGCTCCCACGGCGACGGGCACAGCGGGTGCCGCTGCCGCGGGCGGGGCTGGCGCCAGCGCAAGGCCTGGCGCGGGGCCGCCCGCGATGGGCGCCGGCGCTGCGGGCCAGGCCGCAAGCGGCACCACCGCCCCCGCAGGCGCGGCCCCCGCAGGCGCGGCCCCTGGCCCGGCAGCCCCGCCGACCCCAGCCATCACGCCGGCGATCGACTCGAACGGCACGAACTCGTTGTCTGGGATCGGCGCTCCTGGGCCGCCGCCCGCTCTGTCGTCGGCAACCCAAAGCCTCTCGGCCTCGGAGCGGGCGGCTGCCCGCATAGCTGCATACTCCTGGCCAGTGGGCTCGTCTCGGAACCTGTACACATGGGCGCGTGGCACTGTTGCTGGGGGCGGCCACCTCGCAGGATTGAAAACCACTCGCGCAATATCCACGCCCATCGATCCTGCTCGATAGTCCTCCTCGTACACGTCGAGGTCGGGCGTCGCGATCAGCACTCGGCCCAGCTCAGTCGCCGAGCACACCCCGCGCCGGCAGCCCACTACCCGGCGCTGGTGGTAGACTGGGGCCCCCGGCACAGTGTACAGCACGAAGGCCCACTCGTCCAGGGCTGGGGGCGGCAGTGCCGGCGGCGCAGCCGCGGCCATCCTCCGCGGCTGGCGTCGTGGGCGGCGGGCTCGCCCGTCGCGAGCAGGCCCGGCTCCCCGCCACGCCGAAGACGGCGGCGACCACCAGCCCCCCGACGACGAAAGCCCCCAGGAGCACAGGCCAGGCGGGGCCGTGCGACGAGGTGGCCCGCGGCGGCGCTGGCGGAGCGCCGGGGCAGGCCGGGCAGCTGGGGATCTCCGGCAGCGGCGGACAGGCCGGCACCGCGGGGCAGACAGGCACCTCTGGGCACCTGCTCGCTGCCAGCACCTGCGACAGGCCGACCCAGTGGAGCGTCTCCCGCACCACCGCCTCGGCCAGCGCCGTCTGCATTCCCCGCTGGCACCGCCCGTGGAGCACTTTCCAGCACAAGCTCTCGAGCTTAAACGGATACGGCAAAGGTTTCAATAGTGTTGTTGTCACGGAAACTCATTCAAACCTGCGGCCACTCTCTGACGCTGCTCTGCATTCCACAGTGAAACATAATACACATATATATATATATATATATATAGGGAGAGATACCCCTTCCTATATGTTCATAAGCCCGGGCGGGGGGACCCGCCCCGCCGAAACCGGACTTCCGGGATCTGGGGCTTTGGGACCCTCCGGACGGGCCTCGAAGCGCCCCCCCGGGCCTCGCAGGGCGTTTTGCCAAGCCTTCCCAGCACACCTAGGGCGATCAGGGGGGTCATCGGAGACGTCCCAGAGACCCCCAAGACAGCACAACAGCGCTCCAAGAGTGACCGACGTGACCTCAAGATGGCCCAAGAGGCCTCCAGGACGGACCCAAAGGCCTCAAAAAGCCTCCAAGAGCACTCCCAAGAAGGCCCCAAAAGGCAATCATTATTGATTTTCTGCTGGTTTTAGGTGAACTTTTGGGTTCTCCTCTTTTAGGCTTACCGACACTCCAAGACGGCGGTCTTCTGGGCGTCCGAAGCCGCCTGGAAGGCTCCAAAATCGCCCCACAACCATGCGAAAGGGCTTCCAGGCAGTCCAAGAGAGCCCCACAACGGCACAACACGGGTCCAAGATGGCCCTCAAAGAGCCCCGTGGCGGCCCAAAATGGCCCCAAGACGCCCTCCGAAGTATTCCAAATCGTGACTGGGTCGTTCAGGGAGACCGCGGCTGGAGGCAGGGTGGCCCGAGGAAGCCCCCAGAGGCACCCAGAATTCGCCCAGGAAGCCTCCAGAAGGCCTTAAGAAAGCCTGAAACAACTTTTGTGAGGGCCCCAGAGGCTCTCCCAGGAGGAGCCTCCGCAAAAAAGAGCTGAGGAGGATGGGGAGAATGCGCAAGGTATGGCGAACACTTAAAAAAAAATACACATGAAGGACAGATAACGAATAACATTATCATAGCGGCGATGCCGGAAAAGGCAACAACGAGTTATCGCTAAACTGTCGGCTTGACCTTCCTGCTATTCCGCCTGCATACCAAACTTCAAGGACCAAAGTGCATGGCGCTAAGCGCCACTGCAGTCTTGAATCTGTAAGTATGTATAGATCAGACACAGACTGGTGCACAACGCTGGGGTGCGTGATTGCGAGGGCGACGGCATAGACACGAGAGAAAGAACATCACCATCTCCACCCACTCGGCGGTGGACAAACCTCCCGTCAGTAAACCTCCCTTTTAGTGAAAACAACCGAGGACCGAAACCGACTGACCTGGACCCGCCAAAAATGACGGCCGCGACGACCTCTCGCGTACCGAACACGGCCAATTCGACGTGTCAGGGTACTCCAAATTCCTTTTTAAACGTCCCCTGGGTCTGGTTTTTTAAGGCGCCTGGGGGGGTCAGGTTTATGAAGGCGTTTTCTTTGGACCGGAGCTTAGGGGTCTGGTTTATCAAGGCGCCCCGTCGAAGGGGGGGGTCCGGAATATCAAGTCGCATTTGGAGGGGGGTCCGGTTTTTTAGGGGGGGTCGATGAATAAGGGATTTGGAGGAGGTCTATCAACCTCCGACTCACTCCCACATCACCTTCGCGTCGCAGTGTGCACCTGCCTCTCACCACAGAAGGGGGGGGGCACCGAGCAACCACGACGCCGCTGCGCCCCAGGCCTTGCCTCTGGCCAGGCTCTGGGAGAGGAGCACCCTGAAGGGGCCCAGGGACACACAGAAAAATACACACAAATACCAACTCTTCCCAATGTTTTCTTATATTTTCGGGAGTTTCGTCTTCCCCCCAACTTCCCACATTCTCTCACACGTAGCACCCCGCAGTTGCGGATAGGAGTGAGGGGGCGGCGGGTACGTCGGCAGTCTGCGAGGCTCTGAAGAAGCCCGCCGCAGGCGCATAATTTTTCAAGCTATAAAACGAACCCGCCGCAGGCGCCGATTTTTTTGTTAAAACAATGTGGGTGGGTCACGGGTTGGGTCGCAGGTGGGGCAGCGGTGGGTCGCGGGTGGGTCGCGCTGGGTCGCGGGCTGGGTCGCGGGTGGGTCGCGGGTGGGTCGCGGGTGGGTCGCGGGTGGGTCGGGGGTGGGTCGCGGGTGGGTTGCGGGAGGGTCGCGTGGTGGTCGCGGGTGAGTCGCGGGTGGGTCGCGGGTGGGTTGCGGGAGGGTCGCGTGGTGGTCGCGGGTGAGTCGCGGGTGGGTCGCGGGTGGAGTCGCGGGCGGGTGGAGTCGCGGGCGGGTCGCGGGTGGGGTGGCGGGTGGGTCGCGGGTGGGACGACGACAACAAACAACAACAACTACAACAACAACAACAACAATAACAACAAACACAACAACAACAACAACAACAACAACAACAACAACACCCCCAACACCACCACCACCACCACCAACACCAACACCAACACCAACAACAACACCAACAACAACACCACCAACAACAGCAGCACCAACAACCACACCACCACCAACAACAACAACCGCAGCAGCAACAACAGCAACAACAACAACACTACTACTACTACTACTACTACTACTACTACTACTACTACTACTACTACTACTACTACTACTACTACTACTAACAACAACAACAACAACAACAACAGCAACAGCAACAGCAACAGCAACAGCAACAGCAACAACAGCAGCAACAGCAGCAACAGCAACAACAATACCAATACCAACAACGCAACAAGCATAATCCTCACCACGGTTTCTCACTTTAGCCACGCACCCAGGGACAATGAATGACCGTTCGGCCCCCTCACTCTGATCTTCCTGGAAGCCTGCGATTCTTTTGTGTTTGTGCAGAAGCGTGGGGCGAACGCGGCCCTCTCGCGACGAGGCAGGCTAGCGGTATGTCGGGCCTGTCCCCCTACATGAGGAATACTCAACAATAGTTAAAAATAGTCTGGGGAAGATGTTTCGACCATTGTTGGATGGTTTTTGGGAAGATTCGAGTATCTTTCATTTTTCATCCCAAATCCGCCTGTAGGGGGACACGCCCGACCTACCGCTAGCGATACCGGTACCTCTTCCTCCTCTGAGGGATGGGCGTTTTTGCACGCGCGCTGTCACAGTAGGGGCCCGACCACAAGAAGCCTTCCACAGGAAGCCCAACCCTGGAACCCCATGTCCATTTTAATGTTTGGTGTGGGTGCGACACGCTTTCCATGGCAAAACCATCGAAACCCAAGAAACCGGGGGAACCCTAGAGGCAAGCAAGGTGTTTCTTGGCATGGGCTTCCACTGTACGCAGGGGGCTCCCCCGATCCGCGCGGCCACCCTCGTGCTACGATCGCTCGCTCAACGCGTAAATACTTTCGAAACCCGTGGAAGAACAGTGCAAACGTTCGTGTCTTTTTCGCTCCGTCTCAAGAGCGGATGGTCTCCAGGTACCTCCTCCACCTCCTCGGTGTCGTTTTCGCCCCCTCCTACTGCGTCCCGTACTTCTCATTCCTGTACCTCGTAGTGGTCAGGGTTGTCTTCTTCAGGGTCGGCGGCACCGGCCGTAAGGCCTTCGCAATATTCTCGAAACCCGCGGAAGAACAATGCCAACGTTCGTGCCTTTTTCGCTCGGTCTCAAGAGCGGATGGTCTCCGTGCCGCCAGGCTTGAGGGCGCTCAGGAGCGCGCAGAGCCACGCAAGCAGCGACAGCACGAAGAACGCCCGCCGCAGCACGGGCGTCCTGTAGGAGAACGGCCCTGAAACCTGGGCGTTGCAATTTTTGTTACACCGCTCGTTTTCGCCCGTTTTCGGTCCGCGGGACCAGATCGACCCGGCTGGGAAATGCAGCACAAACATGGGGCGTAGGTTCTGGTTCCAACTTTCCAACAATGCTGCAAGTTCTCCGCGACGTCAGATTCCAGGCATGCGCACAGACACCGACCCTCTGGCCAGGCACACCCCTCGCCATCGCTCGGATGTCCATTCCCCCTGCATTTTTCGAGTTCGTGCGTGTATTTTTCGCTGAATGATCAAAGATGCTCCTCGATGGTCCTCGCCGAGAAAAAATGCACACGTCCGTGCGATGCCAAGATCCTGGGCCCAAGGTTGTCGCAGGTCCGCGCGGACCTTCGCGGATCTTCTGGGTCGGCGCTGGACCCCCCTCCCCTCGGTATCGCTCGGACGTCCATTTCCCGTGCATTTTTCGGTGTCGTGCGTGCTTTTTTTGCTCGATGGTCCAGGATCGTCCTCGATGGTCGTCGCCGAGAAAAAATGCACACGTCCCTGGCGCGCGGGGCGCGTCAGGGGATACGCCGGGACCGCTGCCAAGGGACCCCCAGGGCGGATCCGACAACTCTGCGCGGATCTCCGGAAATGAACGTCTGCTTTCTGATTCGGCGTTTCGACATGGGGCCTGAAAGGGGGGGGGTCTGGCTCCGGATCCCTGCTGAGTGATACATTACTCCCATCGTACTTAAGGACCACATCCCAGGAATAATTTCGAGCACCCGAAAAAGTGTCGAAAGAGTGTCGAAACAGTGTCTCCCAGGGCCCGACACTTCAAAGTCCTCGAGGTTTGGTACTTGTTTCTGGAGCTCGAAATTCTTTCTGGTGGTCATGGCTAAAGTAGGTTGGAACATCATAAGCTTGGTGCGACTGTTTACAGCAATGTGTCCCGTGGGGGAGGCTCCGCCTGCTCGAAACGGGCGCCAGGAGCAGCCAGGATCTACTCCAAGGGGGGGATGAAGGTGCGAGGGCCCGCGCCGATCGGCAAAACAAGGACAGAGCAAGCAATCACACATTCCTATGCTCGTGCGTGTGTCGGGGGCGTCCAAGAGGGGGGGTGTCCAGGAGTGTGTGTGTGTGTGTATGCAAATCGTGGGCCGAGGCATGGTCGCAGACCAGGGGGGGGGGCCAGAGAACGTACTAAAATGAGAAGACGGGCAACGAAATCTGGGAAGATGTCATGGCCCCCGCCATGATACTCCAAATCCCTTTCTAATCGTCCCCGGGTCTGGTTTTTGATGGCGCCTTTATTGTAACTGGGGGGTCCGGTTTATTAGGGCGCTTTCATTGGACTGGAATTTAGGGGGTCTGGTTTGCTGAGGCGCCCCGTCGAAGAGGGGGGTCCGGAATATTAGTTCGCACTTGGAGGGGAGTCGGGTTTTTAGGGGGGTCGATTAATAAGGAATTTGGAATATTGAAATAAAAAAGGGACCATGTACTCTGGGGAGATGTCATGGCCCCCGCAATGATACCCCCCCGCTAGTCATCACCCCCCTCCTCCTCCTCCTCCTCCTCTTCTTCCTCCTCAGTCTCCTCCTCCTCCTCCTCCTGCGCCTCCGCCTCCGCCTCCTCCTCCTCCTCCTCCTCCTCCTCCTCCTCCTCCTCCTCCTCCTCCTCCTCCTCCTCCTCCTCCTCCTCCTCCTCCTCCTCCCCCCCCGGTAGTCATCACCCCCCTATTGGCCGCCACCGAGCGTGTTCTTTCCCTTGGCTCTCGGCCTGGGCGGGGGAGGCGTGCGCACCGAGATCCCGAGGCCCAGGCTGGGGCGTGGCCATGGGTGCATAATATGCGCACGCGGGCGGGGACGACGGGAAGACGAGAGGGAGGGGGGAAGGGGGGGCAAGGAGGAAGGAGGGAAGGGAGGAAGAGATGGAGGGGGGACACAAAGAGGAGGCAGGGGAGGAGGGAAGAAGGGAGGAGGGAGAAGAGAGCGAGGAGGGAGGCGAGGAGGGTAGGGACGAAGGGGTGGGGAGGGAGAAGGGAAGGAGGGAGGACGAGGGAGGAGTTCTCTTCACCGAGGCGCGCGCACGCGGGTGGCAGCTTAGCTTCGGCTGCGTTGGATGCCTTTGCTCTAGCTGAGTGATCTGGCCATTGACCATTCGCTAGGTCATCCAGGTCTGACGTGCCTGTCTCCAGCAGATTCTTGCTAAAGCCTCCACTGCTGATTGATCTGCACTGGAGGCACGCCGATCCCGTGGTGCGGTCGTTTGGCATCATGTGGTGTATGCCGTGCACCGCTTTGCTGTCCATCGTCAGCTCTGATCCTGCCTCGGGGTCGCCTCTGCTGTCCAGAGGCTTGCAAACGGACTTTGAGCTAATATGTGAGGCCGTTGCTGTCCCAAGTTGCAAGCTTCTGTTTACACATACTGCAACACATCCGTTCTGGTCGGGCGTTGTTGGCCCCGCAGAGGCGCACAGGATGCCTAACTCCGCTTGGACGTCCTTCTCTAACTCTGTGACAGGTCCCGCCGACTCTAGCTGAAGCTGGCAATTTCTCGCCTCATTATCGGCAGGCCTATCTGCTGAATCATGAACCTCGAGACGCGCTCTTGCAGCTTGTTTCGTTGTGCATCCTTTAGCTGGTGGCTATCCACCTAAAAACGGACTATCATTCATTATACCTGATGACGCATTCTCCAACTGCTGTCGCAGGTCTTCGTTGCTTGGGGTTTGTTTCATCCCCGTCTGTACTCTCTGGCTTCCTCTAGTATCGAATGCGCTGTCTGTCATAGAATGAACACTGCCTGGGATATGCGAGTGGCGGGCACCTTGCGTGGTTAATTCGGCAATATCGATGATTTGCTGACCTCCTGATGACCAAGTCCTACCGCGCATGCGGCGGATTTGGCCAGTAGGTTCGGTTCCTTACTGCAACGCTTAGGTCGGGCCTGTCCCCCTACAGTCAGATGTTGGGCGACAACCTCAAACTGGTATAACATGTATATATAAATATATGTACATATATGTGTATATATACATAGATATAGATGTATGTATGTGTGCATTCCCGAACCAATCAAAAATTAATAAAAATCATCCCCATATGATGCTTTCACTATTTTCGAATATCTCTCCTGGTCAGGGGCAGGCCCGACTTAATGCAACGCCATCCCGACACGTTCCCGGCAACCCAAGTTCGGGTCGGCCACGATCGGTCCGGCCCCTGGCGCCGGCCCCCAACCGTCGCCGAGACGTCGTGGGCCTCGCCAGGCCGGCGGCGCCAGCCCAGGGGTGGCAACGGTGAGGCCCCGACGTTGCCCGCGGGATCGTGCAAGGCTCAGTCCTGTAGCTCCTGCCCCGGAAGATCCTCCGCGGCGGCGCGCTCGCAGCGCTGCCGAACCCCATGTCGCATGGCTTCTGGCTCTGTCCTGCGGCGGCTTCAGGGATGCTCGCTTTTACCCGCCGTCCTCCGCGGGCCGTCGATGGAAGGGCTCCGCGTAGCGCGTGCTCCCGCAGTCCCCCGCGTTTCCTCGAGATCATTCGGGAACTGTGCATGTCCCTGTCCCTGCACTGCGCAAGACTTGCTTCGATGTCAAATGTGGCTGCCTGCTGCCGCAGGCTGGCGTCGGCGGACTTGGCCACTGCCGTCAACAAATTGGACTGGTCAAAACCTTCAAACCCAGACCCCCGACGTCATGACTTTTTCATGTCGTCGACCCCCGGAAGTCTGGACCCCTTCCCCAGGACCGGTTTTTCATCCTGAATCGTTTTTATTCCAAAAATACGCCAAACAAAATGTGTAATAATCAACGCCTCGTCACCAGACTATTGTTAGACTATTCTTGAATATTCCTCGTGTAGATGGACAGGCCCGACATAACTCTAGAGCCCCCTCCCCCGACCCCTGTCAGTGCGAAGGTCCAGTTAGAGCAATACGGGGCGAAGCGAAACCATCCGGTGTGCAGTTGCAGGACAGCTGCTTCCCCTGAGTCGTTGGTCCCGATCTTCAGATTTAGCGGCATCGTTCGGCGCCTGCCTGGCTTCTTACACTGCGGAATCTGTCCCGCCAGCTGCCTTAATTTGCGCGCCTAGGAGCGACTGGCCCCAGAAAACTTAAGTTTGAATCAGCTTTGTGGAGCGGCGCCCGTTCTGAAGAGCTGGACCCTGAGCGTCTTTCTTCTCGATGCGTTGATCGCTGCAGCGTGCCTAGTCTGTCCTTTAGGACTCCTCGCGCGTGCACGAGCTCTCCGAGCGACCACCCAGCTCACGCGCTGAGCCTTGCGCTACAATGCATATCCCTATTCTGTCAATCTCTTTTGCGATCCCGATCGCTCTTCTGATCGGCGAACGCATGATCCTGGAATTGATGAGTAGCTCAAGGCAGAGGTCTGTCAGCTCCGCGCTCAGGGCCGTCGCGATTTCTCATTGCTTCTACCTGTGGGCCGGACCTGCAAGCAGCAGCATTGGTGCAGAGTCGCTGCCGCCACGTCCTGCGCTGCCCTGCGTCATGGTAGAATGCCCCGCGCTGGGGTGAGTGCGCCCGAGAAACTCTGGCGGCTGCGGAATTCCTACTTAGGTGCAAGTTGCACGCCAATCTCAAACGCCAGTGCCCCGCATAGGGCAGCTTAGGTTCTCTCCGACGCTCATTGGCGAGATGGGGTTGATGGGGGTCGTGAAAGGCCAAAACATCTGTGAGAACAGATGCGCGCGCGACGCCCAAGTCAGTCGCGCACTCGTCAAAACAGAGCCTGCGTAGTGCTGCCTGAGCTGCCGTGCTTCCCTGGACTCTATCATCCGACGGCGCTTGCCTCGCTCTCTCCGTCGCCCGCCTGTCCGCGCTCGCCCCCGCCCCCCCCCCCCCCTGCGCTTGGCTCCCAAGATCTGGCGGCCAAGGCAAACGTCGCGATCGAAGGGTCCGCGCCGTTCTCCTTCGGAGCGAGAGATGCCTCGGCTCGCAGATGCCGCCGCGGCCACGCCGGCGCCGCCTCGATGACCCTGGGGGCCTCTATCAGGCTCTTCTTGGTTTCGAGGGGCAGCCCCAGGATATCCCTGGGCCGAATGTTGAGGTGGCCTCGCGATATTGCTTTCAGGGGCCCTGGCTCGGGGCCCATTCAACTCGGCGACGGTTATGTACTCGAGCTCCGCGTTTTTCCCTCGGGCCCTCC
This sequence comes from Prorocentrum cordatum, assembly GCA_963575745.1. Lineage (NCBI taxonomy): Eukaryota > Dinophyceae > Prorocentrales > Prorocentraceae > Prorocentrum > Prorocentrum cordatum. Next base: position 221,964 of record CAUYUJ010017285.1, read on the forward strand.
TCCTGCGCCCCTCGAAGCACTTCTCGATGCGGTCAACGATTTTGACTTCTTTTTTTTTGCCGTCCACGGCAATGTCTCAGGAATGATCTGGACCTGACAGAGCGAGACACCCCTGGCAGGTTAAAACGGGGCTCAGTCCGAAACGCTCGAAAACCGAGACTGGACACCAAACAGAGGGGCCTCGTCATCTTCGCGAGCGAGCCCCCTTCTGACCTGCTGAAGCTCACTCCTGGAGGGCCCCGAAAAAATGAAACGCGCAGCCTCATCCTCCTCCCCAGACCCCTCCGAAGCAGCGAGGGCCCCGCCTGGCGGGGCGCGCTGCGCAGGCCGGCCTCCAGCGGCTGGGGCCTGACCTGACCTCGCCCCTGAGGGGGGGGCGAGAGCGGGAGGGGGGGGGGGAGAGGAAGAGGTGAGCACCGAGCGACGCCGAGACAGGTAACGAGCAGCCAGTCTCTACCACCACGTGTGGTTTGTCTGGATGGCTGCCCTTCTGGATCCTTCTCCAGTTCTTGTGACCTGTGACCGTCGGCGGCTGACACACCTGGCCCAGCTTCTTAACCTGGGCCCCAGAACTGTAACTCCTGCAGCGCAGGCAGGTGAACAAAAATGAATTATCGGAGCAGGCCAGAGCAATGACTTTATGCCCCAACCTGTCCAACACAGCAGAATCAAGCCTGGAGTGGCCCCTGCACCCCCCTGGCTCAGGCTGGCACTTAGAGAGAGACCCTAGGAGGCAAACTCTGCACCTCCAGACCGAACTGATGAGTTCCCATTGGTGCTGCAGCCGATGCACGGCAGGGGCAGGAGGACGAGGAACACGCCCCACCCCAAGGAACTCCACACGAGGCCAAAGGGGGAGGAGGGCAGCACCAAGGGACATCACCGTCTTAGACACCTTAATTTTCCAGTCGAGCTCCTGAGACAGATTGGGATCAAAGGTGGGGTGTCGGGCGACTGCACGCTTGGCTCCAGCATCTGCTAGCTCGTTGCCCTTCCTCAAAAAACCTTTCATCCGCAGAGAGGCCAGGGGCATCTGGATCGAGGTGGGCATCGACTTTGGCCAGAGAGCGCAGCTTCCCTTGCCCCAAAGACAAACCTTGCAACATGAGCCCAGAATAAACCCTCTTGGGAGACTTGCATACATCGAGGCGTAGGGAGTACTGATTGACGACGTTAGCACAGTCACTGTAAGCATCAGCCTGGCCCCCTACACACACGCCAATGCCACAAAAGGCGGAATACTCAGCAGCCTGGGGCGACTGCGCGTAGGGGGGCCGAACTGGGGCAGAAACTTCACAGACAAGATTGGCCTCGGGGTCCACCATGGCAACACACCAAGCGCTCCTGCAGAGTTCAGAAACAGGGTGGCGGATGCACGAGCCATCTATTAACAAGGACCCCCAGACCCCTAAGTCAGGAGAGGTAGGCGTGGGACCCAGGGGCCCAGGGATAGTGACCTCAGGGACCATCCAGTTGACCAAGACTTCTCCATTGCTCTCGGGCCGTGGGAAGTAATCGCCAGGGTGCCGAAAGGCTCCATATATCCAGAGAGTGGCCTCGCAACCCTCCGCTTCAGTGTCGAGAGCGCTGGCAATAATCTCAGCATCAGCAATTTCCTCACGCACAGAAGAGCACGAAGGGCACTCCCAAAGACGGCGCCACAATGTGTCAACCTCGGAGTGGCACAGCTGGCAGATGTCGCTAATCTGGTAGCCAGCTAGCTTCGCAGAGCTGGCGGTCCATATAGCATTACAGGCCAAAGCTCGCATCGTCGATCGATCCTTAGGGCTGGTGCGTGTGGACCTGATTCTGGATTTGACAGTGTCCCAGCAGAGCCTGTGCTCAGCCCCCAGCTTTCCCCCCGAAGACCGTTCGAGCCCCCTCAACACGGCAGCCCGAGACAAAGCCCCCACAAGGCGGGGGGACAGCAACAAGAGCTGGAGGGTCTCACCCAAGTCAGTGATGATGGTGCAGAAGTCGGTCATCTGCCACCCAACTCGATATAAGGACATCCTAAGGGCCGAGACAGGACCCTTCACCTTGGCCCAGGACCAGTCACCCCTGCTGAAAGTGACTTCCCAGGCCGAGCGCATCTCAGCAAAAGGCAGGGCCCCATCAAAAGCTTTTGTCTGCACAAGCCGCAGCTCTTTGCACCAGCGAATGATAGGGGCCACGCTCGCCCTCCAAGGGGGGTCCCCTTCAAGGAGCGAGAGGGTGGTGAGGGGACGGCGCTGAGACTTGGGAGAGATAGTGGCCATGCCCTTGCCCCTGAGCGAGTGGAGCTCACGGTCCGAAACGCCCCAGGTTTCAGACCCAAAGGTGACGCCCGCCAGCGGGCCCGACGCACAAATCCTGACAGCGGACCTGCCCAGGTTGCTTTTGCGTTTGTCGAGGCGCCTGCACTGACGGAAAAACTTGGCCTGACGGGCCTAAGTTTGGCTGATTTACCCTTTTAGGAGCCTGGGGTAGCGGTGCGCAATGAGCGGCCTGCCGTGTAGTCAGTACCCAAGTTAACCACCGAGGACGAGGGCTTGCCGCGCAACTCTCCCAGTCGCTCCTCGAGCTGAATTGCTATTGGCTTGTGGCTGCACACGCAGCCCACTTTGCCAAGCGCCAGCGTGCAACCAAGCTCCTGGGTGACAGCCTTGTGTAAGCTGACCGAGGAAGAAACTAGTGCCTCTACGACTTCGGGGACCGTGCCCGTGTGCGAGAGGCACGTGCCATCGATGTATGCGTCGAAATCAGTGCCACTAGCCAGAACATTGCACAACTTATCGAAGGCCTTAAGGGCGAAAACACGGATAAACGAAGTGGCCATCGAGCACCCAACAACGACCCCAGAGCTGACCCAGTACGGCCCCTCGATGATGCCCCCTAGGCTGAGAAACCTGCACGGGCGATAGGCCGCCATGGCAACCCTGGTGATCACAACAGGAAAGTCGAGGCAGTGACACTGATTCTCGAGAAAATCGAAGGAGATGCTCTCGTAGTACTTCTGAAGGTCATAGAAAACTGACCCTGAAGTGGGGCCCTTGGTGACACCCGCTTCGGCCTTGAAGCTCTGCCTCCAGACGACATCAGTGGCGCCCCTGTTGGCCCCAGCAGCCCAATAGGGCCTCGCGAACTTCTTTTCCCAATCGAGAGCAAAAGGCCCCCTGGCACGGCCCCAGGGCCGATACCACGAAACGAAAAACCCCGATGGGCCTGAAGCCCCCAACAGGTTTGGGCAAGAGGGCCAAAAGCACAACCATTAACTGATTAGGAAGCCTCCCCGTGGCTTCAATGACGTACAGGAGCCCAGAGAGGGCAATGAAGGCGGCATCACACAAAACCGAATAGTGCCGAAGGTGGAAGCCGTCAACCGAAACCGCACTCTGTTTACGGTAGGTCTTGCAGACCTGGCGGATCTCACATGGGGAAAGACGGGGCAGGGGGGTGACCAACCGAACAGGGCCCACAGGAGGCCCGCTCCCCTCCCCCCACCACGCCTGAAAGCGCTTCCCTTCGGCAGACAGAAGGGCCCTGGGGTCCGCCACAATTTGGCCGTTCGCCGCAATGGTGACCGAGGGAGCCCAAGGGGTGGGGTCTCTAAGAACGCGATGGGCCCGTCTGCCCCCTTTGTCCAAGCCTTCTTGGGGCCATTCTCGCCAGCGGCGCTTGTTGGCCTTAGCAAAGTCCTTAGCGGCCTCCTCTAGGCATGGCGCGAGAGAGGCGAGCAGCTGATCAACATCAGCCACAAAATCCGAGATAGCAGGCGGGGGCCGAACGTCCAGATCCGCCTTGTCCTGACACTGATTTTCGAGCGCGACGGGCAAAACGGGGGGGGGGGCTCCAGGAGGAGCCGAGCACACAGGCGAGCACTTGCGGCCAACCAGTCGATCAGCACAGGAGGCGGCTAAGCTGGTGGCACGTTGAAAGAGTCCAGCATGACAGGCGCCAGCCGTGCCAACACACAACGGCGTAGAGCACAAGGCCTTGATGCACCGCTGTGGAACGTTGTGTGCTAATACTTCAGATCTCAAGGCCTTGAGCTGGGTCTCCAACCACATCAGAACGCGGGCAACGGGGTCCTTGGGAGGAGAGCACGCCTGACAGATGGGCTTCCAATAAGTCTCCACAGTTTTGCCGCGTGACCCATAGACAGGGAGATCGGCCGCCAGGACCCTCGCAAGATCAAGTTCGGCTCTGTTCGCCCAGAGACCGTGCCCTTCAGAGAGCAGGGCCGCGGCCCCGTCACCGTCCCCAAGAGACACTCTGTCAACATCAGTATTGACCAGATCAAGAACCAGATCCCAATCAGTGCTGCGCTCCTGCGGCCTGGGGCCGAACGGGGGGTCCATAGGCAGGGGCGGCGGCTTGCGAAAGGCGAGGGCCTTCAATTGAAGCAGACGAGGGTGAAAAATAAGCGACGCAGGGCGGTGGGGGTTGAGCGTCGTGTCGAGTCGAACTTTGGCCTCATTGAGGCCCTTGGCCAGGGGGGACGAGACCACGAAGTAATCAAACTTGGGCGGGTCACCCGAGGAAGGATAATGGGCATGGTCGGGGGTGGTGATGAGAAGACCCCCCACAGCTTTAGCAAATCCCATGCCTTCCAATAAGTCTGGCCCGAAATTAAAGTCCCCACCTATGATGTATTCTTCCGACTGACTGCTCACGAACTCCCCCAGGTCGCTGATGCCCCCGTTGGAGGCGTCGAGCCCCGCGGAGTGGTGAAGATAAAGAGAGGCCAGCAGTAGCGCTGGGCTGTCGGGGGCGTGACGCTTGCAGGCTAGGCAGCGGCCCCGAGCAATGGCTGGGGAAGGCACAGAGTGGAGCCCAAGCCAAGACCTGGCAAAAATGGCCACACCAGCACTGTCTCCATCTTGCGGACCTGGAGCTGCAGCCAGCCAAATGGATTTCCAGCCCGCACGAATCGCAGAGGCGGAGGCACGGTCGATCGACTCAGGGTCCCTAAGACGATGCTCTTGGCATAGGATGATGTGAGCCGAACAGTCGGGGCCCTCCAAGAAGACTTTCATCGTGCCCCGCTTGTTGCAATTAACAGACCAAACCTCCAAGGCCACACTGACGACGCCCCTTTGGTCCTCACCTGGGTCCTGGGCTCTGGCCAGATTGGGGGGGGGAGATGCAGTTGGCCTTGCCGACGGGCCAAAGTGAAATGGGCTGCGCTTCGAACGGCGCGGCAGCCAGGAATATGCAATACTCCCGTTTCAGCCTCCTGCTGGTGGCAGGCGTGCAAAAGCTCCTGGGAACATCGCTGGGGACACTCATCCAAGCGTGTATCTCCAAAAGAAAGTTGTCTAGCTCAGCAAAACTGCCATTCATAAGCGGCAGAATCTCACGCACATCAATGGAATTGCTGCCCCCCTCCCTTCCCAGGGAGGGGGAGAGGATTGGAAAGCTCGCCTGCAACCAATGTGCGAATGTCAGGCTCAGGAGGCTCAGGCCGTGAAACCGAAGAGGAAGCACTCGACGACCCAGCCCCTGTAGCCTGACCAGACCCTTCTCCTGCTGCAGCTGCCTCGCCTCCCAACGTAGCGGCGTCTGAGACGTTGCCAGCTCCAGTCTTGCGCTTCTTGCCGGGCCTCTCGAGGTGCTTGGAGTGCTGCTCCTTGGCCTCCTTGATCTTCGATAAAGCATCTTGGAACAATGACTTGGCTGCCTCACGCACCTTCTCGGACAGCTCATCTTTACGCTGCTGAATCTCCTTGCGGTCTTGCTCCTCAAGGTCGTAGGCGTCATCGGCAACTTCGAGCACGTCTGTCGAGATGATCTTGTCAATGGAGACGGTGCCGTCCACCAGCTGCTCGAGAGTGACCTGGGCCACAGCTGCGGGTGCTGGCTCAGATGGCACCTGCGGCTGCAGCTCCAAAGCGACTTTCTTGTATGCGGCGTCTGCATCGCCCAACTCAGAATGAAGCTCAGCCACTTTCTTACGCTGCTCCTCCAGCTCAGCCCTCCAACGATTGAGCTTCGAGAACTCGACCTGCAGTGCCCGCTCCTTGCGACGGACAGCAGCGTGGGCGGACTGAACCTGCTGCTGCAGAGACGGCGCTGGGGCGCGCTCCGACTTGTCGAGGGAGACGGCGATGGCGCGGTACTTGGCTGCCAACTGCTCTTCACCAGCTTTCGCATGCAACTCGGCGAGCTGCTTGGCTTCGACGGCGGACAAGCGGGGCACTGGTCCAGGCGGAAGCGCTCGATGTGGAACGTCGGGAAGAGCCACAGCCCGATCGCCTTTGCCTGTAGCTGCAAGCTCGGAGCCATTGCCCTTGCCCTTCTTGCCTCGGCCCTGGCGCCCTCCCTTGCCCGTGCCGCCCATGCGAACAAGCGCCTCGACCTCCTCTTCAGCAGACCCGGAGCCTCGCGCCCATGCACCAGAAGCCCGCTGGACAGGGGCACCTTGAAACTTCGGCAGATCGGAATGGCAGTGCTTACACCACTTGAAATGCGGCAGGTTGCGACGACAGCCGCAGGACGGACGTGCACTCTTGGACTGTGGAGTGCGGTGCGCAGCGCCGCCACCTCCCCCCTGCCGAACCCACGGGCGATAAACCCAAGCGTCAGCACCGAGAGAAGAAGCATTACGCGCCATCGCACACGAGTACAGAGAGTGCCTGAAACGAACGCGTTGGCAGAAATGGCGGGGACAAGCCCCAGTAAGAGTATCAGAAACGCACTGAAGTTCGAGATGGGGCCGCACATCCCCTTGCCACAAAAACTCTAAGTCCTCTGAGCCACCGCTACGGACTTGAGCCAAAATGGCTACGGAGGTCAACGATTTTGACGAAATCCACAGCTTCTTCCACGCGGTCACGACGCTAGCCGTGGAGCTTGTGGGGCGCGCCCGCGGCAGCTGCCCGAGGTCCCATTCTTCTGCTCCGTGAACAAGCCTAAGTTTAATCATGTTGTGGAGTTCCACGAGGCTGCTGGCGTCGTGGGCTCGCGCTGTGAACTCCTCGAGGCCGCTACTCGCTACCGCCCTCGAGGCCTTCGACAATTTCTCTCTGCTGCATTCGCAGGGCGGCTCAGCTGCCTCTCGGAGATAGATTATGCCGTCGTGGGCGCGCGCCGAGCAGTTCATGGAACTGGTGTCGCACTGGCGCTGCGTTGCGATGACCTGCTCAATCGCTGCCTGGCCGTTCGAACCTCTGGCCATGACGCGCGCCGACAAGCCGAGGCGCGAGTGGGCGACCGACCGCCAATTGCAGTCGCTGTTCGCCGATTGCAGCGGCGCGCCCTTGACGCGGACAGGCCCATCTTCAAGCGGCTGGGGGCTCTCGACCGCGTCTTGCTTTCTAGCCCGCGTGCTCCTCCACGGATCCTTCCGAAGTTCTGGCGTTTAAGATCTCCTCGGGCGCTTCCTCCACCTCCTCCGCGCAGTGGTCTAGGACCTCCATCATCCTGCTAGGGGCCCTCCTCCATCTCCTCCATGGGGTCAGGGCCCTCCAAGTCTAGGGCGCGCGCAAGCGTGCGCGCGTGCGTGCGGGGGTGGGGCGGCGGGCAGGGTGGGGCGGGGCGGGGGGGGGCGGGGCGCGGGGGTGGTGGGTGGGGCGGGGGGGGGGGGGGCCGCGTTGCCCATTCAGCTGGCTGAATGTTCGTTGGCTTTGCCTTCGGCTGGCACTGCTTTTCTTTCTGGGTCGGAAGATGCCTGGGCGTGCCTCCGCGCGCGGGGCAGGCTCATGCGGGCGCGGCAGAGAAGATCCTGCGAGCGCAGTGCACAGCGACTCTCCGCGCGACCCGACATCAATCTGGCGCGCGCCGCCCGCCCCCCGCCCCGCGCGCCCCTGACCTCCCTCGAGGATGGCGCCATGTCAACTGGGATGACTGCGTGACCGAAAAGGCGCCATCTCCAGCCGTGCTAGCCGTGGCCAAGTTGCGCGGGTCTCGCACTGCGGCCCCCATCGCCTGCGACCAGGAGGGCCCCAGTTCGGCAGGGCCGCATTGGCGTCGCCAGTTGATGCCCAGGTCGCCCCGCGGACGCGAAAGAGACCTCCGATCTCTCACCCCCCAATGATTTCGGTCGACCATGCCGGCGCACGGGGCCAAGTTGACCCGCGCGAACACGCTGTGACCCCGGTGCGTCCTGATCGAAACGCAATGAAATCCAAGATGACGACAGGCCCTCCCTGGTCCTGCACCCTCTTAGTCCCTGACTTGCGCCATGGCGTCGGCCGGCCCAGGCAACTACGAGTTCGGGCGAATTTGCGTCAGTGGCCGGCCTGCAAGCGACGCGCGTTCTGCCCGCGGCCTGGGCATGACTCCTCGGTCGCGAACAGGAAATGGTCGGCCCCCAGCCGCGTGCGTATATCATGGCCAAGAAGATCGATCATGACTGGAGCCTGGGGGTGGATGCTCGTTGCGTGGCGCTCGCGCCGTGCCCCTCTGGGAGCAAGCTCGCACTGCGCGCCCGAGACTGGATGTTGCGCGAGTGCATCTGAACCGAAACTGATTTGCCGCCGCGTCGATGTCTCTCGCACCCCCGTCTCCTGCCATCAACTTCTTGGAACAGCACGCGGCGCCCGATGCGTTTCTGCGCCTGCGTCTGGCCTCGGCGAGGCTTGGGCGACCGATCCTGGCTCGCCGCCGGGCTGCATTCTAACGTCATTCGTGCCCGGAGTACATGTGGCAACTGATGCGGAGCGGCTGAAATTGCGGTACTCGTCGCAAGCGAGCGCCCCGAGGCGCGGAGCTGCCCGCGGGGAAATCTCAGGCGCGCGGCCAAGTGCACCAGGCTGCCCGCTGAGAGACATGAACGCTGTCGTCGCCGACGATGTCTCCATTTCGGCCCATTCTCCAGGCCCGCGACCAGGTCCTTTAAGGGTCTCCGCTGGACTCGGGCCTTGGGTCTCAACCTGCGAACGGGCGGCGGTGGTCGCCGATGTCGCCGCCAGAAGGAAGCAGCCAGCAGCCCTTGGCAGCCTGCTGGCAGACGCTCGCGACGTCGTAGCCGTAGATAAGCGGCCAACATCCTCGTGCTGCCCGCTCAGAGACATTCGCGACGTCGTCGACATAGAGAAAAGGCCAAGAGCACGAGGGCGACCACTGCGAGGCGCTCGTGATGTCGCCGCTGCAGAGAAGCGGCCAACAACGCGAGGCTGCCAACTGAAAGACACGCGCGATGCCATCGCCATGAAGAGGCGGCCAGCAGCACTAGGGCGCCTGCTGTGAAACATTCGCGATGCTGGCACTGCCAAGAAGCAATCAACAGCCTGAGGCTGCCCAAAGCGAGAAGATCCGATGTTAAAGAAACTGCGGTCCAGGTTGGACTGCTTCATCCGCTTCCACGCGAGCTCGGCTATCCTGAGTATATTTCGCTGGTGACGTCGCTGGCTGCGCTGCTGGGGCTGCCTTGGCCTGTTTGGCCCCATCAGGTTCTCCGTCGACTTTCCTGTGTGCCTGCCATGCGGTCAGAGTGTTTCTGACGTTCGTATCGGGAAGAATCCGCTCTCCCCGCAACCTATCAAAGAAAACTCTGCAATTTTCCGTATGTTCAATTCCAGGAGGTCCGTTTCGTCCACGCGGGAACTGTCACACCAATAGACATCATCATATGTAAGAATCACAACCAAGCCCCCCTCCCCTGGCCCTCCACCGGCTGCCGCAAGCTGATCCGCGGGGGCGTCTTCGGTGCCCTCGCGTGCTCCTTGCCGCTGGTGCTGCATAGCTTGAAGGACCGCCTGCCTGACACGGTTGATTGCCTCCTGAAAATAAAGCTTCGATTTGCTTGACACGGTCGTTTGCCTCCTGAAAGTAAGTGGCGGTTTGCTCTATCATTCATGTGACTTGGGGCAATGCTTCTTTTCCCCCAATCAGAGCTTGCCTCTGTAGATGTCCTAACGGGTTAGGTTTGTCGCCGATTGTCGCTGCACGCCTAGGTGCCCGGGTGCCGGGGGGTGCCCGGGGATGAAATTGGCCACCGATTTTCGTTGCACGCCCGGGTGCCCGGGGGATGTCCGGGGGTGCCCGGGTGCCCGGGCGTGCCCGGGGGTGCCCTACTGCGCGCGGCGGGGGTACTTATAAGTACTTATGCAGTTACGCCAATTATAAGTAGCTCCTAAGTCGCTCGTAAGTAGCTGATAAGTAGTGTAAGTAGCTCGTAAGTAGCTCATAAGTAGTGTAAGTAGCTCATATGTAGCTAAGTTACTTAGGAGCTACTTATAAGTAGGGCAGCCTACTTATAAGTAGCGTAAGTACTTATAAGTACTTTGGCCTACTTATAAGTACTTACGGCCTACTTATATAAGTAGCGTAAGTTACTTACGAGCTACTTATGTAAGTGGCGTAAGTGCCACATAAGTGGCGCGTAAGTGCCACATAAGTGGCGCGTAAGTGCCACATAACTGCAGTTACGCAAACTAACGCCATGTATGGGCATGCATTTTCAATCAATATATATAACAGCGCGCGCGCTGAACAGGACGCCCAAAACACTTGTGACGCCAATGTCGTTAACCCTAAACCCTAAGAGAACCTTGGTGCCCGATCTGGAATATTGCGCGGGCGCCGTGGGAGGCATGCTGCGAAATCAATAGTTGTTTCATGCATTTGTGCTGCCGCTGGCCCAGACAAAGGTGTCAGCCACCCTTCAGTTGCGTTCAGCGCAGCCCCCGCCTTGCGTTTCTCGCATTGGGCTTGGGCCACGCCATGGCGGGTGAGACCATGCAGGCTCGCGTGGAGCGCGTCCAGGAGCAGATCTTCGACATCATCAAGGAGTATACGTGCAGCCATTGCCCCCCGATTCTCCAGTTGCGCGACCAGGCGGTGCGATTGTTGCGGAAGGAGGGTCTGCTGAGGCGCCAGAAAACGAATGGGCGCTACGTGGCCGTGCACCCGCGGAACAGGTACGGCGATGGCATAATTCCATCCCACGTGCGCACGCTGGTGCGCAGTTTTTGCAGCGACGGGTTCAGCATGGATGAGGTGGGCGTGCCCTTTGCCATCGAGATGCCACCCCCATCTCACGAGCGCCACGCCGAGGCACTCGAGTTCAACGGAGACCTTGTCAAGGAATCCCACGGCTTCTTGCCGCCATACGACGAGGGCGAGATCAAAATCCTTAGCGTGAGCAAGTCGCACACGACCCAGGCGACCCGCTGCATTCAGTTTGGCAGCCCTACAGATTCAGATAACGTCGAGTTCGGTACCGACGGGAAGCTTGACATCCACAAGATCGGGTTGAAGCGCCCCACGTTGGCAGATGCTGCGAAGGAGGGGTTTGAATGGGACGTGCTTGTCTGGCAGGCTGAAGACGCATTCGGCGCCATTATAGACTTGCTCCAGGACCCGCTTAAGTTTGTGAAATCGATGGCCCACCCTTTAACTTTTCGATTGCCCCCGCCCCCGCCCCCCCCCGCATTTATGTTGGCTTTAGCCGCGTTCAATCAGGAGTCTGGAAATGCTGCGCAGAAGGTTTCCATGAATGAGACTAGGTGGGAGACCTTGTTCAAGATGCACGGGGACGTGCAGAAGATCGTCGCCAACTTCGAAGCCAATAAAAAGGAGGGCGACATCTTGGACCCCGACGTCGCGTGGGGTAGGGCAATAACAAAAGCGCAATCCAGAAATCCAGATTTCGTTTCAGAGATCCAGAGTTTGGCGACGTTTGCGAGGAAGCTCGCTGGTGGACCAGACGCACCGAATTTGAAGGAGCTTCGGGCTTTCAACCGTTCGTGCCAGAAGCCGCGCATTGTGCAGGGCCCCGTCTTGGCGGCGGTGGCTGATGCAGTGATCGGCTCGGATGGTTTGGGCTGCATTCCCTTCCGCATTGATTGCGTAAAGGCAATGATGAGCGCCGACAGCAAGTATGCATCGGGCGACTTTCAGAACCTCTTTGCATCGGGTGACTTCGGGCTTAAGCTCACGAGTAACAAGGAAGTGCAGCGCATGATCTCGCAGGCAGACATCATGAAATCGATGGCTATAGACATCGCAAAAACTGTCAACCTGTCAGAAGACAACGCGGCCGTGAAGACGTTGATCAACAGGTTCGGCATGAGGCTCGTGCACCATTGCATGAAGAAGCCCGACCCCAGGAGCCAAAAGTTCGAGTCGCTTCACCACATCGGCTACGAGTACGTGCAAGACCTGGCTACCATTGCAGGCACGCAGATCACATCCCCGTGGGCGAAGAAAGGAGCCCCGCCCAAAGCTCCCGCGCAGCAAGCTGCGGCTTCTGCACAAGTGCAGAGCGTAGGCGGAATCGCCGACAGGATGCACAAATTGGCAAGTATGGGCGTGAGCGCCAATTGCCACATCGAGGTCATCAAGATGAAAACTGTATACAAGGTGCAGGAAGTCAAGGAGGATGAGATCAAGCTGCAGAGCATCGGCGATGGGAGCGACTACACAGTCGATTCGGCATACCTCCTGAAATCGCTACTCACCCCGCGTGCACAAGAGTTCAAGGTGATCACAAAACGCGAGCAGAAGAAGGACGCCGCGCTCTCCCCCTTCCACGGCGTGTATACTATAGGGGGAGGGGGTGGGGGAGGGGGCAACGATTTTGGCAATGGAGCTTGGTTGTCTTACACACCCGCAGCCCACGTGCTCTTTTCCTGTTGTTCTCCATCCCGCACCTTTACCCCAACCCCACCGCCCATACCAGCCCCGCCCAAACCCACCACCCCCGCAACCCATCCCACCATCCCAACAGGAATACATCAACGATTGGAGTGCCAGGTGCGACCCGCGCTCGAACTCGGACTGGCAGCGCATGGTGTTGGTTGGTCACGTGACGTCGGCGCTTGATGCATTGGGTAACCTACAGGGGGCAGCGGGCGAGATGGTCGACATCGTGACGGAGCCCACGGAGCACCGCGGCGTGTACGCCAAGGTTGACATCGATGTCTCCAGCGCGATCTTCCCGCCCTTCTCGACCAAAGTTGCCTTCTCGGATACAGCTCCAAACGGTGCCATCGACGTCGGCGCGGAGATCACTAATGCGGACGGCGTCGCGCAGAAGCTTTACATCTTCATGAAGCTGCAGAAGCATGATCCAGGCGGCATCGCGGACAACACGCGCGGCAGCTACAAGATGGCGAAGATAGAAGGGTTCATGCCGCACTACTGGCTCATTGACAAAGAGGTGACCGACCCCAAGAAGTCTAACATGGCCATCAAGCTTCACACCGTTGACGCCTCGGTCGGCGCGGAGAAGTTTACATTGAAAATACCGTTCCTGGAAAACACCAAACCCATCAAAAAGGGTGACCAGCTTCGTGCACTGAAGCCGCAGGCGGCGAAGGCGCCGCCGATGAAGAGGGTCCGCACGCAGTAGTCGTGGCTCGCGGAGCCGAGCTTATTAGACACTTGTGCCGCGATCTCAGGTCGGTGGGGCGGCACGCCGATTAAGGAGACAATGGTATTATTATTGCGGATTTCCTTTAGCGCTTGCAGGACACACGGCGTCCTCTGGACACATGGCGTATTCTTCTCTTTCAGCGCTTGCAGGAGAAACAAAAACAGCTCGCATGCGCTCGCGCGGGGAGAGGGTGATGGGGGAGGGGGCAGCGGCAGCGCTGGTCCAAGCCTCGTCGCTGCGGCTGGGCGCGGGCTCGATTGCAGTGACAAGCCGTCAGTGATCAAGCGAGGTTGCGCTCGGCCGCCGCGGGGGGTTCGCGCGGCTGTTTTCACGCGCGCCGATGTCGTTCACGATCGAGGCGAAGCCCGTGGTCCAATATCATGCCGCGGGCATGAAGCACGTCCGCACGTGGGTGCCCCAGTACACCAAGACGATCGATGGAGCTACGTACGTCGAGCTCAGGCAGACAGATAGACCTCTCGCTGTCTTACTCGGCCTATCCCACGAGGGCAAGGCCAAGTACTGGAGCAAGAGCTGCATCCTGGAGGATTTGCGCAAGGCGAGGAACACGCGCGTGGACGAGGTCTTACTTGCCCACTTGCATGCGTGCAACCCGTGCGAGAAGCCACCCGCTCTCCCAGATGGCTTCAACAGGATGGCGGTGAATCCCGACGACTTGCCCTATGTTACCAGCGTGGCTTTGACTTGCAACGAGGGCGCGACCTTCAATATGAAGATGACCGTGGAGCTCATGCCATTGAGGGTGCCATGTGTTGAGCTGACCGTGGAGAATCTCACTTGGCTCCAGAAGGTGGCGACGGCGTCGGCCTTGCAGCCAACGCCTGTGAAGCCGCCCAAGCGCAAGCGCCCAGAGGATCGCATTGAATTGCCCACGCCAGAGGCGAAGTTCGATTATCGCAGGAAGTCTATACTCCTGCAGTGCAAGGATGCAGACGGGCGCAAGCACTTGCAGTACCAAAAACCAAAAACCATGGAACTCGCCGACATTGAGACAGCGATTGAGACCCTTACGGGCGATATTCTCAAACGTGGTTGGACGGTCTACGACGGCAACGCCGATGACGACGATGGCGGCGGCGATATCCCGCAGTTGGAGTCGCAGGAGTGAGCGTTGTGATGCGCGTGCGCACAGCAGTCTATCCTAGCATAGGCATTGGCGGATGCAGCAATGCAGTGTCGCCGAGGGGGGACGGGTAGGACAAACAGATTTCGTTGCATGTCCAATCGGTGCTGTTGCAAAAGTCTAGACGCTTCGCGCATCACCGTCAGCCCATCCAGAAACAACGCCCAGGCGAGTTGAGGTGATCAGGGAAATGCGGGAGCAAGGAGGGGGGCAGCCGAACCGTGCGAAGGAGGAAGGAGGAGACGGAGGATGCTGGATGGATGGATGAGGGAGTGGGGAGAAGGAAAATGAATAGGAGGAGGAGGAAGAGAAGGAGGATGAGGAGAAGGAGGAGGACGGATGACGGAAGACGGATGAGCAGGAGGAGGAGGAGGGCGAGCAAAATGGCCAAAGGTCTCTTGGATGCCTGTCGGAGCCTCTTGGGTATCTCTTGGGCGCTTCTTGGAGGCCTCTTGGGCGCCTCCTGGCGGTCCTGGGGGTCTCTCGGGCGTCTTGGTGCCTCGGGGGGGGGGGTGGGGGGGGGGGGGGGGGGGGGGGGGGGGGGGGGGGGGGGGGGGGGGGGGGGGGGGGGGGGGGGGGGGGGGGGGGGGGGGGGGGGGGGGGGGGGGGGGGGGGGTGGGGGGGGGGGAGGGGGGGGGGGGGGGGGGGGGGGGGGGGGGGGGGGGGGGGGGGGGGGAGGGGGTCTTGGTTCCGGGGGGCCCTCTGGGGAGCATCTTATGAGAGCCTATTGGGGCCATCTTGGGGGCAATCTTTGCGCCTCTGGAAGCCTCTGGGCGCCTCTTGGGGCAATCTTGAAGGAGATCGATCAAAGAAGAGGGGCCCCTTAATTAGCCTTGCCCCTTTAGGGCCCCCAGAATCGCCTCTTGGACCCCTCTTGGGGCGCTCTTGGAACGCTCTTGGGCGCTCTTGGGGCCGTCTTGGGGCTCTCTTGGGCCCCTCTTGTGTCCCTTTTGGGCCATTTTGGGGCCATCTTGAAGCCTCGGATGGCCATCGGAAGCGAAAAGGCGAGAAGCAGAACATCATTGGTTTTCCGAAGGTGTGTGAAAGATTTTGGCCTCTTGGGGGGCCTCTTGGAGCTTTGGGGCGGTCTTGGGACCTCTTGGAGCATCTTCGGAGCCATATTGAGGCATCTTCGGCTATCTTGGGCCATCTTGGAGCTCATCTTATAGGCTCTCCGAGGCGCTCTTGGATCCGTCTTTGGCGAACTACCCTCTCACACCTCGCGGGGCGCCCTGTCCAGGTCCATGGGGGAGGGTAAGGGGGGAGGGGTAAACCCCTCCCCGAAGGGGAAGAAGGAGGTTGGAAGAGGAAACTCCCTAAACCACCTACGCCCAGAGGGCTTGTGGGATATGTCAACCCTTTCCAAATTTCGCAGCGATCAACGCTTTCCAGCCCCCGCACGCGTGCGTTCGCTACGTGGCGCGCGCGCCGCATAAAGCGGCGGAAGGCGATGGCAAGAAGGAGTGTCTGGGTGTGGTAGGTGGACAGACAAGGAGGGGAAATGGTGGCAAGCGATGGCGGTGGGAGCATGGGCGTTGGGAATTGGAATTGGGGGCTGGAGGAGCGAGGAACATGGGTCGGATTGTTCGTCAGCGATCTCTTGCTGGGGCCCCAGCTGTGATTAGCAATATAAGCAGCACGAGTCGTGTTCCACTCCCCTGACTGCAAGACACGCACCTCATGCGCGTGGCATTCGGATTTCCGCTGTGATGAGGAGCCGCCATCCATATACAATGTACTTAAAACTTATAGTGTACTGTATGCACTATTGGCTCAAACCACCAGCGCGGGCGCTGCAGCTAATATGATAAGCGCGGTCAGGCCAGCCCCCGCGAGCATCGCAATCACCCCTCCATCTGCAGTCCTAGCAGAGGCGGCGTTTGCGCCGATGGTATAGCCCTCGAGCGGCGTCACAACAGAGCAGAGTGGCAGTTGCGAGTCAACATCGGCAGTTGCCAGTCACAGCAAAGCCGGCGTTCGCGCGCCAATGATCTAGCCCTTGATCTCGTCAAAGGACCAGTCCTCGGAGTCCATCCAGATCTCGTCATCGGGCCCGTCCGCGGGGTTCACCTCTTGTAAGCCCTGGTCGGATATCATCTCCCGCTGCAGCGGCCGATCCCACGTTTGGATCCATGGGTCCATAATGAAGCCGTAAGCTCTGTGCACGCCGCGACGATGTTTCTTGCCTCCTCGCCGACGGCGGCAAGGCCGCGGGCTGCGACTGCGGCTGCGATTCGAGGATGCGGGCTTTTCTCTTCGAGACCAGCGACGGCAAGGCTGCGGGCAGCGACTGCGGCTGCGACCCGAGGCTGCGGGCATAGCTCCTCGGGGCTTGCGACGGCAAGACTGCGGGCCTGCCTTCTCGAGGCATGGCGATCGCCGCCGCGGGCGGCTGCGGCTGCGCCGCGGCCGCGGAGCGCGGCTGCGACTGCGGCTGCGACAGCGGCTGCGGCAGCGCCGCGGCCGCGGAACGCGGCTGCGACTGCGACTGCGGTTGCGCTGCGGCTGCGCCGCGGCCGCTCGCCGAGCGGACCGCCGCAGCTGCGACTGCGGCTGCGCGCTCGGCGAGGGACGGCGGTGCAATGGCGGCGTGATGGGGGCGTTCTAGGACCCCATGCTGCCAACCTGAACCGCAACGGCCAGCATCTTTGCGCATCTTATATTTGCATTGCTTATCTGTGCGATTCTTACCATCGCGCTTCTTATCTTCGCGCTTCCTTCTCTTCGCGCTGCCTTATCTGTGCGATTCTTACCATCGCGCTTCTTATCTTCGCGCTTCCTTATCTTCCTATCTTCGCGCTTCCTTATCGCGCACGGTTGGGTTCAGAGAGCGCGCGCGCTCGTGCCTAACCCAAGCAATGCTTGCACTTGCGAGCAGCGGCGCGCGCGCTACGCACCGCCAGTTATCTTGCCTGGCATTTGACTGTCTTATAGTTGAACACTTGCTTAACACTATTGTTTGTTGTTGTTCCTTTTTTCGGACCGCGTCCAGACGCGGAGCCGCGGCCCGCGGCGACCAGTCCTGGCGCGTGAACGCCTGAAAAGGAATCTAAGAACACATGCGCTCTAAACTGGGCGCCCCTCACTGCCAGGCGGCGCTGTCGCCAGGGCCACCGACCGCGGTCGGCTGAGAATGCTGAGTACGATGCCGAATCATACGCTCCACGGCGTTGTAGTGCACCTCTGCCATAATCAGTCGCCTGGTGCGATCTATGACCGAGTCCTCGCATGCCTCTATGGCGACATCGACGGCTCTGGCCTCGGTGGCGTCGTGCGTGTCTAGTGCGTCCTGTCGCTCATGCCACATCGCGCCCAGCATTGCCCTCGCCTGCTGGAGCTGGTCCTCCAGTGCGTCCATCCTCTCCTCCAGCGCTGCCCTGCGCAGCTGCATCTCGCGCATCCGCAGATCCATCTCCTCCATGCGCTCGAGGGCGAGCTCGCATGCCTCGGCGTCCTGGGCCTCGATCGCGACGGCGGAGCGCGGCGTCCTTGACCTCGAGCGGCGTGCCCCGCGCCGCGGTGGGGCGCCGCGCTGCGCTGCGGTGGGGCGCGGCGCCCTGGCCCTCGGGCGCGGCGAGCAAGGTGACACAGACCTGGCGCACCAGACCGAGTCGGACGCCGAGAGCTCGGAGATGGCAACGCTGCCAACGTTCCTGCAAGATTCTCCCGAGCACGGGGCTGGCAACGCTTCTGCAAGTAGCGCCGAGAGCTCCGAGAGTGCCGCTTTCTGTCTCTGGCTCGCCCGCGCCCTGCACTGTCGGCGTTTCACAGTCGGCGTCACGCCGCCGCGGCCCTTGCCATGGCCGCCGCGGCGTCGGCGGCCACGATGGGCGGCCATGCCGCCCTCTCACGCCCGCATTCCTTGAAGGACCTCGACCGCGCGGTCAAGTACATTTGGGCCAAAGCGGCATAGGTTTAATACTTGTAATTGTAATTAAGCATCGTATCTTCGCGCCGCTTATCTTCGCTTGCCGTGTCTGGCACTCGTGCCGTGGTATTCGGCACTCGTGCCGTGCTTATCTTCGCGCCGTGGCATTCGGCACTCGTGCCCCAAATATTTGCGCTTCTTTATCTTCGCGACGCGTATCTTCGCGCCGTTTCATGTTTCCCACCCCCCTCTCGGCTCTCGGCAACTACGCTTCGAGCCGCGTCCAGACGCGGAGCCGCGGCGACCAGCCTTGGCGAGTGAAATATTAACATATATTTACATTCATACACGGACCAGCCAACTAAACGAGCCAAACACATACATCCTAGACCACATAGAGTGCACCATTTGGGGCCAGTACGGCCGACATAGACTGCACCGCATAGACTGCACCACATACCGCATATATTGCAACACATAGACTGCACCACAGAGAGTGCACTACATAAGCTGCTTGGGGCCCACGATGGCTGACAGTGGCTGCACCATGCACATAAACCGCACCACATGCATTGCCCCTCTCACCGTGCGTTCGGGTGTTTGGGCTATCTTAAGCCATTTGAAGGTCATCTTGGTCTGGTGGGCTGGATGCGGCCAACGCCGAACACTCTGGCTCCCCCCCCATCCCCGCTCCTCCCCTTGCGCGCGCGCGGGGAGTTCTGTATTGCGCCGAATCCACAAGATGCGCCAGAACATATATATATATATATTGTGTGTACTGGTTACCATTGCCCAAAATTTGCAGTGGTGGAGGACGGTAAGGGTGATTAGATAAGTCCCTCATGGTTCATGAGGGATGAGGCATCGCCCGATCAGCGCCCCGATCGATCAGACACAACGCTGCCATTCAACGTAATCGGCGCTGTCGCCCCCCCCCCCCCCCTCCCCACCCCCAC
>CAUYUJ010017286.1:2500-72500 GCA_963575745.1 Prorocentrum cordatum
TAGGGTTCAGGGTTTGGGTTAGAGGTTAGGGCTTCGGGGGGGTCGGGGCGGGGGTGGTAGGGATGGGGTTCCGGAGCCGGGGCGCGAGCCGGGGAAAGGGGGGGGGGGGGGTTCGCCGACGACGGTTCGCAGGAATGGGGGGGGGGGTTCGCCCGACGACGGCTCGGCAAGGGGAGGGGGGCGGGGGGGGTTCGCGACGACGGCTCGGGCAAGGGGGGGGGGGGGGGTTCGCCGACGACGGCTAGGGCAAGGGGGGGGGGGGGGGGTGGGTCGAAAACCCCCCCCCCCTTTGGGTGATCCAGCGGCGCGCCCTCGCCAGGAGAGCACTTGGGACTCAACAGACTCCGTTTCCAAGAGAGCAGCCACTATTCAACAGCTCCCGTTTCCAAGGCAGCACCCAATATTCAACAGACTCCGTGTCCAAGGGAGCACCCAGTATTTGCCTCCGTCTCCAAGACAACACCCAGTACTCAACAGACCCCGTGTCCAAGAAGGCACCCAGTACTCAACAGACCCCGCTGCCAGAGAGCACTCTCTAGAGGTCTACTTAAAAACCCGACCCGCCCGCCAGCCCCCCGCCCGCCCGCCCGCCCCACCGCTTCTGTTTCCAAGAGACTCCATCTCCAAGGGAGCACCCGCTATTCAATAACCTCCGTCTCCAAGACAGCACCTCATGGTGTCAGTTTTCTCTTCACGGGGATGCCATGTGGACTACCGCAGGTCACGGTTCTGAATGCCGTTCCAGTTCTTGTTTCGGTTTCCGTCTTTTTCGAAGCCAAGGAAGATGCAGGTCACGGTTTTTGGTTCCGGTTCCGGTTCTGGTTCCGGTTTCCTTCTTCTTCGGGGTCCCACAAAAAGGCCCCCAGGTCACGGTTTTGGTTCCGGCTCCGGTTCCGGTTTCGGTCTTTCTTCTTCGGGGGACAAATAAACCGACCAAGTCACGGGTTTGGTTCCGGTTCCGGTTCCGGTTCTGGTTTCCTTCTTCTTCGGGGCCCTAAAGAAGACCCCCCAGGTCACGGTTTTGGTTCCGGTTCCGGTTCTGGTTCCGATTTCCTTTTTCTTCGGGGTCCCAAAAAGACCCCCCAGGTCACGGTTTTGGTTCCAGTTCTGGTTTGGTTCCGGTTTCTTTCTTCTCCGGGGTCCCAGAAAAAACCTTCCATGTTACGGTTTTGGTTTTGGTTCCGGTTCCGGTTTCCTTCTTCTTTTCCGCCCCAGAGAAGACCCTCAGGTCACGGTTTTGGTTCCGGTTCCGGTTTTGGTTCCGGTGTCCTTCTTCTTCGGGGTCCCAAAGAAGACCTTCCAGGTTACGGTTGTGGTTCCGGTTCCGGTTTCCTTCTTCTTCTCCGCCCCAGAGAAGACCCTCAGGTCACGGTTTTGGTTCCGGTTCCGGTTTTGGTTCCGGTTTCCTTTTTCTTCGGGGACCCGAAGAAGACCTTCCAGGTTACGGTTTTGGTTCCGGTTCCGGTTTTGGTTCCGGTTTCCTTCTTCTTCTCCGCCCCAGAGAAGACCCTCAGGTCACGGTTTTGGTTCCGATTCCGGTTTTGGTTCCGGTTTCCTTCTTCTTTTTCGCCCGCAGAGAAAACCTTCCAGGTCACGGTTTTGGTTTCGGTTCTGGTTATGGTTCCGGTTTCCTTCTTCTTTTGTCGTTTGAGACGGTCGTCGAGGTTCCAGTTCCGGTTCCGGTTCCGGTTCCGGTTTCCTTCTTTTTCTCGGTGCCCACGGGCGCCTCAGGTCATGGTTCTGGTTTCGGTTCCGGTTCCGGTTCCGGTTTCCTTCTTCTTCCCCGCCCCGAAGAAGGCCTCCTAGGTCACGGTTCTGGTTCCGGTTCCGGTTCCGGTTTCGGTTTCCTTTTTCTTCTTTGGTTCGAGGGGTTCCCGAGGTCCTGGTTTTGGTTCCGGTTCTGGTTTTGGTTCCGGTTTGCGTTTGCCTTCTTCCGGCGCTCTTCTGTTCTGGTTTTGGTTTTGGTTTTGGTTTTGGTTCCGGTTCCGGTTCCGGTTTCCTTCTTCTTTCCCCTCCCGAAGAAGGGCGCCGAAACCACCACCAAAACCACACTCCTTAGCTCGGGCGTGTCCCTCTACAGGCAGATTTTGGACGAAAAAATAAGAATGCCCAAGCATATATTCAAACAGTGCTCAAAATAGTCAAACAAATCGTCTCCAGACTTTTTATTACTATTTTTGAATGTGTCCCCTGTAGAGGGACAGGCCCGACTTACGGCTACTTGCAAAATCAGTCAGCATAGAATCGTGGCATCGCATCGAATCGGAGCTGTGCATCGAATCGGAGAATGCACCGGTGCAGAATCGGATCGGCCGAGCCAGGCTGCACAGCAGCACGCTGTGAGCATCGGGCCGCATCGAACCGCCGACAAAATCGTCTCGAATCTACTTCTCCTCCTCATCCGTGTCCTCCTCCTCCTCCTCCTCCTTCTCCTGCCCCCCCTCCTCCCCCCCCTCCTCCTCTCCCTCCAATCCTCCTCCTCCCCTTCATCCTCCTCCCCCTCCTCCTCCTATCCTGAGGGGGCAGCCCTGGGGGGGTCAATCCAGTCGTTGGCCTTCGGAGGTTCAGTTGGGGGTGATGTTACTTTGCGGGGTGATGTTACTTTGGGGGGTCAGTCGACTGGTTAGCAGGGGTCCATCGTCGTCAGCGTCGTCGCCATCGTATTCGTCGTTGGCACCGCCGCTGTTTTTGTTCCGCGCAGCTGCAGCTGCAGCTTCGCGCGCTGCAGCGTCGCGCGCCCGCGCGCCCGAGTGCAGCTTCAGCTGCAGTGATGGGACTGGTTTCCACCACCACTATACCATATGTTGGAGAAGGAGGGGGAGGAGAAAGAAGAGGAGGAGGAGGACCTCTCCCTCCAACTTATGGTACTGGTGGTGGAAACCAAGCCCATCACGCAGCTTGGCGAGCTGCAGCCTCGCTGCAGCGATGGCGTCGCTCGACTACGACGGGGGCATCGAGGAGTTCGACGTGCTGCAGGACGTCCTGCAGGACGACGACGGCGGCGTCGGCCGCATGCGGCCGACGCCGCCTGCGGTGCCGCCGCCAGGCGCGCTGCTCGCTGCCGCCAAGGCGCGGCCGCGGCCGACGTCGCGCGCCGCCCCGTATGGCAGCGACGGCCCACCTTGCAAGGGCATGGGCAAGGGCAAGGGCAAGGACAAGGACAACGTCGGCGGCCCACCTTGCAGAAAGGGCAAGGGCAAGGACAAGGACAAGGACGGCGGCGGCCCACCTTGCAAGGGCAAGGGCAAGGGCAAGAGCAAGGGCGGCAAGGGCAAGCTTGTCCAAGGACAAGGGCAAGGGCAAGGGCAAGGGCGGCGGGGCGGCTGGTTCAACAGGGCGCAGCAGCTCTGCGAGCTGCTGCTGGCGGGCGAGTGCGCCGACGCGGCCGCCCTGGCCGAGGAGTACTGCGCTGGCCCAGCAGAGGTCTGGGTCGGCGCTGGCGGCGAGGAGGCTGCCGAGGAGGCGCAGGCGCCGAGGGGCGCCTCATGAGGAGGGAGGAGGCCGCGGATGAGGCCGCGGAGGCGGAGGCGGAGGCGGCCGTCGAGCGCCGAGGGCGCGCCGAGCGCCGAGGGCGGAGGCGGCCGCGCCGAGCGCCGAGGGCGGAGGCGGCCGCCGAGCGCCGAGTGCGCGCCGCCGAGCGCCGAGGGCGGAGGCGGCCGCCGAGCGGCCCCTGCAGGGCGCCGAGGGCGGAGGCGCCGCCGAGCGCCTTGGCGATGCAGCGCCCACATGAGAGCCGCGGCGCGCCACCGCGGAGCATGGGGGGCCGCCGCGGAGCATTCCACTACATGGGCGACGGAATGGGACGGTAACTCAGTAGAGGTAGACAGGGGGAGAGGGGGGACTATAGTAGAGGTAGACAGGGGGGAGACGTGATATACATAGGGAATGCGAGGGGGACGATGGAGACGCAGCGTGGGGGTGGAGTGAAGACACATTGGAGAGAGACGGTAGACAGGATGCCCGCTGCAGCGGGTATCCACTCTCCCGTGAGCGAGGGGGACAACGAACGCATAGTGATAGGATACATGCTGTAGCAACCCAACATGTAAGATCAATGGGAGCAATGGGGGGGTGGATTGGATCAGTTCGCGAGCATAGCCTGCCGACGCATGCATGTGTTTTAGGCCAGGTTATATTTCGTGCGCCAGATCGCGTGGTGCGCCCGCGCTGTCGCCCAGAAAGGCGCTCCGATATCCTCATCACATCTATCTGCCATCGTCGACGTTCACATCCTGATCCGCTGACATTTTTTTGCATGGACTGATGTGACAGGGGTCGGCCTTGGATTGGCCAGGAAAGTTTGGGGGCACTTGGGGGGGTCCTGGGGCACTTCAGATGGCAAACAGTCTCGCATCGCATCGCCCTTCGCCACTCTCCCTGCTCCCCTTCAGCACAGTTCGTTGCGCCGCCGAGTAGCTCCCCCCATGGCCTCCTGGCAGCCTCACCAGCTCACATCAGCCTTGCCCTCAGCAGTCTCGAGCCATCGCGACGCTGCTGCAGCAGAGCCGTGGGCGTAAATCTTTGCAGTTGACAGCGGTGTCGGCATCGTCAACCTCGTCGCGACGCTGCTGCAGCAGCGCCGCGTGATGTACTTCGCGCCTCTCTTAGTTTCACTCCCACCTCGAAATCAGCAGTGTGGACAGTGTTCTGGGACTGCGTGGGTGGGCGTTGGGGTGGGCTGGAGTGCTGGATGTTGGCATCAGGATGGCTGATCTGAGGTCGAACGGGAGCTTCGGGTGAAGCGATCTGAGAGCGTCGGTGCCCCTCTGCAGAGGTGGTGCTGTCTGACAGCGGCGTGTCTGTTCAATAGCCCCCTCTATTGAACAGCCACGCCCGTGTCTGTTCAATAGCCCCCTCTATTGAACATGCCATGTTCAATAGCCCCCTCTATTGAACAGCCACGCCCGTGTCTGTTCAATAGCCCCCTCTATTGAACAGACACGCCTCTGTCGATGTCCCAGCTGCCTTCGAGGCTCCCAGATCGCTTCGGTATTTGCTCCTGATCACACTTCGCGCATCTCCTGAATCCGTCCCGCGCCCTCCTCGGACACCTTCCGTGTCCCTCCTGTGTCTGCCCGCCCGCCCGCTCCCGAGCTCCCGTGTATACCTATCCGTCTCCCGTGTCTCTCCCGCGTCTCTCCCGTGCCCCTTCCGTGTCTCCACATGCCTTCCGTGCGCTCCCGCCCGTGTCCCTCCGCACCGCTCCCGCGTCCGTCCGCCCGCTCGCCCCCGAACTCCCGTGTCCCTCCCGTGTCTCTTCCGTGCCCCCCCCCGTGTTTCTCCCATGTCCCTCCCACCCCTCCGTGTCTTTCGCACCGTCCCTTCCGTGTTCCTCAAATGATCATGCATCCCCCCCCGTGTCCTGCCCGCCCGCCCGCCCGCGCTCGTGTCCTTCCCTCCCGTGTCTCCTCGCATCTCCCCCCGCCCCCCCCCCCTCCCCCCCGTGTCCCTCATTATCTCCCTCCTCTCCTTTCCATCACTCTATATCTCTCTCCCTATTGCCCACTACCATGCGTTCCATCATGGTGCGCATGCATAGCGCTGCAGCGCTTCATGTTACTTTGTGACGATGATTTCTGCTGAGCGCTGCAGCGCTCACGTGTGTTCCTTAATTGCATGCGATCGTTGCGCTGCAGCGCATCTGTACTGTTGTGGCCTCTCTTCCACCTCAGCAGCCGAGTGCTTCAGCTCTCGCAGTGTGGGAGGCCCTCCCTCGCGCTTCCCCTCGGAGCGTCCGCGCACCCCCTCGCCCTCGCGGAGGGCATCATGTCTGCCGCGGCTGCGGCCACACCCATCAACCACATCCTGGATAACCTGGACAGCTGCGACGCCTTCTTCGCATCGCAGATCGGCGTCATCGCCGCCGACGCGATGGCGCAGAGCCAGTCCGCCTTGTCCGTGAGCGTGCAGCTGCAACTTCACAACTTGGGGACGATCGGGGCTGCCCAAGCAGCTACCCTGCATAATCGAATCACCGCGTCGGGCTTCGCGGACAGCCACAAGGCGCGCCTCAGCGCCGCGCTGGCCGCGCGCGTGGGCACGGCGACGCCCACGCTCCAGATGCGCGTGCAGACGCTCGCGTCAGGGCGGTGCTATCCATCGTGCTTTGCACATCGGACCGCCGAAGTGTTATTCACATGTATGGTTTAATTGTTTGTTCTGTACTTTATGTATGTTACCATGTTCATTTTTCAAATGTACTTATGTTAGCATGCTGCAGCATGCCTGCGTCGATTCGTAGGCTGGTGGGCTTTACCATGCAGGACTGGGGTTTATTTCGCGACCCCAGCCAGAGCATCGTCGCGAAGGTGCGCGCGTTGATCAAACGTTGCGGTGCCATCGGCTTGACGGTTCCGAGCGAGAACACGCTGAAAGAGTTGGCGGCGTTGATGGCATGCGCCCATCTTCCAGACGCAAACCCTGGGCAGCTCTACGGGATCGTGACGGAGATGAAGGTTTGGGATTCGGCGGGAACGCCTAACGCAGACGCATCACATCGCACTGACTGCAGCCAATGCGACGCGGCGCGTCAG
Organism: Prorocentrum cordatum; assembly: GCA_963575745.1. NCBI lineage: Eukaryota > Dinophyceae > Prorocentrales > Prorocentraceae > Prorocentrum > Prorocentrum cordatum. The sequence continues at coordinate 9,034 of CAUYUJ010017286.1, forward strand.
CGTTAGGGTTTCCCGACGAGTCGCCCTTTACAGGGTCAGTTCTTGGCGAGCCGCAGGGGCGCGACGGGGCAAGCGGCGACAGTGACTTGGAAGTTCCCAGCAGATCCTCGGCAGCTCCCTCAGCACATCTTCGATGCGGCGTACACCGATGCGGACTCGCCGATCGATGTGACGCGCGACCTCGCCAACGTGGCATCGCATCTACGAGGCTGCTGCCACCCCGTCATGCGCTGCAGCGCTGATTGTTCTGGATGTCTTGGGTGCTTCGGTGAGCTCGGTCCTTTAGGTCCACCTCGCATAGAGCATGATGGGTTTCATGCTACGCGTGCGCCGCTGAAGCGGCCTGCGGGTCTCAACGCCATCAAGGCTCGCGTGCCTCTCAGGCTGACCAACAAGGGCTTGCGGGCTGCCGCCCCACCGCATCAGCCGAGCACTGCCATTGTGCCATGGACGCCATCGGGGTCACCCTCCGTGCCGCCTGCAGCGCCAATGCAACCCATGGACGCGATGGCCGTGATGCAGCAAATGCTGGCAGCGTTTGCGCCACCGCCATCGCCGCCCAACGAGCTGCAGCTGCAGCTCTTCCCGCGCCGCCCTGCGGCGCCCACGGCGAGCCCCCCCGCGAGTCCCCCCGCGATTGGTGATTCGCCAGCTGGGCCAGCATTGTCAGCGGCGGCGCCAGATGCTGCTGCAGCAGCGCCAACGCCGCCAAACGAAGATGCTGCTGCAGCAGCAGACGGAGACGAGGATGCTGTGCTGCAGGCGATCGAGACCTTGGCTGCGGGCAGCGCGAAAGGCGAGCTGCCTCGCAAGGGCAAGGGCAAGGGCAAGGGCAAGAAGGGCAAGGGCAAGAGCGCGATCAAGGGCAAGAGCAAGACAGGCGCTGGCAAGGGCAAGACGGCGGCCAAGGGCACGGCCAAACCGAAGGCCAAGGGCAAAGGGAAGGCCAAAGCCAAGGCCAAGGCCAAGCCCAAGGGCAAGGCGGCAGCCAAACGGGGCCACATGGCACCCGGGTGCAGCAAATGCCGCTACCTGCCGAATGGCTGCGGCACGTGCCGCGACCCGAACTTCACTGGCCGTCGCGGCAAGCCGTGAGCGCGCAACGGGCACTGTCGGCATATGGAGGTGAGGATGAGGATTATGAGGGCGAGGAGGAGGATGGGTAGGATGATGAGGAGGATGAGCATGTGGAGGAGAAGGAATGAGGAGGATGGTGAGGATTAGTGCGAGGTTGGATGGAACGCTGGCCGATGATATGAACGGTAGCGGCGATGGTCTTGCCTGGCGGTCGCGCGGCTCGCACGGACGACGAGGAGGATGAAAGTCAAATATGTTGACGGGTTCTCTTGGATGCGGGCGTTGCAGCGCTGGCGCCTTTGTGGTCAACGTTTGCATCGCCATCATGATCACGATGCAGCGCTGCAGCGCTCGCTTTCCTGGATGGTGGCGTAGATATTGCGCGCTGTTGTGTTCCGATGCAGCGCTGCAGCGCCTGTCAGACTTGTGGTGCCGTTGTAGCGTTGGCGCGTTTGTGAGTGTGCAATTGCAGCCGCGGTGCCCATGTATTGCGTGACGTGCTCGTCTTGAGTGCCAGTCGTTCCTCGTCGATACGCGCTGCAGCGCCATCATTCGTGATGTCGAGCGTTGTCTCCCGCATGGTTGTTGCCAAGTCACGCGCTGCAGCGCTGTGATTCGCTCATGTTGCGCGTTGCCGATGGCATGCCCTCCCTCCCCCTCCTCCTCCTCCTCCTCACTTGGCTCGCGCGTCGCAGTCGCCATCGTTCGCTGCAGCGGGTGCTGGCAACGGACCTCCTCCGCCTCCTCACTGGGCTCGCAATGGCGGCGCGCCGCTGCGACGAGCCGTTCGAAGCGCAAGCGCGCGCCGACCGTCGCGACGAGTTGCGCGAGGCCCGCGCGAGAGCGACGGCGACTGCTACAGCAGAGGTGAAGGAGGCGCGGAAGAACGCCAGGAAAGCGGAGAAGCAGGCGCAGATCCGCACCGCGGAGCTGCAGGTGGATGAGGAGGCGGATGAGAAGGAGGACGGTGGGGTTCATGAGTGCGGCAGGCTACTCCCCCGCTGCAGCGGGGGAGAAGGACGACAGGGGGGATGACCAGGAGGAGGTGGAAGGCGATGATGTGGGAGGGTGGGGAGTATGAGTAGCAGGGTCGGGGTCAGATGGACATCGCCGCTTCGGACGTGGCCAACCAGAATCTCAACGAGGCGTTGACCTCGCTGCGGAACGCCAAGAAGATGAAGGTGACCTGAGTGAGGTCGGCCTCGGCGACCGCCTGCTGAAGCATGCTGGTTCGATTGATTGGTAAAGGCTGGAGGGAACGTGGTTGAGCGTGTTGCTTGAGTTGCGCTGCAGCGCTTCTCCGTGGACCACGTTTGAAAGTTTGCGCGCGGATCATGATGTGTTAATGCGTTGCGCTGCAGCGCAGTTTCGCTTGCAGTTTCTCGTTGGATGGTGTTGTGGCGGATGATGAGGGCGAGTGATATTGATGCTGTTGACGATGAAGGTGATGGTGACGGGGGGGATGAAGGGACGGGAGACGGATGATGAGGAGGATGGGTAGGTTGATGAGGAGGATGGGGAGGATGAGGGGGCGCATGAGGCGGAGGAGGGGGGGGAGGAGGAAGAGGAGGATGAGGAAGTATAGGAGGGGGAGGAAGATGAGGAGGACGAGGGGGATGGCGAGCAGGATGGAGGAGGAGGAGGACGTTCGCGCTGCAGCGCGTCAGATTGTCATCATTGAACGTTAGCGGCGCTGTAGCGCCATGTGCTCCCAGACTGTTGCTTGGCAGTTAGCGCTGCAGCGCGCATTTGGTTGCTCTCCACGCGGTGCAGCCTCATTTCCATCCGTAGTCGCCGTGGCCCCTAGCGGAGGGGCCCCTCCGCGCGCGCGCAGCGACGGAGGCAAGCTTGCCTCGGGAACGCGCGCGATGGCGGCAGAGGACGACCGCCCAGCGAAGCTGCGGCGGCTGTCCCGCCTTCGCGCGGAACTGCCATTCATGCATTGTAATGCGATGGCGCAATTCCTGGCGTCCGTTAAGCGAGACGGAACCCCCGAATTGGGATCCCGACGCCAGGATATCAGAGACGCTCGGGAGCTCATGGTCGGTGAGAACACGCCGTGCGGCAAGCTCCACCAGAACATGGTAGTCGGGCAGCACGCGGTGGAGATCTGCAGTCCAGCAGCAATGCTGTGGTATTGCAGCGCCCTCCCCGCGATGCAGCCTCTGTGGCAGCGGGCGCTGGAGCTGCCACGCCCGTGGCACATCATCATTTACGGCGATGAAATAGGCGCTGGCAACGCGCTGGCGCACGTGCAGAACCGCAAGTCCTGGGGCATCTACTGGACGATCGCGGAATTCGGCCCGCAGGCGCTTTCGTCGGAGGACTTTCGCGATAGCGTTGCTGCAGCAACGATATATGCGGGGGGGGGGAGGGGGGTAGAGAGAGAGATAGAGAGAGAGAGAGAGAGACAGAGAGAGAGAGAGGCGCTGCAGCGCCAGTTGTGCTGCGATTTGTTCGCAGGATGCGTGGTTCCAGCTCGCGACGATGCGGGCCAAGACCGCGAACGACATCCAGCCGCACGGACTGACGATGCTACTGGACGCAATCCTCGCGCAGTTCTGGCCTGATCAGGGGCACAACTTCAGCGCAGGCATCAGCTTGCGGCTGCGCCCCGACGGCGCGACGGAGCTCATCCAGATGGACCTCGGAATTTACATTCAGCCGCTGCAGCGGTCGCCGCATAGCACCCAAGATTACTTAGCATACATGTGCACATGTATATATCCATTACGCCTTCTTGCGTCGCTGCAGCGGCTCTGTCGGATCGCGGCCGAGGATGCAATACACCGCTTGATCGGAATGAAAGGTTCGTCAGGAATCAAACCATGTTTTACGTGCCGCAACGTGTTCTTGAAGGGCGAAGTTCGGGATATAGTTGCTTCTGATGCGACGGGTGTCGCTGTTCACCACTCGGAACCAGATGCGTCGCGGCTGCAGCCGATGACGGCGCCGTTGCTCGATGCCATCTGCAACAGATTGATCGAAGGGGTCAACATCGCGAACAAGGGCGAGTCCCAGGAGTTGGAGCGCCGACTTGGCTGGAACTGGGACCCCCATTTGCCTGAGCGGGTTCGGAAACTCAAGCCGCTCGAGACAGTCATGTTTGATTGGATGCATTGTATTTTCGTCAACGGTACATATAACATTCTGGTGTTCCAAATGTTTCGAAGGTTGAAGGGTTACTGGGCGCGCGCAGACGCATATTTCCAGGACTGGTCGTTTCCAGGGTGCCACTCCATCTCCCCCGACACGTGCGCGATCTTCGGCGAGAAGCGCGTGAGGTCCCACGTTGACAGCAAGCATTTCAAGTGTACCGCCAGCGAGGGGCTCACAACCATGCAAGTATCATTGCATGCTTCGCGCCCCCGCCAGACCAATAATACATGCGCTGCAGCGCACGTGAATTTCTGTAGGATATGTACTGCACCCCTCTTGTTCGGACATGCGTTCGCGCGGGCGGATTGACGTGTTTCTTCAGGGAGGTGGCTAGCGACGCTGCAGCGCCTGCAGTCCGATCTGCTTGCGCAGTGTTCGAGGCGCACACGATCGTTGTGGAAGAAATCCTACGAGTATCCAGGCGTCAGGCAGACGCGGATAAGCTGCAGGCTGCGGTTAACATGTTTTTGCTGTCATACAGCAGCGTCTTTGGCAAGGAAACGATGGCGCAGAAGTTCCATTACCTGCGCCACTTCGCCAACTACGTGAGGCGTTGGGGCCATGTGGCGCTGCCGTCGTGCTGGGTTTTGGAGCGCAAGCACAAGACCAGCAAGCGCTTTGCGAACGCTCTTCAGGCGGGGGCTGCAGCCTCCAGCGGCTGGGACGCCAATGTCCTGAAGAGCGTCACCGAGCGGCACCTGTGGCAGCTCATGGATGGCGACACCTTTAAGGTTAACTGCCTGGTTAACGCCACCAGGCCGTCCAAGGCCATCTCGCGCGAACTGCTGCAGCAGTTCGGGCCTGCGGACTTTGTTACGTCCGCTGCAGCGCGGTGCCGCTACCACGACGTCAAATACGGCGACGTCGTGCTGTTGGGGGACGGAGGAGGGGAACACATTGCGGCCGAGGTGTTGAAACACCTCTCCTTCACCAAGAACGGCCACTACTATGGCTTGAGCGTGGTCCTGCCCTACTTCTTCGAGGAGAAGCTGCACCCGCGCGCCTCCGCGCACGTGCTTGGCGGCGATGCCGACGCCTTGTGGGCGCACACGGCGAGCATCGTGTGCTCGCTCGCGTGGGCGCCGCGCGAGGGCGGCGGCATCCGAGTGGCGCGCCCGATATGGTCGCAGCCGCGGTGGTGCGCTTTAGCCTAAAACGTGGATTCCTTACTGGCGCTGCAGCGCACTTTTTTACATTGCTAAATGCTTCGGTGCTGCAGCGCCTGAACGTTGCATGGTCGACGACTCCTCTTCTCCGCCTTGAAAACGTGGATTCCTTCTGCATTGCGCTGTAGCGCACCTTTTTCAGTGACACTTCGGTGCTGCAGCACCTGAACAGTGCATGGTCGCCGATTCCTCTCCTCCGCCTCGTTCCTCCTCCTCCTCTTGCGCTGCAGCGCTAATGTCGTTGATCAGTGGTGCGGTCGTTCAAACTCCTCCTTCCCCGCATCCTCCCCCTTCTCCCCCTCCTCCTCCTGCTCCTACTGCTGCTCCTCCTCCTCATCTTGCTCCCCCTCCCCCTTCTCCTCTCCCCCCCCCTCCTCTGACGAGGGGGGGAGGGTGGAGGAGGGGGAGGGGGAGGAGGAGGAGGAGGAGGAGGAGGAGGAGGAGGAGGGGGAGGAGGAGGAGGAGGAGCATGAGGAGGAGGAAAACGACGAGATAGCTCAGAGCGAGAGGAGGGGGGGGAGGAGGAGGGGGGGGGGGGGAGGAGGAGGAGGAAGGAGGAGGAGAGGAGGAGGAGAGGAGGGAGGAGGGGGGGGGAGGAGGAGGAGGAGGAGGAGGAGGAGGAGGAGGAGGGGGAGGAGGAGAGAGAGAGGGAGCTAGGGAGGAGGAGGAGGAGGAGGAGAGAATGAGGAGGGGATGGGGGGAGGAGGAGGACGATGGAGGAGCGGAGGAGTTAGGAGGACGAGGGAGGAGGATGAGGAGGAGGAGGACGAGGGAGGAGTATATGATGATGACGAGAGGAGGAGGAGGAGGAGGAGGAGGAGGAGGAGGAGGAGGAGGAGGAGGAGGAGGAGGAGGAGAGGGAGGAGGAGGAGGAGGAGGAGGATAGAAGGAGGGGGGAGGAGGAGACGCCGCCCGCGCGCGTGCGGCTTACAGGCCGCGCGGGGAGCGCGCCCTCCCTTTTCCCTTTGCTTCGCGGCTCGGGATCGCCATCGAAAAACATATCAAGACATGTTTTTCGATGGCGACCCCGAGCCATGGGGCAGTCTCCTCTCGGAGGACCCCTCGGGGATGTCGGGGATCCTCCTCGACATCCCCGAGGGGTGGGACGGGCTCGGCAGCCATCGGCCCGTCGCACGTCGTCGTCCCCCAACCCTCTGGGTTGTGGACGACGGCTACGTGCGGTGGGCCGCTCTGGCTGCCGAGCGGCGCGCGGGGCCCCCCCCGCCGCCCGCGCCAGCGGCAATGCCGCTGGAGATGGCGGCGCAGAGCGCGGCGCAGGCGAACTTCGCCTGCGCCGCGCTCAGCCGCGCCAGGCTGCCGCTCGACGCGGCGGCCCTGCAGGGCCGCCGCGTCGAGCGGCCGTCTTGGGCTGAGGCGCGCCCGTCGCCGCCTCCGCCGCCGCCTCCCCCTTTCCTCCTCCTCCTCATCCTCCTCCCCGTCCTCCTCCTACTCCTCCTCCTCCTCGACATCTCCTCCTCCTTCTCCTCCTCCTCATCCTCCTTCTCCTCCTCCTCCTCTCTCCCCCTCCTCTTCCTCCTCCTCCTCCTCCTCCTCTTCCTCCTCCTTCTCCTTCTCAGAGTCCGCTAACCACTTAGTAAGTCCGCTAACCACTTAGTAAGTAAGCTAGCTAGCGGACTTACTATGTGGTTACTAAGTGGTTAGTAAGTGGTTACTGGGTGGTTACTAAGTGGCAGCTAAGTGGTTACTAAGTGGTTAGCAAGTGGTAGCTAGAGTGGGGACTTAGCGAGCTAACCTCTACTAGAGACTTAGCAAGGTTAGCCTCCAGCTATAAGTGGCTAGTATCTCCTACTAACCAGTTGTAGCTGGTTATACAACTTACATCCGACTTACAACACTTATAACCTACTTACAACTCACTTGTACGTACATACTAAATCCTCTAACCCCTTAGTATCCGCGCTAACCACCTAGCAGCCGCCGCGGCCATCCAAGTGGGGGGGGGGGGAGGGGTTCGAACCGGTAGTGACCCCCCCCGGTTTTCCGGAGGGGGGGGGGGAGGGGTTCGAACCGGTAGTGACCCCCCCCGGTTTTCCGCCAGCAGCGGTAGAACACGCTCTTTCATATATCGGGGACCCGACCCGACGCCAATCGCAAAGTGATCCTCTAGCTGTCGGTAGCTAACAGGGAGTGAGGGTCGGAGGAGGAGGGGGGGGCAGAAGATGGACATGGAGAATGGGGCAGAGGGAGGGAGGAGAGCAGGAGGAAGAGAATGTGGACAGAGGCGGAGGAAGGAGGAAGAGAGGGGGGAGGGACAGACGGAGGGACGAGGAAGAGAGGGAGCGGAACGGAGGTAGGAGAGGAACAGACGGAGGGATGAAGAGAGTGTAGTACGTTCAGCGAGAGGGGAAGGCGCAAGAGGAAGAGGACGGACAGAGGTAGAGAGGCACGTGTAAGAAACGTTCCATCCTGAGTCGTTTTCCGACGGCCCCCAGGCCCTGCGAAGACCCAATTGCCGAACACGCCCAGAAACCGTCAGTCGTGCTTTCGTTCCCGCCCCTGGACCTCTCCTGGAGTGCGCTCTGACCAGAACTCCGACCAGAACTTCGAGCGCTCCACAACACCTGTCCTCGAGCCCCGATGCTCGAATCCTTGGGCGCCCGAGTTATCCGGGGTAACTCGGGCCCGGGGCAACTCGGTCGGGTTTGGATTCCCGAAAAACGAACCCGAGTTAGCCCTGACCCGAATTATCCCTGATGATTTGGGGCTCTGGACGCCCGAGTTATCCGGGGTAACTCGGGCCCGGGGCAACTCGGGTTCGGATTCACGAAAAACGAACCCGAGTTAGCCCTGACCCGAGTTACCCCTGATGATTCGGGTCTCTGAAGTCTAGACTCTTGAACGGAGGCGCGGAGGCCGGGGTCGGTGGAGCCAAGTCTACACCTGGGCTTCCACGGGAGCGCGTCCTGCCAAACACCTCGAGGCGGATCCGGCGCCGTGGCGACGATAAGCCCCCCTGGCCCCCAAAAAAGACGGTCAGGGCTCGGAGACCTCGATCCTCGAACCCCGACCACGACGAGGACCACAGAAGAAGAAAAATAATAATAATAATAAGAAGAAGAAGAAGGAGACAACAGAAAAACATGAACTTTTGGCGCTCCGCGCGGGTCTCCTCGATTCGCGCTGGACACCCCTCCCTGGCGCGCGGAGCGCGTCAAGGGCGGCGCCGGAGGCGCCGCCGGGGGGTCCCGGCGCGGAGCCAAAAAATCCGCGCGGAGCGCCACAAGTTGATGTTTATGGCGTTTCTTGTAATACATATATATAATGTTTTCTTTTCTATGAAGTCGAAGATTCGGTCGGGCGTGTCCCCGCACAGGCGGATTTTGGACCAACAATGAGACACAGTCAAACAATACCAAAACATGCTTAAACACACTCCAAACATCATCCCCCGAATATGTTTAAACTATGTTTGAACATTCCTCCTGTAGAGGGACAGGCTCGACGTAAGCCAAGGCTTAGAAGCCTCGACCCTCGAACATCGATCACGACGAGGGCCAGCAAGGCGCGGAGCGGCCGCAGCTGGCGTCAGGTCGGGCATGTCCCCCTACAGGCGGGCTTTCGAGGAACAATTAAAAATACAAATATACCAAATGCATATATATATATATATATATATATATACTAGAACCATCGCGCGCGCTTCGCGCGCGCTCAGGTTCTAGCCCAGGCCGTTGGGGCGCTGGACGATCTTGGACAACGATATCAAGCACAGGCGCGCGACGGCATCTGAGGAGCTTCTGGGGTGTTCCGCAGGCTTCGTCAACTGGCTGTTGGAGGCACCTCTTGGGTGCTTCTTGGGGGGGCGTCTGAGGGTCCCTTGGGGGCATCGGTTCTGCAATCTGAAGCCGTCATTGGCCGTCTTGGCTGCGTGGAAGCCCGACTTGAGGCCACCTGCGGCCAGATTGAGGCAATCCGGAAGCCTCCCGGGGGCCTCCTGGAAGCAGTTTTGACGCATCGAGGGCACTCTTGGGCTATCTTGAAGCCTCTTGGACGTCTCCTAGGGGCCTCTTAGGCCCTCGGGAAGCTATTGGGGTCATCGTCGGGCCTCTTGCAGCATCCTGTGTGCCTTGTGGGGGGACCGATCTGCTGTTGGGTCGCGTTCCCCTTCTTGGGCCTCTCTTGGGGCTCTTGGGGCCCTCTCGGGCCGTCTTGGGCGCCTCAAGCACCGTCTTGGGGCCCTCGCGGGCCGTCTTGGGGCCCTCTTGGAGTCCTCTTCCTCTATATGGGAGCGGTATTGGAAGCCTCTTGGGCCGTCTTGGAGCATCGGGATGCCAAAAGGCCGAAAACATTAAAACCCGTCAAAGCCCAATCGTAAAACAATGAGTTGTGCCTCTTGGGGCCACCTTGGGAGATCTCTTGGAACCTCGTCGGCCCTCTTGGGAGCTTCTTGGGGGCCTCTTGGATCCGATTGGGGGCCTCTCGGGACTTCCCGAGAACCTCTCGGGGTAGAAAGCTCGGATTATCGGTTCGTGTTTCCCTTCTTGGGCCTCTCTTGGGGCCGTCTTGGGGCCCTCTCGGGCCGTCTTGGGCGCCTCAGGCACCGCCTTGGGGCCCTCGTGGGCCGCCCAGGGCCCTCTTGGAAGCCTCTTCGGCTATCTTGGAGCTGTCTGGGAGGCCTCTTCCTCCTCCTCGTCCCCCTCCTCCTCCTCCTCCTCCTCCTCATCCCACTCCAACTCTCTCTCCTCCTGATCTTCCTCCTCCTCCTGCAGCGTGTTCCGGAAGGCTCCCGCCGGAACATGCTGAGCACAAGTGCTGTCACTGCTCCCGCCACCGTGCCCTGGGTGGTGGGTCAGAGGCCTCATGGGTGTTGGTTTGGATCTCGTGGTTGGCCTGTCGGGGACGTCGTGAAGGCAGTTTCGCAGCTTCTCGGTAGCCGTTTTGGGACCGTTGTGGGGCCTCCTCGGGGCTGTTTTGTGGGCCTCGTTTGGGCCTCCTGGGTGCCTCTTGGGGGCCTCCTGGGGCCTCTTGGGGGCTCCTTGGGGCCTCCTGGGGCACTCTTCAAGCGGGAGGGTCGAATTTTGGAGTCGTGGTCCCCCTCTTGGGCGCATCTTGGGGCCGTCTTGGGGCTCTGTTGGGCTGTCTTGGGCGACTCTGGGGCCGTCTTGGGGCCCTCTTGGGCCGTCTTGGGGCGCCCTTGGGGGCCTATTGAGCCGTCTTGGAACGTCGGACAGCCGAAAAGGCTGGCAGGCCAAAATCGTTCGAAAACCTTCGTACAATTGACGATTTCGGCTTCTGGAAGCGCTCTGGAGAGGCGTCTTGAAGCGTCGTGGAGTGCCTTGGGGAGCCTCTCGGGCCGTCTTGGGCCTATTTTGGGCGTCCTGGAGCGGTCTTTCGGCGACTCGGGGCCCGCTTGGGCCATCTTGGGAGCCTCTGGAGGCCCTCCTGGACTATTTTGGACCTCCCTGGCCGCCCCGTCCTCCCATGGGCCAGGACGCGGAAACCCTGTAAAACCACACGGAAAATGAGCCCCGGTACCCCCATGGCGGCTCTTCGGCGCTCTTGGACCGTTGGAAGCTCGAAAACGCGAGAAGCCAAAAACATTGAAAAGACCATTGAACATATACGACTTTGGCCTCTTCGGGCCGTACCGTGATACCTATCAGACTTCTTGGGGTCTCTTGGAGGCCACCTGGAAGCCTCGAGAGCCGTCGGAAGGCTGACTTGGGCTGCTCGGGAGCGTCTTGGGCCATCCTTTCGCATTCTGGGGGCTCCTGGGGGGCGTCTTGGGCCCTCCTGGAGCGCTGTGGAGGCTGCCGGAAAGGCTGGGGCAGCGGTGCCGGGAGCGTCCCCGAGATGTGGCCATATCTTTTCAGCGCGTTCCGGGAGCATCTTCCCGGAACGCGCTCGTGGCAGGGCGCCCACGTCCGAGGACGTTGGCATGGGAAACCGCAGCGCGTGATCATTCCAGCGCGTTCCGGCGAAGACCGTCCAGAACGCGCTTGGGCAAGCGCTGGGTTTGGGGAAGGCAAGTGGAGACCATTCAGGCAGTTTGGGATGCTCGGGGCAAGAGGCGGAAGCCATCCTCATAAGACATGCAGTCTTCCTGGAGCCGTCTTGCAGAAAACACAGAAAAACTGAGACCCTGCAGTCGTTCCTGGAGCCGTCTTGGAGCCCTCTTGGGCTGCCCTGGAGCCTGTTGGAGCCCTCTGCGGAATGGTCTTGGAGCCCGCGCCGAGTATCTGGAAAATGTCCGGGAGCATCGCGGCGGCCTTCGAGGCCCCGGACGCCGAAACCGCGTAAAAGCACAGCGAAAATGAGCCCCGGTACTGGAGGGTCGGGCAGCTGTTTTCGGGCCCCTGGGCTAGAACCATCGCGCGCGCTTCGCGCGCGCTCAGGTTCTAGCCCAGGCCGGGGGGGCGCTGGACGATCTTGGACAACGATATCAAGCACAGGCGCGCGACGGCATCTGAGGAGCTTCTGGGGTGTTCCGCATGCTTCGTCAACTGGCTGTTGGAGGCACCTCTTGGGTGCTTCTTGGGGGGGCGTCTGAGGGTCCCTTGGGGGCATCGGTTCTGCAATCTGAAGCCGTCATTGGCCGTCTTGGCTGCGTGGAAGCCCGACTTGAGGCCACCTGCGGCCAGATTGAGGCAATCCGGAAGCCTCCCGGGGGCCTCCTGGAAGCAGTTTTGACGCATCGAGGGCACTCTTGGGCTATTTTAAAACCTCTTGGACGTCTCCTAGGGGCCTTTTAGGCCCTCGGGAAGCTTTTGGGGTCCTCGTCGGACCACTTGGGGGCCTCTTGCGGCCTCCTGTGGGCCTTTTGGGGGGACCGCTCTGCTGTTGGGTCGCGTTCCCCTTCTTGGGCCTCTCTTGGGGTTCTTGGGGCCCTCTCGGGCCGTCTTGGGCGCCTCAAGCACCGTCTTGGGGCCCTCGCGGGCCGTCTTGGGGATTTCTTGGAGGCCTCTTCCTCTATATGGGAGCGGTATTGGAAGCCTCTTGGGCCGTCTTGGAGCATCGGGATGCCAAAAGGCCGAAAAAATTTAAACCCGTCAAAGCCCAATCGTAAAACTATGAGTTGTGCCTCTTGGGGCCACCTTGGGAGATCTCTTGGAACCTCGTCGGCCCTCTTGGGAGCTTCTTGGGGGCCTCTTGGATCCGATTGGGGGCCTCTTGGGACTTCCCGAGAACCTCTCGGGGTAGAAAGCTCGGATTCTCGGTTCGTGTTTCCCTTCTTGGGCCTCTTGGGGCCGTCTTGGGGCCCTCTCGGGACGTCTTGGGCGCCTCAGGCACCGCCTTGGGACCCTCGTGGGCCGCCCAGGGCCATCTTGGAAGCCTCTTCGGCTATCTTGGAGCTGTCTGGGAGGCCTCTTCCTACTCCTCGTCCCCATCCTCCTCCTCCCACTCCAACTCTCTCTCCTCCTGATCTTCCTCCTCCTCCTCCTGCAGAGTGTTCCAGAAGGCTCCCGCCGGAACATGCTGTGCACAAGTGCTGTCACTGCTCCCGCCACCGTGCCCTGGGTAGTGGGTCAGAGGCCTCATGGGTGTTGGTTTGGATCTCGTGGTTGGCAATTTCGCAGCTTCTCGGTAGCCGTTTTGGGACCGTTGTGGGGCCTCCTCGGGGCTGTCTTGTGGCCTCTTTAGGCCTCGTTCGGGCCTCCTGGGTGCCTCTTGGGGGCCTCCTGGGGCCTCTTGGGGGCTCCTTGGGGCCTCCTGGGGCACTCTTCAAGCGGGAGGGTCGAATTTTGGAGTCGTGGTCCCCCTCTTGGGCGCATCTTGGGGCCGTCTTGGGGCTCTGTTGGGCTGTCTTAGGCGACTCTGGGGCCGTCTTGGAGCCCTCTTGGGCCGTCTTGGGGCGCTCTTGGGAGCCTATTGAGCCGTCTTGGAACGTCGGACAGCCGAAAAGGCTGGAAGGCCAAAATGGTTCGAAAACCTTCGTACAATTGACGATTTCGGCCTCTGGAAGCGCTCTGGAGAGGCGTCTTGACGCGTCGTGGAGTGCCTTGGGGGGCCTCTCGGGCCGTCTTGGGCCTATCTTGGGCGTCCTGGAGCGGTCTTTCGGCGACTCGGGGCCCGCTTGGGCCGTCTTGGGGGCCTCTGGAGGCCCTCCTGGACTATTTTGGACCTCCCTGGCCGCCCCGTCCTCCCATGGGAGGTCGGAGGCGGCGGCCTCCGAGGCCCAGGACGCGGAAACCCTGTAAAAACAAAGGGAAAATGAGCCCCGGTCCCCCCATGGGGGGTCGGGGCACCTGTCCTGGGGCCCCCGGCCTCGCCCCCAGGGATATATATATATATATATATATATATATATGTTTATATAAAGATAGATAACAAATACGGGAAAGTAGTCGACGCATCGTTCCCCGACAATTTGTTTGACTATGTTTGACTACTCCTCCTGTAGAGGGACAGGCCCGACTTAAAGCTGGCGACGGCAAGAGCGGTCAACACCTGGTCGGGAGCTCGGGCCAGCGCGGAGCGTGCACAGGACCGGGCCGCGCTGGCACGGCGCTGGCACATCGCAGCGAACAGGCCACGGCAGGAGGCACCACGGCGACGTGCGAGCATCGGGCCCCGCGCCGGATCGATCGTCGAAGCGTCGGAATCGAATCGGATCGATCGTCGGAGCGTCGGGAGCGAATCGAACCGAATTCGAATCGAATCGGATCGGATCAGATCGCGCCAGGGGCGGCGCCGGAGACGCCGCCGGGGGTCGAGTCCAGCGAAGGTCCAGGAAATCCGCGTGCAGCTACGAGGGTTTGTGTTCATGCTCGACGGCGCGCACAGGGGGGGCAGGGGGAGGGGGGAAGGCTTATTATCTTAGGAGGAGCCTGCTTCTCAGAGGGCACCAGTCTTACCTCTACAGACAAGGCCCGCGCCTTCTAAGAAGCAGAGGTGCTTCTGAGAAGCCTTCCTCCCTCCCCCTACACCCCTCTGCTCGTGACCGGATCGAAATGTCATTGCACTGGCCTTGCAGACGTGCTGCAGCGGATGTCTGCGTGGATTTCTGCCAATGCAAAAGCCTGAAAAACAACGAGTGAAACACGAAACGCATTTCGCGCGGACTTTTTATTTTGTCTTCAATCCTGCCCGCCCCCCCCCAAAAAAAAAAGGTAATTCGCCTCGAAATCCAGAACGGAATTCTCCAGGACAGTCCGGGCCGATCCGATCGCTTCCCGAGCGGAGTGGGCGCCATGCAATTTGGGCCGCTGGCGACGGGCGCCGAAGCTCGGCCCTCCGGCGTGGAACCCGGGCGATCCGGGCCCACCCGTGGCTCGCTGGCTTCGCTGCTGCAGAGCACCCCTGCGCTGCAGACCGCACCGACGACAGCGCCGGAAAACCTCGACCCTCGAACACGAATTCGCAGAAGTGTCTCGATCCTCGAACACGACTCTCCCGAGCACGCAGAGGCGCCTCGATCCTCGAGCACGAAACTCCTCGAACACGAAAAAACGTCGGAGCGCGCTTCGACCACCGAGCACGATCTCCCAGGAGGCACCTTGATGCTCGAGCACGGCACTCTTCGAACACGAAACAACATCGGAGAACGCTTGGCCCAGGAGGCACCGGCCCCCTCCCTGGAGCCAATGTCTCGCCCAAATCCGGGGATCTTCTGACCCGGGTCCAGACCCGGCTCAGTCAGGCCTCGCCGAACCCTGCAAGATCCTGTTAAGATCCTGCACCCAAACCCGGGTCAATGCGAAGGATCCTGCAGGATCCTGCAGGGTCCTGCGCCCAAGCCCGGGTCAATACGACCCTGGCCCTGCAGGATGCTGCAACTCACCATCGATCGGACGTCCATTCCCCGTGCATGTGTCGACCTCGTGTGTGCACTTGTTGCAGGATCTTCCACAGTGCTCCTCGAGGTTCTTTGTCGAGAAAAAATGCACACGTCCGAGCGATGCCTTTCTCCTTCTTTGTCCGAGCGATGCACATGTCTTTGTCTTTGTTGAGAAAAAATGATCCAAAATGTTCGTTGATCGGGGCGCTCTGGCGGACCCCCGTTCGCACCGACCCCCGTCGCAAGGCTCCCCGACGAGAGTCATTTCTGGTGGCCCCAGGGGCCCGACCAGAGGCCCCCCCACCACGCCGTGAGAGGCCTGGGGCGCTCGATCCCCTAATCTCTCGACGACGGGCACGAGAGAAACCTCGGACGACGAGGAGCCCTCTGGAGGCCCAACCAGGGGAAGGATCCTCCAACCTCGACGACGAGGAGCCGTTCTGGAGGATCTTCCGACCTCGACGACGAGGAGCCTTCTGGAGGATCCTGCAACCTCGGCGACGAGAAGCCCTCTGGAGGCCCGAACAAGGGCGAGCAGCGCCCAGAACCCTCGAAGCTCGTTCCCTGTGGCGACGAGGGAGACGCCCAAAAGCCTCGACCCTCAATCCTCGACTGCGACCACCACGGGCGCTCGGCGCGGGAATACCCGACGCCTTCCCCAAGGCAGATCTTCGCCCCAGATCCCTTTTTCGATGGCCCCGAAGCCGAAATCGAGCAGGCAC
The DNA here is from genome assembly GCA_963575745.1 of Prorocentrum cordatum. Taxonomy (NCBI): domain Eukaryota; class Dinophyceae; order Prorocentrales; family Prorocentraceae; genus Prorocentrum; species Prorocentrum cordatum. Next base: position 24,897 of record CAUYUJ010017286.1, read on the forward strand.
GCTGGGATTGACAACATCACACCGTCTGAGACCTGGGGCCCGCGATCCGGCGACTCCAACGCGTGGGGGTTGCGAACAAAAAAAGGCGTGGCTTGTAATCCGCGCCGCGGGGGCGGGGGGCGGGCGAGGACCTCGGCAGAGATCTCCGCCACGCCCCGACGAGGGCTCATCACACCTCTGGCCTTTGGCGCACCGCGGTGACCCCCCTCATTCCCAACGGCGCCGATTGCAAACCACACCCCGACTCGGCGGTGGACAAACCGCCCTTTAGTAAACCCTCCCCTTAGTGAAAACGGCCTGGGACCGAAACCGACGGAGCTGGGCCCGCAAAAATGACGGCCGCGACGCCCTCTCGCGAAGCGAAAACGGCCAATTTTGTTAATCGACGTGTCAGGGTAGAAGGTCTATCCACCTCCGACCGACGTGAACACCCCCATTCGGCGGGAGCTGCGGGGGGAGGCGCCCTGAAGAGGGCCGCTCAGAGCCCCTTGTGAAGCCGATGCAGCCGACCTGTATCTTACGGATGCGCGGCAAGGATGCAAGGGCCTTGAAGGCCCATGTGAGCGTTTTTCTTATTCGGCGCTTCGACATTGGGGGGAAATTTGGGGGGAGGGGGGGGTCTGGCTCCGGACCTCTGCTTAGTGCGACTGGTTGGCACCGTGCGTCCTATGGGGGAGGGTCCCCACCTGCTCGAAAAGGGCGCCCCAAACCAGCCAAGATCTTCTCCACGGGGGGGGGGGGGGAGTGCGAGGGCCCGCGCCGAACGGCAAAACAACGAATAAACAAACGATCACCTTGGGGGCCCATGTTAACGTTGTTCGAACGAGGTTGGCCAGCAAAAGTCACCAAGGATGGGCCGAAGGGGCAAGGATGCAAGGGTACCCCTGGGAAGGTTGCCCACCCTTACTCTGCGGGCTGACTCTAGGGTTATGTTGTTCCCATCGTACTTACGGACCGCATCCCAGAAAGAAGTTCGAGCACCCGGAAAATTGTCGAAACAGTGTCGAAGCGGTGTCGAACGAGTGTCTCCCAGGACCCGACACGTGAAAACCTTCCAATTTCGGTGCTTCCTTGGTGCTCGAAATTCTTACTGGTGATCAAGGCTAACGTAGGTTGGAACGTCATAACTGCAGGGGTCGAAAAGGGGCCCAAAAAGGCCCCCTTCTTCCCTCCGCATCCCACAGTTCAACGCCAGCCCGAGCCCATGTCCGCTACGCACAAAAGTGACCCTGGGTAAGGGTGACCTTTGTAGGGGGCCACATGCGAACCCTACCCCTACCCCTCACGATCTCTGAGGGGGAGGGTGGGGTTCACTTCGCTCGGGAGCTCCCGAACGACGTGAACGAAACGCCCCCCCCTCCCAAAAATCAGAAATCGTGGGGGGTAGGGGTAGGGTTCGCATGTGGCTCCCTATAAGAGTGACCTTTGGTGCGCGGAATCTGGGGGCGCAAGGTGGCCAAATCCAAGCGCGCAATCACCTGCCATCGCATCGCGCTCTGCGATCGGAAGAACCCCGATGTGAGGGGCAACGATAGGGGGGACTGGCATAGAAGGGGGATTCATCGACCTCGAATCGGCGATACATCGCCGATAGATCGACGATAGGCCTCCGACCGTGAACCCGCGCCTTCCTGGACAGGCTGGGGCCATCGGGCCCCCATCGGCGATCCATTGGCGATGGGGGGTCGCTGCATCCCTCCCTATAAGTATGCCTACCCCCCCCCCTGTCGTTGCCTCTGACGCTGGGCCCGCACCAAAGGTCACTCTGGCGAAAGATCACTCCCTCCTACGCTTAAGTCGTGCGTGTCCCCCTACAGGGGGATTTTGGGCGAAAAAAAAACTACAAAAATGCCCCCCTTAATGGGCAAAACTAATCAAAAAATCGTACCCAGACTAATTCTACTATTTTTGAATACTCCTCCTGTAGAGGGACAGGCCCGACTTAATCCTTCGCCCAGTCGACCGTGGTAGTCGCCGAGTCGACGACTAGCACTCGGCGCGAAGGGGCCGCCGCCGCCCTCGCGCGCGGCAGCGCTCGCCGAGGCTCCTCGCGCAGCGCCGCGATGGCGCTCCGCCGCCCCACGAGCCTCAAGCGGCTCGGCGTCGCCGGCGGCGCCGGCGTCGACGCCGACGACGTTGACGTCGGCGACGTCTTCGTCGTCGACGACGCCGACGTCTACGATGACGTCGCCATCATCGCCATCACCACCGACGTTTTCGTCGTCCGTCGCGATCGTCGTCGCCGTCATCACTTCCGTCGTCGTCGTCGTCGTGGTCGTCGTGGTCGTCCTCGTTGTCGCTGTCTTCGGCGTCGCCGTGTTCGTCGTCGACGTCGCGATCCACCTCAAGAGCAAGATGGCTTCGAGACCTGACCAGACGGCCTCCATAGTACCCTACAACCCTCCTCCCCCTGTTAAGGCTCCAGGATGTCGCCAGGAGGCTCCAACACGCCCCACACGAGACTATGGAAGACGAACATCAATGAACACGTACTTTGGACATGTTTGGTTTGCTTATAATGCCGTTTCAGTTGAATATTTGCTTTGGAAGCCCCCGAGAGCGCCAAGACGATAACTTGACCCCGAGCACGCCCACCGCTGGGGATCCAACCATGTCCAGCTGTGTGTAACGCAGCTGTGGGTATCATCCTCGGTGAACCTGTCTCTGGGGCCAAGACGCGTGTGACGGGTGTTCCAAAATTGGCACTGGTACGCCATGCGGGCGCTGCCACCAGAGCTGTCGGTGCAGCCCCATCTGAGGCCACGAAACGTGTGAGGGGTGCGCCGAAATGCGGGCGGAACTGCATGCGGACCCTGCCACTAGGGCCTTCGGCGGAGCACCTTATGGGGCCACGAAACGTGTGAGAGGTGCGCCGAAATGGAGGTGGAACTGCATGCGGACCCTGCCACGGGGGGCTTCGGTGGAGCACCCTATGGAGGCACGACACGTGCGAGGGGTGCGCCGACATGGGGATGGAACTGCATGCGGGCCCTGCCACTGGGGCCTTCGGCGGAACACCGTATGTGGCCACGAAATGTGTGAGGGGTGCGCCGACATGAGGGTGGAACTGCATGCGGAACTTGCCACTGGGGCCTTGGGTGGAGCTCTACGGGGCCACGAAACGTGTGAGGGGTGCGCCGACCTGGGGGTGGAACCGCATGCGGTCCCTGCCGCTGGGGCATTGGGCAGAGCACCCTAACGTGTGAGGGGTGCGCTGAAATGGGCGTGGAACTGCACGCGGACCCTGCCACTGGGGCCTTCGTCGGAGCACCCTACGTATGGGGCCGCGGAACGTGTGAGGGGTGCGCCGAAATGGGGATGGAACTGCACGCGGACCCTGCCACTGGGACCTTCGGCGGAGCTCCCTAGGGGGCCACGATCCTCGTGAGGGGTGTGCCGACATGGTGGACATGCGCCGAGCAGAAGCAGGAATGGGAGGAGCAGGGGGAGGAGGGAGGGGGTAGAGGTACGAGGTGAGACGCGTGAGACGCGGGGCGCTGTCTCTTCAAAACGAGGACCCAGCACCAAAGGATGGTTGGGAACAACTGCACCCCCCCACAACGTCGTCAGACCCCTCAAAAACTCCAACGCAACCTCAATACTGGAAACAACGCCTCAAGATGGCGGAGAGCTTAGGACAACTTCGGGAAGTTGGGAACCATTTCGGGAAAGCTTGGTGGAACCGTCGCGACTATAACTGCCCCAAGATGCCCCAAACGCCCCTTCACAGGCCGCTCAAAATGGTCCCAGGGCGCCCCCCAGACATATCAAACAAGCCTCCGAATGGAACACCCAATGCGCCTGTGCCTGCAAGAGAGAGAGAGAGAGGAAAGATGAGGGAGGAAGAGGAGGAGGAATGATGACGGACGAGGAGACCAAAGCCGAATGAAAGGAGCGTGTGTGTGAGGCAGACCCGCGCCAGTTCAGAGAAGGCGCTAAACTGGAGGGAGGCTACACTCCTGCACCACATCCTCCCTCGGACGCGCTGCTGCGCTGGCCTGGTGGCGGGGCTTGCCGCGGGCAGCCGGTGTCCAATCTCCCCTCAGTTGCGCTAGACCCACGCAGGAGGATCGACCTGGTAAGATCGCTGCAGGCTGTCAGGCTGGCCCGCGGGAGGTGCCAGAACAGCAGACTGCTCCACGGAGGGCGTGAGGAGGACGAAGACGCCATCGTGGGGCGGCACCGCTGCAGCTCGGAGCGCCCCCTCGACGACACCGCACCCGGCGTGCGCCCAGAGGTCGCGGCAGCCTGCGCGTGCCGGCAGGCCGAGCGCGGCGAGCTCGACCGTGATGTTGACGGGCGCCTCGGCGATGTTGACGAGCAGTGCCGCCACCGCGCCCCCCGGCTGTGGCTTGGCCCACACCTGCCACTCTGGCATGGCTAGGGGAAAAAAACGTGGCAGATACACAACAACTCGGAGGTCCGCGCAGATTCCTCGGATCGGCGCTGGGGCCCCCCGGCGGCGCCTCCGGCGCCGCCCCTGGCGCGCTCCGCGCGCCGGGGAGGGTCCGGCGCCGATCCGAGAAATCGGCGCGGACCTCCGAGGTTTTATGTTTACAGTGGGGGCGTTGACCTAAGGAACCCTAAATAAGGAACGAGGCCCCTTTTTCCCATAAGTTAAACTTCGATTCCCCATGGAAACTTAAGGAAAACCCAAGGCAAACTGTAAAACAATTAAGGAACACCGAGCCCCTCCCCAACGGAAAGGGTTCCTTCTTCAAGGCCCCGACTGTATGCCACTTTTTGTTCCCCTCATGGTGCACGGAGCGGTGACGGCACCAGCGGCGCCGATCTCGCAGACGGCCTCGAAGTACCTGCTGGAGTTGGCCACGAGGCGCCCGGGGTGCCCCGCCCAGGTCTGGCTCACCCCGAGGGCCTCTCGGTTGGCAATGATGTGCCACACTGCGTCCACCTTCTGCGAGTCCGAGAGATCGAAGCCGAGGATGAGCGGAGAAGACGTGACACACCATGCCGCGAAGTGCGTACGAGCCTCGGCCTCGCTCAGCCTCACGCCCACCTCCAGCATGTCCGGATAGGCCCAACAGCCAGGGCGCGAGAGTGGGGAAGCTCCCAGATACGGCACCAGGCGATTGAGATTGTACATCGTCGAGAGGAACTGCGGCGCAATGTCGTCAGAGACGCGATAGAAGGAGAAGGGGCAAGTGTTGTTGATCATCTCCAACCAAGCTGTCGATGGAATCGCATCATGTTTGGGCTGAGATCCGGGCGGGCCGTTGCCACACGACTCAACCATGAGAGTCTTGCCAAGAGACTCGAATTCGCGCAGCCACTCAGTCATGTCTCTCTGGTTGCCACACGAATCAATCTTCACAGAATCATAACCTAATTTAACAGTGAGGTTTGCATCCTCTGCATAATGTGTCGGCTGTCCGTGCTCGTGGCAAAAGCAGTTGTTGACATAGAAGCCCACTTGCAAGCCTCTCATGTGGCCATAACTGACCATGCCCTCCATGTCTGGGAAAAGTTCTGTGTTTATGATCGCCATGCCTGTATCAGGGTCGTGGAATGACTCGCCCTTCGCGTCACACACTTGCCAGCAGTCGTCCAAACCCAAGTCGCTGTAGCCGAGGTCCAGAAGGCTTGTTTGGACACCATCGACGGCCCGCTTCGCCATCAAGGCGTCCATCTGCTGCTCAATGATTTCCTGGCTCACGCTGCACTGGAAAACGTTCCACGAACGCCAGCCCATTGGTGGAGACTGCGGCCTGGCAACGCCGCCGCTGAGCTTTCCAGGTGCGCCAACAAAATGGAACGCTGCCCAGAACACCGGCAATGTGCGCAGGGCGGTCATGGCGCCAGTCAAGCCACGTCACAAACGTGTGGCTCCTCTGCTTTCAAACTCTGCCTTGACATGGCAGCTTGATTCAGAACGGACAACGGACAATAATGATAACACCATCATCATTCGTAACAAGGCTGACAAAAAGACGAGGAGCCATGCCGGAATGGCCAGAAAAGTGAGCAAGACGAGGACGTATCGGGGAGGTGGACATCCATGGGGCCGTGCTGGGGGGCAATAAATCTGGCAAGGGGAAACGGCAAATATCATTCAAGCACCTCGAGACATGCACGGAGTCCCACCAGCCCTTTGGGCGTGAGTGGTTTAGAGAGCCCGCTCTGTCCTCAACCCCCCTTCTTCCCCTTCGGGGAGGGGTTTACCCCTCCCCCTACCCCCTCCCCCTGGACCTGGAGAGGGCGGGCCGAGCGTGGTCAGGGGGGTCTTTTTTGACTCCTGGAAGGGCCAAAAAACGACGACCCTCACGAGGATTCTGGCCCCGACGGGGGGAACCACTTTGGCCCCTCTGCTCTTCTTGAAAGCCAAAATCATTGATTTTACTACGGTTTTGGCCTCATGTTTTCTGGCTTCGTCCTTCATAGCAAAATCATTGCTTTTACGAAGGTTTTGGGCTCATTTTGTTCTTTTCAGGGGGCAGCTCTCATTGGCGCTTCCGAGGAGGTCGCAAGAGGCCCCAAGATGGCCTCCAGAGGCTCCCAGGAGGCTCCCAAGAGGCGTCCTAGAGGCCCCCCAGAGGCGCCCCAGCGGTCCCAAGAGGCCGCCAAGAGGCCCCCAAGAGGCCCCCCAGAGGCCCCAAGAGGCCCCAAGAGGCCCCCAAGAGGCCCCCCCAGAGGCTCCCAAGAGGCTCCCAAGAGGCCCCAAGAGGCTCCCAGAGTCCCCCAAGAGGCCCCACGAGGAGCCCGAACGACTCACACCAGGACGAGGGGCCCGAACGACTCACACCACGATTAGCCCAAACGACTGCTACTGCTACTGCTACTGGTACTGCTACTTCTAGAACGACTCACACCAGGACGAGGGGCCCGAACGACTCACACCACGATTATCCCGAACGACTGCTACTGCTACTGCTACTGGTACTGCTACTGCTAGTGCTATTCCTCGTACTGCTTCTCCTACTACCACTACCACTACTCGTACTACTACTGCTACTACTACTACTACTACTACTGCTACTACTACTACTACTACTACTACTACTACTGACTACTACTACTACTACTACTGCTACTACTACTACGCTACTACTACTACTACTACTACTACTACTACTACTATTACTACTATTACTACTACTACTACTACTACTACTACTACTACTACTACTACTACTACTACTACTACTACTACTACTACTTGTACGTGTACTACTACTGGTATTGATACTGGTACTACGACGATTTCTACTTCCACTATACCTGGAGTTACTACTACGACATCTCGGCGTACTCATGGCACCACTCCATCTGCTACACCTATACCTGCTCCCACTACTATGACTACGACTATTACTACTACTCATACTGCGACTCCTCCTACGACCACACCAACTAATCCTACTACTACTAGAATCCCACCAGCCCTTTGGGCGTGAGTGGTTTAGAGAGCTCCCTCTGTCCTCAACCCCCCTTCTTCCCCTTCGGGGAGGGGTTTACCCCTCCCCCTACCCCCTCCCCCTGGACCTGGAGAGGGCGCCCCGCGGGTCGTTGGAGGGGTCTTTTTCGATTCCTGGGAGGGCCAAACAACGACGACCCTCACGAGGATTCTGGCCCCGAGGGGGGGGGGGGGGGAGTTTGGTCCCTGAACTCGTCGTTGAAGTAAAAAAACATTGATTGTACTACGGTTTTGGCACCATTTTGGCCTTCTGAGGGGGTCGCGTTCCTCGTCCTTCTTAGCAAAATCATTGATGTTACTACGGTTTTGGCCTGATTTTGTCATTCCCAGTGGTCAGCGCTTATTAGCGCTTCTGAGGAGGTCGCAAGAGGCCCCAAGATAGCCCCAAGAGGCCCCCAGGAGGCTCCCAAGAGGCCCCCAGGAGGCCCCCAAGTTGCCCCCAGAGGCCCCTAGAGGTCCCCAAGAGGCTCCCCAGAGGCCCCCAAGAGGCCCCAAGAGGCCCCCCAAGAGGCCCCCCAAGAGGCCCCCAAGACGCCCCCAAGAGGCCGCCAAAGACGCCCCCAGAGCTCCAAGAGGCCCCCAACAGGCCCACCGAGGAGCCCGAACGACTCACACCAGGACGAGAGACCCCAACGACTCACACCACGAGGAGCCCGAACGAGTCACACCACAAGGAAGGGCCCGAACGCCTCACACCAAGACGAGGCGCCCGAACGACTCACACCACGAGGAGCCCGAACGACTCACACCACGACGAGGGCAAGCGGACACACGCCTGACAAACACGACTGTCGGCATGCTTCGCAAGAGTTGCTGTGTTGAGATGGGCTGGTGGGGATACGCGAAGCGTGAAGAATTTTGAATAGTGGGACTGCTCTTGAGGCGTTGTGGGGGGCAAGAGAGGGGGCCTCGAACGAGTGGTAGGTCGGGCCTGTCCCCTACAGGGGGATTTTGGGCGAACAATGAGAATACCCGAAACCATACGCCCCAAATGCTCAAACATAAAAACAAAAACTCGTCCCAAGACTATTTGTTCAACGATTCATGAGTATTCCTCCTGTAGAGGGACAGGCCCGATTTGAAAAGAGTGAGGGAGGAGGGCAGAGAGAAGAACGAGGATGGCTGCAGAAGAAGGATGGTGCAACAACAGGGAGGACGCAAGAGGGAGGAGGACGTACGATGGGGGAATGAGAATGCAGGGGGGAAGAGGATGGAAGATTACCGCGAGAAGAGAGGGAGGGAGGGCGGACGAACGGGAAGTGAGACGACTCTATGACGGGGGCAATGACGATAACAACTGTGGGGAGGAGGAGGGATCTCGAAAAGAGAAATGAGGACGATGGATAGGAGAACGCGGGGGGACACGGGACAATGAAGTACGGCTGTACATTATGGGGAGGGCTTCCAAGAACTTCGAGGAGCAGGGCTGAGGATTGAGGGAAAGAGGGGTGTGACATATATCTCTATGCATGTACATTTAGGTCGGGTATGCCCTCCCTACAATGGGATGTGGATCAACAGTATCCAACACATGCCCAAACATAGCCAACACAAACCCACGCCATCGTGCCCAGACTATTGTTTTACTATGTTTGAGTATTCATCCTGCAGAAGGACACGCCCGACTTAATGTACACGTATGTTGACACATGGTCATGATGAGGTAGCACATGCGAGAGCGGGCAACAGAGGGACCAGCGAGACCGACACAAGGAGGAGCGGGCTTCCTCCCGCAAACCCTGGCCCTCCCCCTCCCTCTCCTTCCCCTCCTCCTCCTCCTCCTCCTCCTCCTCCTCCTCCCCCTCATCCCCCTCCTCCTCCTCCTCCTCCTCCTCCTCCACCTCCTCCTCCTCCTCTCCTCCCTTGCCTACTAATCCTCCTTCTTCTTCGCCCTCCTCCTCCTCCTCCTCCTCCTCCTCCTCCTCTCCCTCCTCCTCCTGTTCCTCCTGTTCCTCCTGTTCCTCCTCCTCTCCTCCTCCCTCCTCCTCCTCCTCCTCCTCCTCCTCCTCCTCTCCTCCTCCCTCTCCCCTCCTCCTCTCCTCCTCCTCCTCCTCCTCCTCCTCCTCCTCCTCCTCCTCCTCCTCCTCCTCTCCTCCTCCTCGTCTCCTCCTCCTCCTCCTCCTCCTCCTTCTCCTCCTCCTCCTCCTCCTCCTCCTCCTCCTCCTCCTCCTCCTCCTCCTCCTCCTCCTCCTCCTCCTCTCGTCGTCGTCCTGAAGACGACCTGTTTTTTTGAAGCCCAGGGTGCCCCACCGTCGCTGGCCCCAGTGGTGGTTTCCGCCACCACCCCTGGGTGACAAAAAGTTCCCCTCTGAAGAGGGGCACCTTGGACTCTCTCTCTCTCTCTCTTCTCTTCTCGCTCTTTCTTTCTCTCTCTCTCTCTCTCTCACTTTATGGGCGTCCGATCCTCCTCCTCCTCCTCCTCCTCCTTTCTTCTCCTCCTCCTCCTCCTCCTCCTCCTCCTCCCCGTCCTCCTCCTCCTCCTCCTCCCCTCCTCCTCCTCCTCCTCCTCCTCCTCCTCCTCCTGCTCCTGCTCCTTCTCCTCATCGTCGTCCTGAAGACGACCTGTTTTTTGAAGCCCAGGGTGCCCCACCGTCGCTGGCCCCAGTGGTGGTTTCCGCCACCACCCCTGGGTGACAAAAAGTTCCCCTCTGAAGAGGGGCACCTTGGACTCTCTCTCTCTCTCTCTTTCTTTTTTTCTCTCTCTCTCTCTCTCTCTCTCTCTCTCTCCCCCCTTATGGGGGGCGTCCAATGCTCCTCCTCTCCTCCTCCTCCTCCTCCTCCTCCTCCTCCTCCTCCATCTCTCCTCCTCCTCCTCCTCCTCCTCCTCCTCCTCCTCCTCCCTTCCTCCTCCTCCTCCTCCTCCTCTCCTCCCCTCCTCCTCCTCTACTTTCCTTGCCCTCCTCCCCCTCCTCCTCCTCCTCCTCGTCCTCCCCCCCTCCTCCTCCTCCTCCTCCTCCTCCTCCTCCTCCTCCTCCTCCTCCTCCTCCTCCTCTCCCTCCACCATTTCCTCCTCTTTCGTAGGCCTCTCATGTGACCCTCTTAGGGCTGTCTTGTGGCCTCGCTGCGAACCCTCGGGCCTACGAAGGGCCACCTGTGACCCCCTTGGGCCTCCGTGGGGCCGTGTTGGAGCCCTCTTCGGACATCTCGGGGCGCCTTGGTTCCTCTTGGGGCCGCGCGGGCTCCTCCAGCCCCAAATCTAGAGGCCTCCTGGATGGGGTCGGAGTGGACAAGGTCGGAGGATCTCGCCGCATCGCCGATACATCGCCAATATATCGTCAATGCATCGGCGATGCACTGGCGACGTCGGCGGTGCATCGGCGACGTCGGCGTGGAGAAAATTGGGCCCCACATCGAGCCGCATCGCCGATGCATCGACGATGCATCGGCGATGCGGCTCGATCCTCCGACCCCAACTATTCCGACCTCATTTAGGCGGCCTAGAAAATCTCTGGCGTTCTTGCTCTGGGGCCCATCGGGCCCTGGAACCATCAACATCAGATCCGGGGCGAAACACCGTCCCAAGGAAGAGGTTGGGCCCTCTGTGGCCGCGCATTGAAAACGTGCGCCGACTCCTTCCGGGGTTGTCCGGCGTGTGTGAAAGGCCCCCCCCCCATAATCCACCCCCGTGAAACCCAAACTGCTAATTTGACACCCCATCCCCCTCCCTCTCTGGGCCTGGGACGGCTTCCCCGGGGGACGCGTCATGTGGGGATCCGAACTCTTCAGGGGCGTCTTGGCGGCTCCGAGATGGGCTTTCTTACGGTCTTGCGGTTCTTTGAAGTCTCCAGGACGGATAAGTTGGCTCCAGAAGACCCACATACTGCTTCCTCGCGCTCCCAAGACGGTCCATCTCCACCCAATCCGACTCACGATGGCCTCAGTATGGTCCACAAGGCCTCCAAGACCGCCCATTTGAGCTCTCAGGGGACGGCCGAGAGGGCTCTAAGAGGCTAAAATCATGGATCCCCACTGCATGCTATGCATATAAATCTGTCTCGCTCTGTTGCGTTTTGTCGTGCTTCCGACGCTCCGAGCTGGCCCTAGACGCCCTCAAGATCGCTCCCAGACGACCCAAGAGGCTCCCAAGAGCGCCCCAAGACGGCCCAAGAGGACCCCAAGACGGCCCTAGAAACATCAAAGACGCTCCAAGAGGGGCCAAGAAGGACCTGAGGGTGGGAGCACGAACTGACAGTTCGAGCGTTTAGCTTCAAGAGGCCACCAGGAGGCCCCAAGATACGCCCACGAAGCGCCAAAGAAGTCCGAACAAGTTCCGAAGAGGCCCACAAAAAACTCCAAGAGTACCCCCAAGAGGATTCAAAGAGTCCACGATCATGAGCCACGCCCCCGTCTTCAGCGGCGATGCTTCAAACTAAACTCTGGACACATTTTGGCTTGAGGCTAAGGAGCTTAAGCGCGTGCCCTATACTTGTTATCTGCCTTGGGTCAAGGGGGGGCGGGAGTCCGAAAAACATGTGCGCAATGAACAATGACAGCAGGGCAAGCGACTGCTCAACTGTCAGACGAATTCTGGGGACAGACGAGGTCCCCCGAAGATGCAATGTAAGTGAGGCCACGGTTGAATCAGACATCTCTGAGATCCAGAGGTTCTGGAAGACACATCGGGCGCCGCGGCATGCTCCAGCATTCCAGAACGCTCTGAAGCGATGTATCCCTGTCATAGCCCCGTCCGGCTACTCCCTCCTTGCGGCAATCAATTCTCAATTTTGATCTTGAGCAACAATTGTCGCAAACTTGGGGGCATGAAGACCGGAACTCCCGACTGTGTGAAATATCCAGCTGGACCGTGAATCTGTTGCAAAATTCGGGAATGCACGATTGGGGGGCGTCCATCCTCGATAGGTCGATAGGGGTGCGTCCGAATAGCCCCTCAGGAATGTATCCCTGAGCTCCGTTTCTTTTCCGAGAGGAAGACTCGGGGAACCTTGGGGACTGAGGGTGATGAATCTTCTGCGATTTCACCTGTGGCGGTGGATGGGACCAGCAGGAGTCCAGAATTGTTATATCGATGTACCCATCAATGAATACAAGAACCATCGCGCGAGCTTCGCGCGCGCTCAATTTTTCTGGAATCCCAGCTCCCAGTGAAATGCAGACGGTTGGGCTATGACTTTGGATATGACTTCAGCCCGAAGATTCCCCTCCCTAGCCTGGCCGCTGTTCACTCCTGGCCCTACCCAGATGGCGATGCTGAGGGTATGAATGTTGAGGGTTACGGGACTGATGATGGTTTGGATGACTATGACTATGACTATGTAAATCGTATGATGATAATCGTTTCATGATGATGTCGACGATGATGCGCATGACGACGATGAGGGTCATGACAAGCATCAGGGCGGGAATCGGGGCGAGAATCAGGGCGATGATGGCGATGAAGACGATACATACCGCGATGATGGTACTACTGGCAATGCGCTGGATGATGACGTTGGAAATGAACATGGTGATAATAATGAACATGCGGACGATGACGACGATGAAAGGGGTATAGGGACGACAATTACCACAAAGGCGGTGGCGATGATGAACTTGCCCTTGCTCATGACATGGATACGTTTGACGAAGCGTATGATGATGATGTCTATGGGTGGGCTGTGATTTCGGATGTGACTGCAGCCTAACGACGTTAAATGCATACGTTGTGTAGAGCCCTTCCCGGAGCACGAAGCTACCCAAAAGGACGACGAAGACGACGAGGAGAGACCTCGAATTCGAGGATAGGGAGAGAAAATCAAGAGCAAGATAGCGACAACGACGAGGGCAGAAAATGGGGAAAGAAGGAAGGAGGAGGAAGAGTAGGAGGAGAAAGAGAGTGGCAGAGACGGCAGGCCATGCAAGAGCGGATGAGCAAAAAGAAGGATAAGGACGGAATGAGGGAGAAAAACGACGTGGACCAGGGTGGCGAGGAGGAAGGGAACGAGGAGGATGGAGGCAAAGGAGAAGAGGGGAGGAGGGAGGGGGGAATACGGAGGGGGCAGGACGACGTCGAGGAGGAGACGCGTTTGGATGCTGGGGGATGCTGCGGGAGGGTACTACACACAACCCCTTGTAAATATGTGTAGATATACATACATACATACATACATACATGCATACATACATTCATGCATACAGACAGACAGACAGACAGGCATGCATAAATATATACATGCATGCATACATAACTACAGACATACAGACACGCAGGCAGACCTACCTAACTACATGCATACAGTCAAACTCGCAAACATACAGAAAGCACGTACATATATACAAGCATGCACACATACACATACACAAACACATGCATGCACACATGCGCACATCCAAACTTACAGACTGGCATGCAAACATATAACGCAACCAGCTGCAAACATACATACATGCATGCGTGCATGCGTACATACATACATACAAACATGCCGACCGCCCTCCAGTACGGACATACACATGCGCAAACACAAACATACATGCATACATACTTACATAAACACATGCATATATACAAACGTGTGTGTATACATATACATATCCATATACATCCATACATAGATATGCATGCATCCATACATACATAAATACTTGCATACGTACATTCATACACGCATGCAGTTACGCATGTCTGCATATGTACACATATACAGGTACGCATACATGCACGCTGTCTCCAGATGTACATGACGTGCTGTACCTGTTCGGCCTCATTCAAAATCTCTCTGATTTGGGCGACGTCAGCTTCCACGTTCTGTTGACGAACCTGTGCGCCTCTATTCGACTCGTATGCGTTCTAATCCCCGCCAACACGGATGCTGTCTGCGACACCCGACATTACCGTAGTCTGCTGGGCCGTGCGAAGTGACGCTGGAAGAAGGTCTGTTCCTGAGCCTCCGTGGCAGTGCGGCTCCAGGATGAGGAGGAGGAGGAGGAGGAGGTAGAGGAGGGGTGGGTGGGTGGGTGGGTGGGTGAGGGGGAGGCGAGAGGAAGCTGAGGTGGGAGGGAACGGAGGGGAGGCGAGAAAGGAGGAGGAAGAGGAGGAGGATGAGGACGAGGAGGCAGGGGAGAGGAAGGGGGGGGAAATGAGAAAGGGAAGGAGACGGAGAGAAGGAAAGCTGAGGAATCTGAAGCACGAGGAGGCGGGAGCAGGAGCGCGCACGCAGCCACGGAGGGCGGGGGCGATGACAGACGTCTCCATGCAGATAGGGTTAGGTTGGGCATGTCCCCCGCAAGAATGGGCCCCAGGGGCCGACACGCAGGAGAAGCGCAAAGAGTGAGAACAGACAACATCGCCGGAAACACCAGAGCAGCGGAACGCACCTCGGACCGCTGGCAACCATCAAGTGCTGCTTGATGCTCGGCCTCGCGCGCACCCGTGCGTCGCCCCCCGGCGGCCTCTGGACCCGCCAAGAGAAGCCCCAACTGGGCCCCCACGGACGGCTAACGGAGAACACGTGATTAACTGAGATCCCTCCAGAGCTGGCGTTGTTCTTAACCTTCGTGCCAGCTGCCGTTTTCTCCCCTGGAGGAGGTGGAAGAGGGGGAGCCAGCACAGATCCAATGGAATCCATGCGGACCTCCGCAAGTTCACGTTCGTGTTTATGTACCCCAAAGCATGCTTGCACTCAGGGGGCATTGCTTCTGCATGAGGCATACGATAGGTCCGGCGAGGATTTTCTGCATTGCCGCCCGTGGCCGCCTCGTGGCCGCCTCGTGCGCTGGGGGCGTCTGGCGAGGTTTCGCCACGTGGCTGCCCGTGGCCGCCCCGCGCGCCAGGTGGGTCCAGCGACGTTTCGCCAAGTTCTCTCTATACTAGGACGCCGGGGCCAATTGGGCTTACAACACATCCCTGCATGCGTGGGTGAAGTGGGACTCCGTGGCCAGGGCTCTGCACGTTGTTTGTTGTTTGCTGCTGTTTGCGGTTGTTGTTGTCGTCGTCCACCCCCGAGACCCCCCCCCGCGACCAACCCACGACCCAGCCCACGACCCACCCCGAAACCCACCCGGGGCCCAACCCGCGACCGAACTCTCACTCTTATCCGCAACTGCGGGGTGCCACAGACATGCGCATATACATGTACATCCCTATATGTATACAGATGTGTGTATATATAAACTATATGTATACACGTATACATATGTATATACAAATCGATACATCAATAATTAGGTCGGGCGTGCCCCCTACAGGCGGATTTTGGGTGACAAATTGAACACATCAAAAACCTAAATAGTCAAAGAAAACGCCGCAAATCGTCCCCAGACCATTCTTGTACTACTTTTGATGATTCCCCCTGTAGAGGGACAGGCCCGACTTCTTATCATCCCTCTCGGGGGGAAAGTGGGAGGGGCAGGTCGGCGGCGGCAAAGACGACGAGGGGCGCGGCTGAGGCCGCCGACGCGGAGAGCTCGCGGTCGAGCTGCAGCTGCCGCTGGCGCAGCTGGCGGCGCAAGCGCAGGAGGCGCGCCTGGGCCTCTGCCTCGGGAGGGGGAGGGGGAGGAGGGAGGGAGGGGGGGAGGAGAGGAAAAACTGGAATTCCAAGAATGAAAACTTTGGGTGACCCCAAAAAAGGGGGCCCAGCTGAAAGGGGGTGGTGCGATAGGTTTGGGGCAGTTGTGTTGCAGGTGTACTGCTCCGGAGAATTGTATTGCATTGTATTGCAAGTAATGTATTGCACGCGAACATGCATCAACACATTTGCGGCCCAGAATGTATTGCACACCTCAAATGTATTGCAACCCCACGAATCTATTGCACCAAATCTATTGCACCACCCCCTTGTCGCTGGACTCCCTTTAGGGTCAACCCGAGGGAAAGAAGGGGAGGAGAGAGGGGGGGGAGGAGGAAAAACCGGGAATCCAAGAATGGAAACCCAGAACTCTGGAGATATGGGTTGTCGATCACCCAACTCCGTTTCCCCGTCGAGAATCTCGAAATCCAAAGCTCAGGGTTTTTCATGGGAGATGCCTTCGGAACCTGGAACTCCTGAGTTCCGGGACTTCCGGCGTTTCGACTCTGGGCGGAGGGGTGTCTGGCTCCGGACCTCTGCTTGATGCGACTGTGTGCAGCAGTGCGTCCTAGGAGGGAGACTCCACCTGCATGAAACAGGCGCCCCAAACAGCCAAGATCTTACTCCATGGGGGGGTCGGGGGGGGGTGCGAGGTCCCGCGCCAATCGGCAAAACAATGAATAAGAAAACGAACGCAAGGCTATCTTGAGGGCATCCTGGGTTCATCTTGGGCCGTCTTAGATGCATCTTGGGGCCATCTTGGGCTCTCTTGGGGCCATCTTGGCCGTTTTGGAAGCAACTTGGGGACATCTTGGGCCATCTTGGGGGCCATCTTCGGCGCCTGCGCGGACCTCCGAAAGGATATGCTTATGCTGAGTTGTCTCCTCCGAAGCGGGCGGCAACAATGTCTGCATCTGTCGGGCAGCAAGATCCTCTCCCAAGAGTGCACGATGCTGGGTGCGATGGGCTTCGCGGGAAGGAGGCTATTGTCCCCCCCTCGAATCTTCCTGGGGGCGGGAGCATGTACTCCCTCGGATAGCCTTTTCCAAACTTGCGGGAAACTGATGATCAAGGCAATTGCCTTGTCGCTTCCGGTACCTCAAGATGGCTCCTAGATGACCCGAGAAAGCCCTGAGAAATGGAGACTCCGAGAGGGAACATTACAGCCTCCAGAGGGGCGATGCTAGCTGAGTTCTTCTTTCTTCGACCGATTCTTCAAGGTGGCCCCAAGAGGACCCGAACTGCTCCAAAGAGAGCTCCAAGAGAGCCCAACCGCGTCCCAAATGGCAACAATAGGGCCCAGAAAAATCCGAGGATGCATTACTGGGTGATTCCTGGGTCCACTCGGAAAGGTCCTCCTCCTCCTCCTCCTCGTCCTCCTCCTCCTCCTCCTCCTCCTCCCCCCCTCCTCATCTTCGTCCTCCTCCTCCTTCTTCTCCTCCTCCTCCTCGTCTTCCTCCTCCTCCCTCCTCCTCTTCCTCCTCCTCCTCCTCCTGGGCCTTCGGTTCGACGGCTGCCCCCACCCATCTTTGTTCTCCTTCTGTGCTGCCCTGATCAACGCAACTCGCCTGGGCATCGCCTGTGCATGGGCTGGCTGGGCCACGCGAAGCGTCCAGGATGACCCCAACACAATGCTTCGCGCGGCCAGTGTCTAGGCTTGCAAAAGAAGGGGGGGGGGGAGGCACGGAAAAAAAGTATGGGGGAAACGGGGAAAGGGACGAACACGCTTGGGCCTGTGCCCTTTCCGTCTGCTCCCTGCCGTGATGTTCTCCGCGCTCCCCTTCCCCCCTTCGACCCCTCGCTGCCCTTCGTTTCTTTCCTCCTGCCTCAAGAATGCGGACGCGGACACAGGACACCCTCGCAATCCGCCGGCTCCCTTGTGGGGCCCCACCAGGCTGTAGGAGCGAGGTTCGCAGTTTCCTGTACCAGTTGTAGCTTGTAGTTTCCAGTGTTACAGTTCTGCTTCTTGCTGGTTACTGTAACTAATTGACTTATTGCTGGTTACTGTAACTAGTTGATTGACCGCGCGAGGGGGGGGAGGCCCAAACCGGCTTTTTAGCACCCCCTGGGCGCGTTGTCTGAATTGCTGGGGGGGCTCGAAATCGACACCCCTCACGCAGATCCGCGGGGTCAGGTCCAAAAACACAGGGGAGTTGCCACATTTCTGAAATTCGGTGCCACCCCTCACGCAGATCCGCGGGGTCAGGGTCCAAAAACACAGAGGATTTGCCACATTTCTGAAATTCGGCGCCACCCCTCACGCAGATCCGCGGGGACAGGGTCCAAAAACACATGGGATTTGCCACATTTCTCAAATTCGGTGCCACCCCTCACGCAGATCCGCGGGGTCAGGGTCCAAAAACATAGGGTTTGCAACATTTCTGAAATTCGGTGCCACCCCTCACGCAGATCCGCCGGGTCAGGGTCCAAAAACACAGGGGATTCGCAACATTTCTGAAATTCGGTGCCCCCCCTCACGCAGATCCGCGGGGTCAGGGTCCAAAAACACAAGGGAGTTGCCACATTTCTGAAATTCGGTGCCACCCCTCACGCAGATCCGCGGGGTCAGGGTCCAAAAACACAGGGGATTTGCCACATTTCTGAAATTCGGTGCCACCCCTCACGCAGATCCGCGGGGTCAGGGTCCAAAAACACAGGGATTTGCCACATTTCTGAAATTCGGTGCCACCCCTCACGCAGATCCGCGGGGTCAGGGTCCAAAAACACAGGGGATTTGCCACATTTCTGAAATTCGGTGCCACCCTTCACGCACATCCATCGCAAGGCGTGGTAACCCAAACTGCGAGAACTCCCTCGGCCCTTTAATCGCAAGGTGTGGTAACCAAGCCCGTAAACCATACACGTCTTACCAATCGCCAGGTGTGGTAACCCCTCTTGTGATCAGTTGGTTTTGCTGATTGCGAATCGGCTTCGCATGAAACTTCGATACTGCTTCACGACAGCGCCAAGGCCTCATGACTTAGCTCTTCCATGGCCCATTCTCCCAGAGAGCCCTTACGGATAAACCTAATTCAGACCTCCCGTCCCCACGGTGCGGCTGGGCGAAGCCACCGCCCAACGCACGCAAGGAGGAACCCAACAAAAAAGCTCAGGCGAAAGGCCTGCGGTTCCGTGATGCGCGCGCGCGCCCCCGCTGTGACGTCTCCCTTCTCGTCCCGCCCGTCCCTCCCGTCGGGCCTCCCTCTCCTCGTGCCTCTCCTCTCCTCGCCCTCGCCCTCCTCTCCTCGTGCCCCTCGTGCCCTCCCCTCGCCTCGTGCCCTCCTCTCCTCGTGCCTCTCCTCTCCTCGCCCTCCTTTCTCCCTCCCTTCGGGCTCTCCCTCCCTTCGGGCTCTCCCTCGCTTCGGGCTCTTCGTTCTCGCCTCGAGCCCTGCTCGCCTCTCCCTCCCCTCGCCCGAGTCGGAGGTGGCCGGCTCTTCTCCCGGAGCTCGCTCCTCGTCCGCGGCCGCGGACGCGCGGTTGTACGTCTCGCTCATCTCCGTCTTAGGCGCGAAGACCTTAGAACACTGACTCGTATGCAAATGTCCGGGTTCCCTCGAGCACGATCGCGCGCGCGTGCCGTCAGGCAAACGTACCCATGTACACAGAGTGGGCGACAGAGGACGAAGGGGCAATGCTTGCACTTAGAGGTTCTTTCCCACTAGCCCTCTGGGCGTAGGTGGTCTAGGGCGGCTCCTTTTCCAATCCCCGTGGTCCCGTTCGGGGAAGGGCTTATCACAATTCCATATTGATATATACACCCCCCCCCCCCACCTTGGCCGGCGGCCAACCCGGAACCATGCCGACCCCATGCGGCCCCCCCCATCATCCCTGTCAGAAATCAATGCAAAACGCACTCTGCCTCCACATTTGGAACATGCTTTGCCAACACGATGCGCCCCCCCCCCGCCCACACACCATCCCTGCCCCCAAAAATACAAGATACATTTACACTCTGGGACAAAATCTTGAATCATGTTCGTGAGGCCCGCGAACACGTTGTATTGTTTGTCTCAGGGATGGCACGTCGCCTGCTGTGCGCAGGCAAGCCAGTCACAATGATGGGCATTGGTTTTCGACAAGGATGGCGGGGGCCGACATGTTTCCCGATGTGTGCTGTCACGCGCGCAGGCGCAGCTGACGCACCCTGCACGTGCCCCGAACGTGGCGCACCTGGCGCGGCTGGAGTGTGCGGCACACCCGGCGAACTCGGAGCACGTGGCGCATCTGGCGCATCAGGCGTGCCTGGCCCGCTCGGGCCCCAGGGGTGCCTGCCGCGCGTGGCGCCCCTGGCACGCGTGGCGCACCTCGCCCAAGCGTTGCGCACCTGGGGCCGGCTTTGGTTCCCAGGAGCTGTCCATCCAAAAACGACCGCTGATCATGCTCAGGCTCGGGTGTTACGTATGGGTTGGGAGGGCGGGTGGGGATGAGCTAGACGGCTTGCGGGCGGGTGGGCAGCTTGACCCCTCCCCCTATCCCCTCCCCTGGACCTGGACGGGGGGGGGGGTTCGCGAGCGGTCGGAGCGTCCAAGATTGCCCAAGACGGCCCAAGAGGGCCCCTGAGAGTCCCAAGGTGAGCTCGAAGATGGCGCACGATGCCTAAATATTGTTCCCAAGATGCTCCAAGAGGCCCCAAGAACCTTCCAAGACGGCTCAAAGAGGCGTCAGAGACCTCCCAGGAGGCCCCCACTAAGCCAAAATCCTTCAAACACCTAGGGGAAATCAGAGGAGAGGCCCAATACAGCCCCAAGACGGCCCACAGAGCGCCCGAGAGCGGCCCAAGAGCGCTCCAAGAAGGGTCCAGTAGGCGATGTTCGGTGCTCCCAAGGGGAGAAGCTGATTGAAACTCCTCTTTTGTGATCGATGCCCTCCAAGATGGCCCTAAGAGCGCCCCTGAAGCTCCCAAGAGCGGCCCAGGAGGGCCCCAAGATGCGCCCAGGAGGGCCCCAAGACGCGCCCAAGAGGCCTTGAAGAGGCTCCCAAGAGGCCCCCAACAGGCTTCAAGAGGACCTCCTCTTCCTCCCCCTCCTCCTCCTCCGACGACGATTCCTCCTCCATCCTCCCCCTTTTGAGGTATGTGACGGCGTCCCCCGCCCTTTGTTCTTCTGCATGCTCCCCCTCTTCCCTGATCGCCCCAACTCCCCTGGGCATCGTCTCCGGATGGGCCGGTGGGGATGTTTTTTTGGTCGCGGCCGCAAGCGAAGGCGCAGGCGGCGGGTCGGTAAGTCCGGGGTGCGGTCCTTACTAATTTACAGCGAGCAGCAAACTAGAGCGCGGGGTCAAACCTAAGCTGCCTAAGCCGCCGAGCTGCGCTGCGGTGAGCTGGGGGCGCCAGGGCCAGGAGGTCGGAAGCGGCCCACCATCACCGACATGCATCAAATTGCCAGGGCTGGTGGGGATTTTTTTTTTCTTACAGCCGCAGGCGGAAGCGCCAGCGGCAGGCGGTCACGGTCGGGCTGCGGCCGCGACTAAGGGGAGCGCGCGCGGGGCCGCGGTCAGGCGGCGGGCGGCAGCGACCCAGGGCGTCAGAGCCAACCTGCTGGTGGGGATGCGCGTAGCGTCAACACCTGAATTTCCGGAGCCGTCGGCTCGGCTGTCCCGGGCGCTCGCCGCGTGGGCGCCCGCGCCCTCTCGCGGGCGCCCCGTGCGGCGGGCGAGGTCCCCAGGTGGCGCCCCGTTGGCGCCCGTTGCCCGCCCCGCGGGCGCCCCGTGGGCGCCCCCGTGCGCACTTGCACGGCACAGCGCAAGCCATGCCGACGAGGATGGGGCAGGGGACCCCCCGCAGCGAGCCGCTCTTGGGAGAGCGCCCCTTCTTCAGGGCAAGAGGAGGGAGAGGGGGGCCCAAAGAAGGCTCGCGGCCAAAGCGGGGGGAGGTGCCGCATCGAGCCTAGGAACAATGCCCCCCCATTGGGGAGCAGCTCACGCCACACAGAGGACACAGCACGACTCACTCTCCAGATCGGTCGCACAGCACGGCGTTCACATCACCGTGCACACCACAGAGTCTGCGCTGCTCAGCGCTAGCATCGTATCTCGCACTGCCAATGGTATACAATATCGACCACACCACATAGCGCACGCCACATGGCTTGCACAACATAGCTCACGCCATACAGCTCGCAACACATAGCTTACACCATATGCCCTACACCACATCGTATAGACCATTAGCCAACACAAATGAACGTCAATCACCATAGCTGGCACCGCATGGCTTACACAACATAGCTTGCCCAGCATAGCTCACACCGCAATTTACACAGCAATATCATAGCTTACATCACATAACTTGCACAACATACCTTCCATCGCCACAATGCAATGACCCACTCTTTGGGGTCTAAGCTGGCGAATATGTCTTGCTATAAGATATACCCAGGCATAGTCGTCGAGGGCAGTTCAGCTCCCTCCCCGAAGGAAACTTAGTGGGAGAATATCCTCTTCCTGCCGTTCCCTGTCCTCCTCCTCGTCATCCTCGTCCTTGGCTTCCTCATCGTCGTTCTCTATCTCGCCGGCTCTCTCTCTCTCTCTCTCTCTCTCTCTCTATATATATACACATGCTTACACATGTAGATATGTATATGCAAGCGGTACGAGAGCGCCCAATACGTAACAAAAACGATGTGCAGGGTGTGCGTGTGTGCGTGTGATGTGTAGAGACTGTGGTATGTGTGGTCCGTGTGTGCGTCGTGTGCGTGTGGTGTGTGTTGTGTGTGCTATGTGAGTGATGGGTGGGTCATGTGTGCTGCGCGTGGTAATGTGTGTCAGGTGTGTTGTGTGTGAGCGTCGTGTGTGTGTTGCTTGTGTTGGGTGTGCTATGTAAAATGTGTGTGTGAAATGTGTGTGTGGGTGTTTGGATTGTGTGTGCATCCGTGTACGTTAGTGAGCTCTGGCGGTTGTAAGTGTTGGTTGTGTTCTTTGTGTGCATGCGCTGTGTGTGTGCTTTGTGCGGCGTGTGTAAGTTATGCGTGTCGTACGCCACGGCTCGACATTGACAGGATGTGTCAGGCGAAACTGCATGGTTTATATAAAAAAGCGTCGGCAAAGGGGCTCGGTGTTTGGAGCATGTCCCAAGCGACACATCAATGTTTGAAAAATCACATTCAAAATCAGTGAACGGCATTGTGGGTTTGACACTTTAATGTTCAAAAGTTCATTGTGGGTTTGTCACTTTTTTTCAGAATGGTGATGATGTCCCGAGCGAAACTGCGACATACGAAACGCTGCTTCAACCCATCGCATCTGAGCTATACTCCCCCTGACGCTCGTATGCAACATGCACCTATGTTTACACACATACATATAAACATCGGCAGGTATGTAGGTAGGTGTGTGCGTGCGTGTGGAGGTGTGTGTTGTGTTGTGTGCTGTGTGTCGTGCGTTGTGTTGTGTGTTGTGTGGTGCGTTGTGTGTTGTGTTGTTGTGGGTTGTGTGTTGTGTGATGTGGTGTGTATTGTGTGGTGTTGTGTGTTGTGTGTTGTGTTGTGTGTTGTGTTTCGAGTCTTGTGTTGTGCGTGTTGCGTGCTGCGTGTTGGGCGTTGTGGTGTGTGATGGGTGTTGTGTGTTGTGTGTTGTGTGTTGTCGTGTGGGTTGTGTGGTGTGTGGTATGTGTTGTGTTGTATGTGCGTTGTGTGGTGTGCGTTGTGCGCGTTGTGTAATGCTGTGCGTTGTGCGCTGTGCGTTGTGTTGTGTTGTGTGTGGTGTGTGTTGTGTTGTGAGCTGTGTGCTGTGTGGTGTGGTGGGTGCTGTGTGTTGTGTGGTGCGTGGTGTGTGGTGTGTGTTGTGTGGTGTGGTGTGTGGTGTGTGTTGTGTGGTGTGCGGTATGTCGTGTGTCATGTGCTGTGTGGTGTCTGTTATGTGTGTAGCGTGTTGTGTGTGTTGTGTGGTGTGCGCTGTGTGTGTTGTGTGGTGTGTGCTGTGCGTGTTGCGTGGTGCGTGCTGTGTGTGTTGTGTTATGTGTGTTGTGTTGTGTGTGTTGTGTGTTGTGTGTTGTGCGCTGTGTGTGTTGTGTGCTGTGCGCTGTGTGCTGTGTGCTGTGTGCTGTGTGCTGTGTTTGGTGTGATTTGTTTGTGTGCTGTGTGGTGTTCCGTGTGGTGTGTTGATGTGTGGTGTGTGTTGTGTGCGTGTGTGTTTTGTGTGGTGTGTGTGTGTGTGCTGTGCGTTGTTTATGTTGTGTGTTGTGTGGGGTGTGTGCTGTGTGTTGTGTGTTGTGGGTGTCTTGTGTTGCGTGGTGTGTGTTGTGAGTGTAGTGTGTGTTGTGTGGTGCATGGTGTGGTGTGTGGTTTGTGGTGTGTTGTGCGTAATGTGTGATGTGTACTGTGTGTGCTGTGCGTTGTGTGTGTTGTGTGTGTTTGGTGTGTGGTGTGTGCTGTGTGTTGTGTGTTGTGTGATGCGGGTTGTGTATTGTGTGCGCATTGTGTGGTGTGTGTTGTGTGTTTTGTGTTCGGTGTGTGCTGTGTGGTGCGTGTGTGTGTGTGTGTGTGTGTGTCCGCCACCGTGCCACGGATGTCTCAAGGGTTCCCGCATGCCTTGTAGAGCGTCTCTCGTAACTGTCAGGGCCCCGCTAAACTGTTCCCGAAGCCAGAGGCCTCGGAATGGGCCAGTCGAGTCCAGAAGGGGTCCCCAAGGTTGTTCAAGAGGCCCCCGAGACGGTCCAAGAGCACCCCAAGACGGCCTCAAGGCGGCCCATGTGGCCCCCGAGACGCCCCAAGAGGGTTCCAATACACCCCCCAAGGGGGCCCCGAGAGGCAACAATCAGGATGCCCCTTCAGCTTTCATAGAATTTGAGCGCTGTCGCTTCTTTCCAGCGTCCAACTTCCCACGTCCCAAGGCGGCCCGAGAGGCCCCCAAGAAGCCCCCAAGACGGCCACAAGAGACGCAGGAGGGCGAACACGAACTGATATTTCGAGCCCTCCAGCCCAAATGGGCTCAAGGACGGTAAGGCCAGCAAGGGTCCCACATTCGACCACGGACTCAGGGCACCCACCGTATCCGACCCAAACCCCGACTCCAAAGATAAAATACATGTGGTGCGGTAATCAGGGCACATTTAGCACGGAATTTCAGGCAACACATCGTGCGTACGCACTACAGCCAGGTCAACATCGTGTCACGCTTCATGGAGGAGGGGACCATTTGAAATGGCAATTTCAGTTTGCCAGTAGGAGGTCTCTGAAAGACCACTTGTCCTTCGACGATCCTGAATGCTGTTTTTGCCCACTTTATTCACGGCGCCGTGCTTCGCCCAGAGCGTGCTGAGGAACTCCGAATCCAAGAGATAGATGACCTGGCCAGGCAGAAGAAGGCAGGCTTGGGCCGATGGCGAACAACCTGCCCTAACCAGAACGGAATTCCCACCCGACAGGCTGCACCCATTCGCGATGCTGGTCCCCGCTCTATTCACGGAACAAGAAGCAACGGATCTCCATCAGACCCCCGAGGCTTGCTACGAGATGTCTTCAGAGGCCCTACGTAAGCACAATGAACTCTTCCAGACTTCCGACGCCCCCACCGACGCAGGAAGGTCCTCAATTTGCAGACAAATTTAGGAGAGACCGTGCCCAAGACTACGAGGGCATTGCCGCAGCTACTGCGCCGTGTAGGATACACAGAGCCACGATTTGTGTGCTGAACCTTCTTAGCACCAAGAAATGGTTCTGAGGTATCCCGCAAGTGAAGGAGCGACAGTCGACACAGTTTGACGTTGGCAACCAGCTCTTGTAGAGTATGCTGCACCGAATGGCCTGCCACATGGTGGCAGGCAAAATCGCCTGGATAGAGCACCCTCTCCCTCCCCACTGGCGCCCGAAGGCCTCAAACAACTTCTACTGGGAGCCCCTAAAGGCAACACGCTCAAATCCGGTTTGTTTCACAGCCGAGTTCGACCAGTGCGTGCACCAACATTCGGACCCGAGTGCGGTAGACAATGCTCCCAAACGGCTCACTGGTTTCAGAATGCCGACTCTTGCTGCTCGCCGACTCAGCGCTCGCAACAACGGAAAGTGCCCTCACCCCAAGGGCTCCCACATGGTCCACAAAGGAGAGACCTCCGAAGGGGATTTCAAAACACGTTGGAAGAAAACCTACCCACACACTATGTGTAGACACATCGCAGGAGCTATCTCGGAATCGATCTAAGCTCAGTGTGCCGACAAAAACGACTGTGATGCGATGGCCGAGGAAAATGACCCTGACTTGGTGCAGAGACTCTGTGATTTCTGAGTTCAAGAGGTGGGTGACGATACATGGACGCACATGAATTTGTGTACGCGACGGAAAAAGTGAGACGTGACCCCGAGCATCACAGGTTCAAACCTCGGATCCCACTCCGACTCCGACTCCTACCCCTGCTTGCGAACCTACTCCGGCTTGCGAACCGGCTCCAGCTCCTAAGGGCACCCCTTCTCCGGTTGCCTTCGGCCCCCAGCAGGAGGACGGCTTCTCATTCTTTATGCCTGCCTCTCTGGGGCAGAGAGGCTCCTTTTCATTGAGCACGGCAACCCTTGCCCATGTCTGCGTCCACCACCCTGCTGCAACTGCTCCTCCTCCTCTTCCTCCTTCTCCCGCCACTGCTTCCCTCCCACCTCATCCTCCGACGCCTCCGCTTCCGCCTTTTCCCTCCTGTCTCCCTCCCAGTGAGCTCGGCCGTGCTGAGGGAAGCTGCCAGACGCGGGTACAAAGCCTCGTAAACTTCGTGCGGCTGCCTCAACGGGCGCGCGGCAAGGGGGAGGAAGGTGAGGAGAGGAAAGGGAGGGAGATGGAAAGGGGGGGAGGGGCGGGGAGAAGGAAAGAGGAAAGAGTGGGAGGGCGAGGGGTGAAAGAGTGGGGGGGAGGTGGAGAGGTGGATTGCGAGGTCTGTTATGATCCGTCTAGGGGGGCGCCCGACCAGAATTACTGCGCGGGGGGATCCGAGCGTCATTGGTGCTCCCCCGGGTCGATGAAAGAATGCGGTCGCTTTCTTCGCCGATGCCATCATTCTGCTCGACAAGACAATCCTCCCAAGCCACGTCACGTCCGAGCGCGATACAGGGCGGGCTGCGACCAGATCAGAAAAGGTTGATGGATCTCGTGAACGGGGTCATCCC
The DNA here is from genome assembly GCA_963575745.1 of Prorocentrum cordatum. Lineage (NCBI taxonomy): Eukaryota > Dinophyceae > Prorocentrales > Prorocentraceae > Prorocentrum > Prorocentrum cordatum. The sequence goes on from CAUYUJ010017286.1 coordinate 51,914, forward strand.
TGTAACTTCAGCTCCAGGCAGGCTGTGCTGCCAAGCAACCTAGCGATCTCTCTCTCTCTCACACTCTCTCTCTCTCTCTCGATCACCCTCTCTGTAGCTACATAAGTACGCATGTATTTAGAGGCATACGCACTTACATATGCATATGTAGCTGCACATGTATTACACTTGTAGCATACATGCAATACTGCAAAAGCGCTTCGAGCCATGCACCTTGGTCCTTCACGTCTTGCATACCGGCAGAATGCGAGAGAGGTAACCTCAGGAGGTCTTCAGCTTTGCATTCCCGCCTGTCTCTCTCGGCGGGGAACAATTTCGCCCCTCCTCCTCCTGCTCCTCCTCCTCCTTCTAATCCTCTCCGTGGTCGTTATCGTAGTCGTGTTCGTCGTCGTCGCTGCGAATATTATTTCCCTCGATTGTTGGGCGAGCGGGGTAATGTTTTTTTTGGGGGTCCCTCTCCCAGGGAAGAGTCCATTTTGGGCGACCCTTCACGCGAGAGGATGTGTGAGCATCTTCTCATGAGGGATGCAATAAGGATCAGTGGTTGTGGTTGTAGTCGTGATTGTAGCCGTGGTTGTAATCGCAATCGCAGTCGTAAATCGTTGACCTCGAACTGTCGTCGTGGTCGTGGTCGTGGTCGTGGTCGTGGTCGTGGTCGTGGTCGTGGTCGTCGTCGTCGTCGTCGTCGTCGTCGTCGCGGCGGAGATGTTGCCCTCTACTGTTGGGCGGGCTGGATCAGGTTGGGTTTTTTCTCCAAGGAATAATGCTCCATTGGCTACCCTGCACGAATCAAGAGTGTGGCGCACGTTTCTTTTTCAGGGGATTGAAATATAGATCGTCTCATTCTTCGCCGAAGTCGGTGCTCACAATATCCTGCTTCGTATCGTCGTTGTCGTGGCTGTACGGCGGGTGTCGCGGAGAAGTAACTATTTCCCACTATGGATGGGACCCCAGTCCGTCAACAAGGTCGACGAGCGTATGATTTGTTCCCACCAGTTGGAGGGGGTTCGACAGATCTATTTCGGATAGTTCAACCGAAACAGCGATCGCTCTTGGATGCAGTTTTCGCCATCACCGCTATCATGTTGTTGTCCCTTATCCTTCCCTCATGTGTCCTCTTCCTCTTCCTCGGTCTCGCCAGAATTGCCCCGCGAGTCCTTCCCCGTCCTCATATTTGTTTGCGGAGGCTCCTCCGAGGCGAGCTTCTGAAGGACCTCGCGACACCCTTTTAGAGGCTCCTTGAGCGCCTCTGGAGACGTCTCTGGCGCCTTTTAGCAGCCTCTGGGGGGGTCCTCGGGTCACCATGCAGCCAACCATGGTCTAGAGTCACGGTCTGAATGCTTCCGGAGGGCGTCTTGGGGCAATTTTGGGTTGTAGGCAGTTTCTGAACCCTCTTGGGTCGCCTTGGGGCTCTCTTGAAGCGTCAGGCTGAATTTGTTGGTTGTCGGCGGTTTTCGGTGCCTCTCGGTCGTTCTCGGACGCCCGTAACAACGAATATTCGAGTGGCCGATAATCATGTAAAAACGACATGAAGATTACGTTTTTCTGCGTTTCGAGAACCTCTCGGGGGTGATGCTTGGCCGTCTTCGGGCGTCTGGCGGGGGTCTGAGGCCGCTAGAGGCCATCTTGGAGGTGTCCGCCGCCGACCTTGGCAGGGACTTCCGGGGGCCCAGAAATCTCGCAGGACCCTCTGAGGGGGCGTCCAAGAGCCCTGGACGCAAGGTCCGCACACCCGGGATCCATAAAAATAGTTGTAAGGGAATATGTGTATACCATTATCATAAAGAATGCTTCATTCAGACGCGTATGTGTCCATACGAAATTGGATGCAGGGAGGGAGGGGGACACACAGATGTGTATGTACATATATATATATAGAGAGAGAGAGAGGAGAGACCGAGAGAGAGAGAGAGAGAAACAAAGAGAGAGAGAGAGAGAGATGGAATCAGGCACACGACGACGCACACGCAGGCGGGAGGCCAGCGGGACGAGCAGGGAGCAAGGATGACCAATAACTCCTCCTCGCCCTCCTCCTCCTCCTCCTCCTCCTCCTCCTCCTCTCCTCCTCCTCCCCCTCCTCCTTATCCTCCTCCTCCTCCTCCTCCTCCTCCTCCTCCCTCTCATGGTTCCGCCAATTCTACCCCCTCCTTAACCGTCCCTCCTTCTCCTGCCTCCCAGTGACGGGGGGGGGGCCAGAGCCAACGCACCTCCCCGTCATGTTCCCGGTTGCCCTCCCATCCCAGCATCCCCGTCATATTCCCGGTTGCCCTGCCATCCCAGCATCGCTAGACCCGCCCCCATCCCCTCTGGGAAAAGCCGCGGCCTTGCTGGACGCCGCTTGCCTCTCGGGCTTCGCGGCATCCAGCCCCGCCTCGAGGGGGCAGGCTGGTGGCGCCAAGGAGACCCTCGACCACAGGGCATGGGGTAGAATCGGGGATGGACAGACCTCCCTTTAATACAACGTGGTTTAGTGAAAACGACCTGAGGCCCAAACCTGGCGGGCGCAGGCCTGGGAAATGACGGCCACGGCGCCCTCTCGATAACCGAAAACGGACAATTCACTGATCGACGTGCCACTGTTGGGGGTGCTGTCCACCCCCGACAGAAGAGGACGAACAAAAAGCTCTGGAGCCCACGCGAAGTCGTCATGGGCTCGGCGCCGGGCCTTCCGAGCGCGCCAGGGCCTGCGCGCCCGGCGCCGCTCCGAGGCGCGCGGACCTCCGAAAACTTACGCTCGCGCCGTTTTCTCTGTGTGCCTTGGGATCTTGTCCACTGGACTTTGGATATGGATTCTGGATTTTGGATTGGATTCTGGATTGGATTTGTGTTTCGGATGTCTTTGTGTTTTGGATTCCTGGATTGGCTCTGCCGTTTTCTTTGTGTGTGTGTTGGATTTCTTTGTGTTTTGGATTTCGGATTGGACGCACCCCTGGACACATCACTGGACCCTGGGATTTGTTTTTTGCGTCCGTGGCCCCCCTGGAGCGACCTCCGACCGAGCGGCCGCTGCGGACGCCCTGAGTGGAGCCCGCTCCATCGCTGCGGGCCGCGGCCGCAGACGAGCCGCAGGGCCGGACGGCCCGTCACCCGACGTCGCACGTCGCGCTCCGCGGTGCGCGATCCGCTTCGTGCCTCGCGCCCTCGCTCGGAGGGCACCACCTCTGGCCCAGACAGCCACGCGCGAAGCGTGGTGTTTTTCGGGTCCCTGGGGCTGACGCCCCTGCGGGGGGCGCACCGACATCGCTCGGAGACGGCCCTCAGATACCGATGCTGCCTGCTACTCCACAGGCATCTAGACCTCTCCAGGGATGCGCTCTGACCAGAACCTCGAAGCGGACCCAGACGTGGCGACGAGGGCCTCCCAAGAGGCCCGCAAAGGGGGGAACACGAGGCTCGAGTCTGGCGAAAGGGGGGGATAGCAAAGGGGGGGTTTGAACATCAGCTCACGTAGCTGATTTTCCCGGCGCCTCCCGGCGCCAGAGGCGGCTATGTATCGAGGAATGGGCCCCTCGGTGAGGCCGAAACCAGCTGCATGTAGCAAATTTCGTACCCCCCCCCCTTTCCCAATCTCCCCCTTTCGCCCGGCCCGAGAGGCAAGGGTAGTGGTACGGGCACCTCCCCCCCTCTCGGCGGCGAGGCCCCTGGTGGCAGTGAGAGGGGGCAGACCTTCTCGGAAGGTGGCGGGGCTTCGCAGAAGCCCTCTTGCCCTTTGTGGGCCGCGGAAACGGCAGGGCCGTTTATTCACCGTTTCCAAAACATGCCCCATGAAAATGGAAACGGCAAAAAACGGCGACCGGAAACGGCAAAAAAAATTGCTCCAGGATTGGAGCCGGAGGCGGAACCGGTAAACAAACGGCGTCGGAACCAGCAAAAAACGGCAAAACGGAACCGGAAAAAAAACGGCCCTGTCGTTTCCAGGGCCCTCTAAGCTCGTGCCTCCTGAGAAGCCTCGCACGCCTTCCGCGTGTCCCCCTACAGGCGGACCTTGGGCGAAAAATAAAAAAAACTTTAACACTACCCCGAACATGCCCAAACATACTCAAAACATCGTCCCCTGACAATTGTTTAAAACTATTTTCGAATATTCCCCCTGTAGAGGGACAGGCCCGACTTGTGGGGAAACCACAAGGTACCGATACCGCTCCCCCCGGACCTCTCCTGGGGTGCGTTCTGACCAGGCTGTCGAGGCGAATCCAGCGATGGCGACGAGGGCCTCCAAGGAGGCCCGAACAGGGGAACCGGGCGAGGGGGTAGAGGTATGGGTACCAATTCCTTCTCTGAACTTACGGGACGGCCCCTCGGAAGGCCCGAGGGCCTCCGCGAGAGCCCCCGCCGCCTGCCGAGAGGGGCTCCGCCCCCTCTCCGGCCTTCCCCCCCCCCACCGGGCTCGCCGCCGACCCGCGGAGCACCTGCCGCGGGGCGCGCCTGGACGCAACGTTTCCGCCGCCTCCGACCTGGAGGCCTCCCATGTGGAGGGGGCCCTGGGACACAGAAATTAATCGACACAAGCAACAGGATCCCCCATATTCTATTGCATTTTCTGGGCTCTTGTCTTCCCGCCACTTCCCATATCTTCCCACATGTTCTGGGGAATCGACGAGTAATTTTGTCCGTGTTTTTTCTTCCGCTCCTGACAGATGGGGTTCGAGTAGATGGGGTCGGAGGATCGCGACACATCGCCGAGGCACCGGCGATGTATCGGCGATGCATGCACCGGCGATGCACTGGCGACGTCGGCGTGGGGAGGCACGGGCTCCACATCGAGCCGCGTCGTCGATGCATCGGCGATGCGGCGCGATCCTCCGACCCCATCTGCTCCGACCCCATCTGGGAGGCCTGGAGCTAGGGGGCGGTCTCCGGGCGCAGCCTGGGGCCAAGACGGCCACGGAGGCCCTCGGCCTCAAGTCTCTGCCTCCGGAGGCGGGCAGCAGCGGCACGCCCCCGGGCGTCGAACGCGTCTGCTGTGGGGCCGTGGGAGGAAGCGGGGCATGGGGGAGGGACGGGGGAGGGAGGCGAGAAGATATGGAGCAAGGCGCGCGCCTGGACGCCACGTCCGCCGCCTCCGACCTGCAGAGGCCCCACGACCCCGAGGCCAGCTCCCCCATCAGCTGGCACCGGCTCCAGCCCGCCGTGCCCCAGAACACGAGGACGCGGCACGGGGGCCCGCCGTCGGCGGCGCGCCTCCGCCGCTCCTGGCTGGGAGGGGCGCCCGCCGGGGCGGCGGTCTTGCGAGGATCGAGGCAGGTCCGTCGTGCCCTGGGCTTCGGTCGGGCAGGTCCTCCTACGGGCGGATTCTCGAGGAAGCGTGCAAGATAGCCACACACATAGGCAAACATATAATCGAACAACCGTCCCCACCTAGAATCAAAAATAGTGAGAAAATTCGTACCCATACTATGTTCTGACTATTCTTGAATATTCCTCCTGCAGAGGGACATGCCCGACTGACCCCTGGGCGCGAATCCCTAGGGGGCCGGCGAGAAGCGCCCGCCCGGCTGGCGGTCCTGAAAAGATCGAGGCAGTTTTCCGTGCGGGGGCGATAAGTGGGGGGAGAGCCCTCTTTCGGGCCTTCTGGGCCCGAACGGGCCCCTTGAGGGGGCCCAAGAGGGCCCCCCCCTTTCTGCAGCACTCGCTGCCCGTATCCTACAAGACTCGTCAAAACTCAAAATTGACGGCTTTGGGTTTTCGGCGCTTGCGTGGTGGGCGCTCCTTCAATGCTGGCATGAAGTATTTGGCCCAGACGCAGGGATGTCCGACATCCGGCAATAACCTCACAGCATTGAAGAACGAGTTTTCAGACAAGTGCCCGAACTATCAAGCGCTTCGATTTCGAACAGCGGTTCAATGTATTTTGGCGAGGTTTGCAAGGATGCGGCATGAGGATTCAAGGGCCTCGCGCGCCCATCTCGGAGCTTTTCGAGTGGGGCGCGGCCCACGAGAGTGGCCAAGGACGGACCGAGGAGACGAGGATGCAAGGGCGACTACCCTTGGGAAGGTTGCCCCCCCCCCCTTACTGTGAAGGTTGCCTGCACTTCGCGCCCGAGTGGCCCTGCTGGACGAGGCGCCGGCCGCACGGGCGGGGTCGCGTGGCCAGGGGTGCACGGGTCCTCGGCGCAAGGGTCCTGGCCAGGCCCCCCCTGGCTTGGCATTGATTCAAGCATTTGCTCTCGTTTGCGCTGCTTCGGTCTTCGGACCAGTTGGCCTCGCCTTCGGGCGTCGCGGGGGCCGCGCGAGGGCCGCCTTTTGTCGTTGTGTGTAGTTCTTGATGCAACTTATGGGTTATTGTGGGCATTCCTAGGGATTTCTATGGGGGCCCCCGTGGGGCCCCAGGACTGGCGACGTGGCCCCCTTCCCCCCGTGGGCCAGAAAACAGGCGACACCACCCCACCAACGGCCCCACGGGGCTTAGCGCACACTGAGAGATCACGGGAGATCCGGCGTGGGCTTTTGCGCAGTGTGCGCTGCGGCGCCCGAGGGGCCGTGGCGCAACATGGAGGGCCGCAGGCGGCCCCAGGCTCGGCCTGGACATCGTCGGTGACACCACCTACGCGGGACCTGAGATCCGACGCCTCGGAAAAGCGCGGCACCGTGAGCCATCGCGTCCGGAGCCCTCGGCCCCACCTCTCCGCGGCGGCATCTCTCCCGCAGGATCGACCCGTGAGGGTCCCGGGCCGCCGACATCGTGGGAAACCACCCGGCGCCAGACAGCTGCGACGCCCAAATCTCGGGGTGGTCTTCTCGGCGCCCCCCCCGCTCCTCTGCAGGGGCCCTGGGACACACACAACACACATAGACACACATAACAGCGTCCCCCACATGCTCCCATATGTTCTGGGTCTCTGTCTTCCCCCCACTTCCCGCATTGTCACCTATTTCCCGGGACATCGACGATGCATTGTCTTTGTGCGTTTTTTCCCCCCCGCTCCTCCTCCTCCTCCTGCCGCACCGCGGCCGCTATCCTTGACGGTCGTCCAGGGCACAGCGGTATCGGCGGGGCAACGGCCACCAACATCATTCTCACATGCTTCATCTCAGCTCTCATCACTCCAGCCATAATATAAGTATGTGGGGTTCCTCGCTAGCGTAATTTCCCCCCCCCCCCCGCTCCTCTTCCTCCTGCCGCACCTCCTCCGCCTGCGCGGCAACCTCCCGCTCCAGCCGCTGCCGCTCCTCGCCGGGCGGCGCGCAGGAGAGGGCCGGCCGCCCCGGGAGGCTGGGGAAGGCCCCTCGGGAGGGCCCGGCCTTCCGAGATGCCTCTCTTCCTCGGCCGCTGTCCGTGGAGCAGGGGCCGACCGTCCCGGCATCCCTGTAGTCCTACCACGAAGCGTTCTGTTACCCAAGAATGTTCGAAGGACAGAAGCAACGTTCTCAGAGCACAAGCCAGATGTGCGACAACAAGACAATATCAACCAGAAATGGTCTGAGAACATCTCGTGGGAACCACCAGCAAGGTTCTTAGAACTTCGCCACGCAGGGCTATCGGCGAGCCAAGACACTTCGCCGCTGTTTGGAAGAGGGGCGGCCTCCCCGGGAGGCCGGGGAAGGCCTCTCGGGAGGGCCCGGGCTGCCGAGGGGCCTCTCTTCCTCGGCCGCAGGCTGGGCCGTGGCCAAGGAGCCGACCCCCCCTGATCTTAAGTCAAACGTGTCCCCCTACAGGGGGAGTTGCGACGAAAGCTCAAAAAATAATCAAAAATTGACCCAGTGCGACCCTACCTAGAAGTTGGAGCCCCTATGAAAGCAGCATTCGTTGCTATGCTATGCTATGCTATGCCATGCTATGCTGCGCTATGCTATGCGCCCGGGGCGATTTCCACTGCCCGGCCTCTTTAAGCAAAGAGGGTAAGAACCCTTCTACGCAGAGCCTAGGTAGGGACACAGTCCCCAGACAATCGCTTGACCATTTTTGAATATCCCCCCTGTAGAGGGACAGGCCCGACTTAACCCTTCTCGTCGCCCCTGGCGAGGCCAGGCCAACCCCCCTCTTCTGGCGGCGCGCACAAGGGGGTGGAGGAAGGGGGAGGGCTTCTCAGAAGGAGGCTGCTTCTTAGAAGGCGCCCGCCTTGCATCTACAGAGAAGGCCCGCGCCCTCTGAGAAGCAGGGGTGATTCTGAGAAGCCCACCCCCCCTCTGCGCGTGGCTGACTCTTGCCATCGCTCGGACGCCCATTCCCCGTGCATTTGGTGGTTCCGTGCGTGTTTTGTTTTTTGGCCAGATGATCCAGGATGCTCCTCTATCGGGGGCGGCCAGGGGGGGCGTCCAAGAGGGGGGGGTGCAAATCATGGCCGGCGTCATGTGCGCGGCCCAGGGGGGGGGCCAGGGAAGTGATGAAACAAGAAGAGGCGCCATGACACCTGGGGCAATATCATGGCCCACGCCGTGATATCCACCCCGCCCTAGTCATCCCCTCCCTCTTTGCCGCCCCCGACTCGATGGCCCTCGCCGAGTAGGAATGCACACGCCCGAGCGATACTGACTACCTACCAGACCACCCCAACCCAACCCGAAGACCCGAATTTGACCCGAATTTCGGGTTGGGGGGGGTACGGGTTCCATGTGTTTTTTCTATGTTCCCCGCCCCCCCCCCCCACTGGAAATCGAGGATAAAAATTTGGGCCTTCGGGTTGGGTTGGGGTGGTTTGGTGGGTGGTGAGATGCCAAGCCCTGGGCGCCGCACACCTCGGCCGCCAGGCGCAGCGCCGCGGCGCCGCCGGCCGCGGCGGCCGACAGCAGCCGCTCCCGCTCGCAAGACTCCGCCGCCGCGAGCGGCCCGGGCGGCGGCGCTTCCGCGGCAGCGCCTGGCGTTAGGTCGGGCGTGTCCCGCTACAAGCTAAAAATACTCAAAAAAATGATCCCCCGATTATTGTTCTACTATTCTTGAGTATTCTTCCTGTATCGGGCGTTGGCAGAACTGGGTTCAGTGGGGCCTGGTTTAGTGCTGTGTACTGGGGGACGCCCCCTCGCCCCATACCACTAACCGAAACTGCCGTCATCCGAAAAACACCCGCTTCGGCAGACCTGGTTTAGTGATTCTGGCTGATTTAGGGGCTCTGGGGCCCTACCACTAACCGGGTCCCCTTACCTGGGGTCCTGGCTATATACGACTGTAAACGGACATCGCCGACATTACAAAAAATACTTAAACAAATGGTCCCCCAACTATTTTTACCAATACTATTCCAAACATGCTCAAGAATGAGCAACACATGGTACACGACCAAAAATATTCAAAAACAAACGCAACATGCTCAACAATACTCAAAAGATGATCCCCCGACTATTTCTTGACTGCTAACTTTACTTTTCTTGACTACTATCTTTACTAATATCTTTACTATTCTAGTCTATTTCTTACTCAAAAAATTATTCTCCCAAACAATTACCAAACATACTCAAACATGATCCCCCGACTACTTGTCTACCATTCCGGAACATTCTTCCTCTAGAGTTTGGACACCCGAAATGGGTACCGAAAGAATGGGCAACATGCCCAACAGCAAGTGCTGTCCCAAACCGACAGCGGCCGCTGTTGGGCGGGCGGCCTCCTGTCTCGAATGGACACAGGCCGCGGCGGCGTGGACAGCGGATCTTGTTCAAAATGAACCAGATCCGCTGTTGGGCATAGTACCCATTCTTTCAGTACCCATTTCTTCGGGCGTCCAGATAGAGGGGCACGCCCGACTTCACGGCAGCGCCTGGAGCGCGGCGCGCCCGCTTCGCGGGCGGCCCGCTGGCGGCGCCGCAGCCGCCCGCGGCAGCGGCGGACGGCGCGGCGGCGGCCGCCGCGTCCGCGCCGCCGCCGGCGGCGGCCTTCAGAAGAGGAGAGAGGCTCAGATTTTTAACTAGGGGGCCGCATGCGAACCCTGCCCCTGCCCCCCACGACTTCTGGGGGGGGAGGGGTGGGGTTCACTCCGCTCGAGAGCTCCCGGACGAAGCGAACCCCACCCCGGCGGCCTTCAGAAGAGGAGTCGGCGGTGGACAAACCTCCTTCTAGTAAACCTCCCCTTCATGAAAACGGCCTGGGACCGAAACCGACGGAGAGGCTCAGATCTCCAACGGATCTGTTTTGAAGTCCGGGTGTTTGTCGGTTCGATGTACCCCCCTGGATGGGAATACAGGCGGTTCCCTTCGGGTTCCGAGGGGTGTGTAGGTATCCCCAATGGGGGTTGCAATTTGGTGGGGGTCTCGAAGGGAATGAGGAAGGGGATGGGGGTCGGCGGTGGACAAACCTCCTTTTACTAAACCTCCCCTTAATGAAAACGGCCTGGGACCGAAACCGACGGACCTGGACCAGCACAGATGACGGCCGCGACGCCCTCTCGCGAGCCGAAGACGGTCAACTCCTGAATCGACATGTCAGGGTCAGGGTAGGAGGTCTATCCACCTCCGAAGGAGAGAGGCTCAGATCTCCAACGGATCTGTTTTGAAGTCCGTTCGATTTCGGCCCCCAAGATTAGGTCGGGCATGTCTCCCTACAGCCGGATTTCGGGCGAAAAACTGAAAATTCAAAACGTACCCCAAAATATTAATCTACATATACCAAACATTGTCTCCACATTCTGTATTTACTTGTTTTTCCATGTTCCTCCTGTAGACAGGCCCGACTTACCCCCAGGACCATCCAACACTGATCCAGGGCGGCAGACTGGCCGCGGGGGAAAGGCCGACCCCTGAGGCCGCGAAGTCAAAACAAATCAACTCAAACATCAGATCGGCTGACGTCCGGGCATGCCGATACCGCTACGCGCCCCTCGTCGCCACGGTCGGGCTGGCGTCTGGGGATAACGATACCTCTACGCGTCCCTCGTCGCCGCGGCCGGACTCGCTCCGAAATCCTGGTCAGGCCGCACTCCTGGAGAGATCCGAGGAGTGGCGAGTAGCGGCATCCAGGCAGCGTCGTCCCCCAGGCCTGGCCGCGGACCGCCAGCACGCGGGCCTGCGCGGCCTTCAGCGCCTGCGAGGGGGGGGGGGGCGAGAGGGTGGACAAAACATCACTGGGGGCGGCCAAGAAGGAAAAAGGGGGGTCCCAGAGGGGGGCGCAAATCATGGCCGGTGGCACGTGCACGGCCCAGGGGGGGGGCCGGGGGACGTATTGAAATAAGAATAGGCGCCATGAATCAGGATAAATGGGCTCCGCTCGATTAGCGAATTATCTAACGGTCGCCCCGGTTCTCGACGTCGCCACTGCTCTGCTGCCTGCCTTGGAGGAGGGCGACGAGAGACAAACCCAGATCTCCGACGGTATGTTGTTTATTTATCCAGGCGGTTTCGGATGTTTCGGGGGTCAACGGAGGATTGCGGAGGCCTGGGGACTGGGTTGGTTTCCATCAGCTGCGTCTCGTCGCGGGCGTTCCCGGGACTCCCGGACCGTCCCGAACGGATGACTCTTCACCACCGATGTCCGACGATATGCTACTTTGGCTCGAGGCTCGTTTGGGCCTCCTGCGTTCGAATATATATATATATATATATATACAGAGAGAGAGAGAGAGAGAGAGACTCCACAACTCCCTCCTCTTCTTCCTTCGCCCCCCTCCCGCTCACATGCCCCTGTTTTAGGGGGCAAACAGACCTACCTCGCTTTTGACCACCCTCGCTTCCAAGAGATACCAAGCGATGCCAAACTACGGCCTGTACTGGTCAGGCCGCTTGACGAGGAGGCGCGTAGTATGACTTGGTTTTGCCTGGAAGCGAAAGCGGGGTGGGCAATTCACGCGCTGATATTTGGCAGGATCCTTGGAAGCCACGGAGAACAGCCCAACAAAAACAACAAAAAAACAAAAACCTTCGCGCGGCTCCTCGAGCCCGGCCTCGGGGGGGCCCGGGATCGGGCCCTGGGGCCATCCAGCAAGCACGGCTCCGGAACGGGCTGCCGGCCCCAGGGAAGGGGCCGGGACCCCGCGGGGGGACACAAGTCGTGCCGGAGGATCTCGAGTCCGGCCTCGGGGGGGGCTCCAGGGCCATCCATCAAGCACGGCTCTGGAACAGGCTACCGGCCCCAGGGAAGGGCTCGGGACCCCATGGGGGGACACAAAAATCGTGCCGGCGGATCTCTGGGAAGCCCGAGATGAATACTCCGAGTCTTTTAAAAAAAATTAGCCTGACGAAGGACCCAACCATGTGCAGTTGTGAATACCGCAATCGTGAATACCATCTTCACTCGCGCTCCCCATGGGGCCACGAACCGTGTGAGGGGCGTGCCGAAATTCGTCACGGGGTACACGATACGAACAAAGACGGTCGGTCTGAGTGCGAGAGGCTAAAAACGGGTGAACCTGAGCGCGAGTGAGTCTGATTGTGAATGAGTCTGCGTGCGAATCAGTCTACGTACATAAATATGGACGCTCCTCCCGAGGATCGCGCCCGCTTCCTTCCCTTTCTTCTCTGCATCTTTGCCCGCGCGCGCCGATGTCCATGGCTGCTGGCGCGGCGCCGCACGGAATCCCCGCGACGCGCGCTGGTCGCCCCGAAGGGGTCCCGGCGACGCGCGCAGGTCGTCCGCTGTGCGCAGCGGGGAGAGCGAGCAGGCTGGCTGATAGCGGGCAAGCCTGTGGCCGCTGGGCAGAGAGACGACGGGGGCGAGCGAGGCTCTGGTCAGAGCGCAGCGCGAAATTCCCGGGACGCGCGCTGGTCGCCCCGAGAGGGTCCCAGCGACGCGCGCAGGTTGCCCGCAGCGCGAAGCCAAACAGTCAGACCGTCGAGAGACGGCGAGGCTCGGGCGGGCCGCTCCTCAGGTCGAGCCTCGCGGATAAACTCCGTGAAGCCCAGCTCCCTGGCGAGGGCCGTCGCCTCCCTTCTGCGCCGCCTCGTGCGCGCAGCAAACAGCTCCAGCTGCTTCCGCAAGCCCTCCGGCGGCCCTGCCAGGAAGAACTCGACGCGCGGCGCCCGCGTGAGCAGGAGGTCCTCGTGGCGCGTGGCGCGCGAGAGCAGGACGTAGAGCTCCAGCCACCAGTCGTCGTCCTCCTTCTTGCCGCCCCCCACCTCGTGGCGGCCGCAGTCCAGGACCACGCCTGGGCGATGTCGGCCGAGGGAGCAGCGCGCCGGAAAGCCGAAGGCCCAGGGCGAGAGTCCACGAGACCGAGAGAAGGTCTGGCTGCGGACCGCTCGGCCCGAAAGGTTCGGCCGTGGACTGCCCGGCGGCGCCGTTCCCCCGCCCCGTCGCCTTCCCGCATGGTGCGCCCCTGGCACGCCACCGTGGTGATGACCCTGCCGTGCGAAAACGGGAAGCCCGTCCGGGTGACCTTGGAGGTGCGGAAGGTGAACGGCTCCGACGTACGGGGCTCGATGAACACCAGCGGGCCCGCGAGGTCCCCCGTGAGGCTGTCGTCGTGGCGCCCCAGGTCGTCCACGAAGGGCGCGCTCGCGTACTTCTCCATGCGCGCCCAGAACCCCAGCGGCAAGTGCTTCAGATAGACCCTCTTCTCCCCGTCTCTCTCGGCATTGTCGACTGCGCCCCGATCTCGAGGGTCCACGACGATGTGCACGATCTGGCCCTCGGCGTCCTTGACGAGGCCGTTCTTGAGGTCGAGCGCCTCCAGGAGCCGGATCCGCATGCCGACATGCACCGGGAGCAGTCCGTGCATGCCACCGGTGTTCTTCGGGTTGGCACAGTTCATCATCTTGGCGGCGTCCTTGACATTCATCGTCGGGGCAGACCTGTCGGCGGCCTGCGCGAGGAAGAGAGGCTTCTTCAGGACGTCCGCGTCCCGCTGGGAACGCATGTTCATCCACCGCGCCACAGTGTCCCATGAAGACCCAATCATGTGGCCGTTCTGGAACCTTTCCTCCCGGAGCCGGCGATCATCGGGTTTCAACTGCATGGCGTTCCACGTGGCACGGATGGCCGGCGGGACCTGCTTCCCCGGCTTGCGCAAGAACGCCATGAGATCACGAAGCTTCGGGTCTTTGAAGCGGTTGGACGCCTGGAGCTCGAAGCACAGCGGCGTGTTGCAGAAGAGCTTCATCACGGCCTGGTACTCTGGAGCGAGGTTGATGCCCGCCTTCGCCAGTTCCTCGAAGCTGGAGATGAGGGACACTTTGCCTCCCGTCGGCTTCAGCTGCAAGAAGTCTCCCAGGTGGATCACGATCGGCATCCGGCCGAAGGCTCCGCCGACCTGGTCGTACTCCCGCTCCTCCGCGCCCCACTCGGCCTTGCGTCCCAGGTAGGACCGGAAGGCGAGCATGTTGTACAAGTTGGGCGAGATCATGCTCACCTCCTCCAGGATCAAGCACCTGACCGCCTCCCACGTGTCCTGTAGCGCTTTCAGCTTGCCCCCCGCGGGTATGTCCTTGTTCCTGAAGGACTGCACTCCTATGACTCCTCCTCCTCCTCCTCCTCCTCCTCCTCCTCCTCCTCCTCCTCCTCCTCCTCGCAACGCTTTCCTAGGTGATGCTGGGTGGGGGACAGGCAAGCCTGTGTCCTAGGTGGAGCCCCCCATGGGGCCACGAAGCGCTGTCCTGGGTGGGGGAGACGCATGCGAACACCCCCACTGGAGCCTTCGGTGGAGCTCCCTATGGTGCCACGAAACGCTGTCCTGGGTGGGGGAGACGCATGCGAACACCCCTATTGGGACCTTCGGTGGAGCTCCCCATGGGGCCACGAAGCGCTGTCCTGGGTGGGGGAGACGCATGCGAACACCCCCAGTGGGACCTTCGGTGGAGCTCCCCATGGGGCCACGAAACGTTGTCCTGGGTGGGGGAGACGCATGCGAACACCCCTACTGGGACCTTAGGTGGAGCTCCCTATGGGGCCACGAAACGCTGTCCTGGGTGGGGGAGACGCATGCGAACACCCCCACTTGGGCCTTCGGTGGAGCTCCCTATGGGGCCACGAAACGCTGTCCTGGGTGGGGGAGACGCATGCGAACACCCTTATTGGGACCTTCGGTGGAGCTCCCGATGGGGCCACGAAACGCTGTCCTGGGTGGGGGAGACGCATGCGAACACCCCTACTGGGACCTTCGGTGGAGCTCCCTATGGGGCCACGAAACGCTGTCCTGCGTGGGGGAGACGCATGCGAACACCCCTATTGGGACCTTCGGTGGAGCTCCCTACGGGGCCACGAAACAGTGTCCTGGGTGGGGGAGACGCATGCGAACACCCCCACTTGGGCCTTCGGTGGAGCTCCCTATGGGGCCACGAAACGCTGTCCTGGGTGGGGGAGACGCATGCGAACACCCCCTACTGGGACCTTCGGTGGAGCTCCCTATGTATGGGGCCACGAAACGCTGTCCTGCGTGGGGGAGACGCATGCGAACACCCCTATTGGGACCTTCAGTGGAGCTCCCTATGGGGCCACGAAACGCTGTCCTGGGTGGGGGAGACGCATGCGAACGCCCCCAGTGGGACCTTCGGTGGAGCTCCCTATGGGGCCACGAAACGTGTGAGGGGTGTGACGACATGGGCGGTGGGGACGATGATGAAGACGATGATGAGGATGAGGATGTGGATGAGGATGATGCTGCAGATGATCATTCTGACGGAAGAGAGAAGAGGAGGGGGAGGAGGGAGGAGGGGGAGGAGGAAGGAGGAGAGGAACGCGGGGCACCGTCTCTTCAAAACGAGGACCCAACACCACAGGATGGTTGGGAAAAAAAAAAAGCGTCGGGGGGGGCGTCGCCCCCGCCGACAGCCCCGCATCGACCCCCGTCGCGGGCAGCCACCTCGCGCCGAGGGCGCGGCGCGACGACGAGGCGAGGTTAAACCCCCGTCGGGGGGGTACCCCCCACGCTTATCAAGAAACCCAGAGTACGGAGAAATGGGTACAGTGCCCAACAACACATGTTGTCCCAAACAGACAGCGGCCGCTGTTGGGAAGGCGGCTCTCTGTCTTCAGTGAGCAACGTCCGCAGCGGCGCGGACAGCGAGCCCGGTCCCAAATAAACAGGAATTGCTACAGGGCCGCGTACCCATCCTTTCCGTACACATTCCGACCGGCCCGAGATGTCGGGGAAAGCGAACAGAGACAAGGGGATGACGCTAGGGTCGGGCCCAGGGATTCTGGACGAAAGATGAAAGAGACCCCCAACCATACTCAAAACAAAAAAAAACCAAACAAATACTCAAACAGACTTTTTATAACCATGTTTGAATACTTCTCCGATGTGTTCTACTATTTTTGAATATTGTTCGCCTATTTTTTATACTTCTCCTATGTTGAAAAACTATGTTTGACTATGTCTGACTACTTCTCCTGTAGGGGGGACGTGCCCGACTTCACGCTAGGTCGCCCAGCTCTCCGCATCGCGCCCCGGGAGGCGCCGCGCGCGACGAAAGCTCGCGCCACTCGCGCCCCCGTTCCGCCCCCTGGGGCGAGGGCCAGCAGCTCTGGCCCAGACCGCGTCACGGGGCACCTGGGTGGTGCAAGGGCTCTCTCGCCGGGCGAAAGGAGGAGCATGAGGAGCAGGAGGAGGAGGAGGAGGAGGAGGAGGGGGAGGAGGAGGAGGAGGGGGAGGAGGAGGAGGAGGAGGAGGAGGAGGAGGAGGAGGAGGAGGAGGAGGGGGAGGACGAGGAGGATCGGGCCGGGCGAAAGTGCGGGATAACAAGGGGGGGGGTAGAATCTTTGGACGCCCGAAATGGGCACGGATAAAAATGGATACAATGCCCAACAGCAAATGTTGTCCCGAACCAAGAGCGGCCGCTGTTGGGCAGGCGGCCTTCTGCCTCAAATGGACACAGGCCGCGGCGGCGCGGACAGCGAGTCCTGTTCCGAATGAACCGGATCCGCTGTCGGGCATTGTACCCATTATTTCCGTGCCCATTTCGTTCGTGCAGAAGATCAGATCACGTAGCCGATTGTCCCGGCGCCTCCCAGCGCCGGAGGCGCCCATGTGTCGAGGAATGGGCCCCTCGGTGTGGCCGAAACCAGCTGCATGTAGCAGATTTCGTCCCCCCCCCACTTTCCTTATCCCCCCCTTTAGTTCGGCCCGAACCTGGGTGGTGCAAGGATTCTGGGATGGCCCGAGACGCGAGCGTGATGTTGGGTTGGGTTGGGTTGGGCATGCCAATAACATTTTCCTAACAAGTGTTATAAACATAATCGAAAAATCGTGCCCACCAATACTACTTGTTCCTTACAATGTTCCCCCTGCAGAGGGACAGGCCCGAATTAAGCGTAGACGGTGTCGGAGGATCGCGCCACATCGCCGACACATCGGTGATGTATCGGCGATGCATCGGGGATGCATCGGCGACGTCGGTGATGCATCGGCGACGTCGGGGATGCATCGCGCCACATCGCCGATACATCGTTGCTTTATCGGCGATGCATCGGGGATGCACCACCGTTGCATCGTCGACGTCGGTGACGCATCGGCGACGTCGACGTGAAGCAAGTCGGGCTCCACGGAGCCGCATCGTCGATGCATCGGTACTGCCGCGCGATCCGCCGACCCCATCTGCGCCTACCCCATCTAGGAGGCCTAGAATTAAGTCGGGCAGGTCCTCCTACGGAATTTGGGAGCAACATAAAACATTAACAACACATATTCCGAAACAGTCAGAAGAGCACGAAAATCGTCCCCAGACTACTTTTCACTATTCTTGAATATTCCTCCTGCTGAGGGACATGCGACATGCATGCCCGACTTCAGCCTGGAATTATACGCTTATTTGTTACTTTAATACTTTCCTTCGCGAGATCACCGAACTCGGGCACACGCCAACATGCATCGGGGAAGCTGCTGAGGACCCAGACCCCCGACGTCGTGATCTTTTTTGCACGTCGAACCCCAGAAGTCTGGACCCCTTCCCCGGGGACCGGCTTTTCACATCCTGAATCGTTTTTTGACGGCCCCGAGGCCCAGCGAGTAAAACGACGCGAAGATCGGGACAAAATTGGATCGGGATAACTCGAAATCTCTGAGAATCGGCGGGTTTGGAGGAGGGCGCCGCGGCCGCTCCAAAGCGTTCCGGAACGCTCTGAGAGCGCTCCGGAACGCTCTGGAGCGATTTATCCCGATCCTAGCCCTGTTTTAGCGAGGGCCCCCGGAGGCCGAAAACAGCGAACAACATCCCGCCGAATTTTTACTCACGACGCGGAGGGGGGGTCCGGGGAGCTGCTTCCCCTCAGGGTTTTTGGCGGCCCCGAGGCCCAGCGAGGGCCCCCGGAGGCCGAAACCAGCGAACAACATCCCGCCGAATTTTTGTTCACGACGCGAAGGCAGTCCCCGGAGGCCGTTTTTTGACGGTGAGGGCCCCTGGAGGCCGAAAACAGTGAACAACCTCCCGCCGAATTTTTCTCACGACGCGGAGGGGGGCTCCGGGGAGCTGCTTCCCCTGGGGGTGCCGCCGCTCCCCCATCCCCTCCCCGGGAGCCGCCCAGAGAGGGGCGTCCAAGAGGGGGGGGTGCAGATCATGGCCGGCGGCACGTGCGCGGCCCAGCGGGGGGGCCAGGGGCCTGATGAAACAAGAGGAGGCGCCATGAACTCTGGGGAAATAGCATGGCCCCCGCCATGATATCCCCCCCCCCCCTAGGTCATCACCCCCCTCTTTGCCGCCCCCGACCCTCCCCTCCCGGCCCCGAGGCACCGGTGGGCGAGGCCTCGGGGAGCTCCCCTCGGCGACTCCGAAGGGTCTGGCTTGCAGAGGGTGCGGCTTGCAACCGGCCCCCGGGGGGGCACCCTGGGGGGACGAGCCCAGCACCTCGACGGAGCTCTCCTCGCCGCGCCCCGGGAGGAGGCCCGACGAGGACAGCGTCGGGCCCCCCGGGCCCCAGCGATGCCGCCCGCAAACCGCACCCCGGCGTCCAGTCAACCCGTACAGGAAGGATGCGCGATAAGGATGCAAGGGCCTTGGACGCCCATTCTGAAGATTTTCGAGCGGGGCGCGGCCAACGAAAGTGGCGAAGGATGGACCGAGGAGGCACGGATACAAGGGTACCTCGGGGATGGACAGACCCCCCTTTAGTAAAACGTGGTTTAGTGAAAACGACCTGAGGCCCAAACCTGGCGGGCGCAAGCCTGGAAAATAACGGCCACGGCGCCCTCTCAAGAACCGAAAACGGACAATTCACTAATCGACGTGTCACTGTTGGGGGTTCTGTCCCCCCCCGGGTACCCTTGGCGAGGTTGCCCATCCTCACTACGCGGGTTGACTGTAACCATACCCTTTGTGGTCGCCGACTGGGGCACACGCCAACACGCGTCGGGGAAGCTGCTGCGGAGCTGCTTCCCCTCGGGGTGCCGTGCCGCCCCCCCCCCCTCCGACTTCCTACCAGGCCACCCCAACGTGACCCGAAGACCCAAGTCTCGGGCTGGGGGGGTACGGGTTCCACATGTGCTTTTTCTGAAGGGGCCCCAGGACATACAAATAAATACACATAAATAAACAGATTCCCATATTTCCCCATCTTTTCTGGGTTTCTGTCTTCCCCCCCACTTCCCGTATTTCCCCATATTTTCTGGGAATCGACGAATAATTGTGTCTGTGTGTTTCTTCCCCTCCTGATTTTCGATGTTCCCCGACCCCCCCCCCAAACTGGAGATCGAGGGCAAATTTGGACCTTCGGGTTGGGTTGGGGTGGTTTGGTGGGTGGTGACTCCCCCCCCTCCCGGCCCGGAGGCCCTGGGGGGCCTTGCCTCGGGGAGCTCCTCGTACACCTCGTAATCCTCCGGGCCCGAGACCACGATCGCGAACTGCGCCTCGTCCTCCCGCCGGGAGAGAAGGGCCCCGGACCTCCGGCGTCCTGGGCTGGGACTGTTGTCCTCCCCGGAGGCGCGCGTCCGACCCGGACATACAGTCAAAAACCCTAATAAGGACGCGCGGTGAGGACGCAAGACCCTTGAGAAGCCGAAGTGGGTTTTTTGGGGGGGCGGCGGACGACGAAAACCTCAAGGACGCAAGAGCAAGGAAGAGCAAGGACGCAAGGGTACCCTGAGCAAAGTCGCGCGTCCTTATTAGGGTTTTGGACTGTATAGTATGCCCATCTCGTAGCATATCGTTTCCCGAGCGGTGTGGCCAGAGAGCGCCCGCCACGGCGCACAGACCAGAAGACTCCTCGCTGCGCGCGTCGCCCCGAGAAGGGCGACGCACACATTCGTCGAAGCATGTTGGGGCGACGCCGATAGCGCACTCATTCGCAGAAGCATGTTGGAGCGACGCCGATAGCGCCCCCGAGGGGGGCGACGCACACATTCGTAGAAACATGTTGGCCTCGCATCCCCGCGGGATCCCCCGGCCCTCTGGCGCCGTGGGCCCTCCGCAGCGCGGACCCCCCCCCCCAGACGGAGGTCTGGGCCCGTCCCGGAGAAAGGGCGCTGCGCCCCGCGGACTGCTCCTCTTGCCTTCGGGAGCGGCCCAAAGGGGGGTGTCCAAGAGGGGGGGGGGGGCAGATCATGACCAGCGGCATGTGCGCGGCCCAGCGGGAGGGCCAGGGACGTAAAGAAACAAGACGAGGCGCCGTGAAATCTGTAGAAACATCATGGCCCACGCCATGACATCGACCCCCCCTAGGTCATCACCCCCCTCTTTTCCGCCCCCGATGCCTGAGAGGAGGGAAAAAACACCCAAAACCGAAACTTTTGGCGCTCCGCGCGGAGTTCTTGGATCCGCGCTGGGCGCCCCCCCCCGCCCTGGCGCGCGGAGCGCGCCA